>JAEIFJ010000460.1:0-105233 GCA_018903435.1 Leucophenga varia | reverse complement strand
AAGGTTCCCGAATACAAAACTTAAATGTAAATACATGGAGGTATTCTATATTTAGGTTCTCCAGCTCATTAGTGGGTAGCAAGCTTTACGGTGGTATAATTCAAATTCTACCAATAAATCAAGACAGAGCAAAGAATCTTCAGTCTATAAAGCAACTACATTGTACAATAGTTTGATCTAAATAACAATCTTGGACTCACTTTGTATGGGAATTAGACCCATAAAAATTTAAAAAAAATTGTAAAATTTTTTTTTTTTTATTGGCTTAGAAGAATTTTTTATATGAAGTTAACTAACTCTTTCTTTGTAGCGTTGATAATTTATAGTCGTCTTTATATAGGGGATACACAGTACGGCTGAAAAGACGGAGATGGCTATAACCGATCGGTTCTTGATGCTTCTCCTGGATACACCAGTGCCAGAAATGTTAATATAATGGAATAGCATTAAAGATAGAGATGGGCGATATCGGGAAAGAAATTGAAAACTGGAGGGCGGAATGCGATTTGTGAACGAAAATCGTCGATTATTCTCGAATGCAAGATACCTCGTATCCAAACTTAATGTAACTTAACTACGGTTTTTAACTGAGCTAGAAAAATAGACACGTGCAATATGTGTTGACCAAGACTAAACTAGACAAACTAGGAGGTCGCCATATTGCATCCGCCATTTTGAAAATTAAATTTCTGGCATGAAATTTGGATTTAAATATAAGAAGTCTTAAAATGTATGTTTATTTGATCCTCCCCGACAACCTCAAAGGGTGTTTTCAACCCTTATATTTAGACCTTTTGCTTACATAAAAAAATACGTGACCATTTTTTTCCTAGATGTTTTCCTGATGTTTGCACTAATGTAAATGAAGCATTTGCTTACATTTTCGAATGGATTGCAACTTTCTAGTAGGTTCAAGGGAGAGTTCGATTGTAGCTTCAACATGTAAACGAGTAAAGGCAATGAGTTATTCACAAAAATTATAGCTGAAACATTTATAAACATTTCTTTTAACGAACGCCTACGCACTTTCTACTTAATGGTCCTTTTCATCGAATTTTTCTGTAGATTCTTTTATTATGTAGGTGAGCACTAAGAAGGATTTTGTAAAATTTTTTGGCCTAATGGGGTTTCCTTAAACCGACAGACAGACAGACGGACAGGGCTAAATCAACAATATATATACTTTATGGAGGTCTTCGATGACTCCTTTAATTCGTTACAAACTTCTTCCTGACAACTGGTAATACCCTTCACACACTATGTGTGGCGGGTATAAACCAAAAAAGACGCGAGCAAAGCTAGGCCATCTTTATATATATTTATCTTTCACCTGACTGACTGATTTAAGGCGATTGGCCTTACAGACTAAACGGCTAAAGATAGAAGACTTTAAATTAGCGCATTTGAAAGGTCGTCTCTTTTGACACTTTTGTTATAACTCGTTAGAAATTTGACATTAGGCGTATTTGAAAGATATAGTTCAAAAATAGTTTGGATCATGATTTTTGACGTGTTCAATGGGTATTTTTAGTTGGGACGTGGGTGTTTAGGAAGCCCTAATCCCTAAATCTTATCAATATTCAACAATTTTGGAATTTATTGTAGAAAATATGATGTAGGGTATCATTTACACGCAATCCTTGGAAAATATTGACTAGGGGGATCACTGGGCCCTAAAATACTAGACGCCTTTGAATGATGATATAATATTATTTTTCCTGATGTTCTAAGGGGTTTCTGAATTAAATCTAGGGTACCCAATACCAGAATTAAATCAATTTGTTTTAGTTTATTATAGGATTTAAATTACGATAAAGGTGATCACTTACACAAGATATTGGAAAATATTGACTAGAGCTACGAATGGGGGCCTTAAAACCGAAAAAATATCTTTGTAATGTGTGGACCTAGAGTCTGGATATTAGGGCATTAGAAAGATAATTTAAAATTATTTTTAGCGTGTGTTGAAGGCGATTCTAAAATTTTGACCTGAATCTTTGGGTTCAATGTTTACCTTGTCGCCTATGCTTAGTTTATTATACAATCACATTGATTTAATTTGATATTGATTTGTAATAAAATAATGGGATTGTTTGTTTTAATTAAACGTTGGTCTAGAGAGAGTTTAATGATCCACTTATCACAAAAATTATTGTTTACAATTTTTCAATATGACTTCTACATTTAAAGTCCCAAAAATGATTTATCACGTACAAGTTATAATCTGTGCAAAAGTATGTTCTACTTTTTGCCTAACCAACTTTGTACCAACTTTGTTTATTTTAAAGCTATTTAACTGAAATTAAGCCAATATTTCATCTTAAACCACTGGCAAGATATTTTATTTTTATTAAGACCACTATTTTATATAGATGTCACCATTCAAATTGATGATTTTTACTATCTTTAATATACCCGTTACACATAGTAAACAGGTATATTCATTTGTCCAAAAGTTGTAACGCATTGAAGGAGGCATCGGAGACCCCATAAAGTATATATATTCTTGATCAGCTCGATGAGACGAATCGATCTAGCCATGTCCCGTCTGTCTGTCCATTGTCTGTCCGTCTGTTTGTTGCTATGATTTATTCGATTAAGATATAAAGATATTGGCTGAAATTTTAAACTTAAGCTTTTCCTCGGCAATGACTAGGTTAAGTTCGAAAATAAGAGTGCCACACCCATTTTTAGGTATAGCCCCCATAAAAACTTATCGATTTTTTTCGATTTTTTGTTTAAAAATAGTAATTATTTATGAATGTACTCGTTACCAATTAGGTAAAAACATTTCTTTTGTCATCCAGGGTCAAAACCAAGACGCCACGCTCATGTAAGGGTATTTAGCTTCGGTTCCACCGAAGTTAACGTTTCTCCTTTGTTATACCTGTTACACTAGTGTAAACAGGTATATTCAGTTTGTCGGAAAGTTTGTAACGCATTAAAGGAGGCATCGTAGACCCTATAAAGTATATATATTCTTGATCACCTCGGACGAGACGAATCGATTTAGCCATGTCCGTCTGTCTGTCCGTCTGTCCGTCCGTCCGTCTGTCCGTCTGTTCGTGTGTTGCTGCGCGGTTTATTCGCTCAGTTTTAAAGATATTGGGCTGAAATTTTAAACTTAAGCTTTTCTAGGTCCTGTGTAGTTTCTATGTTAAAATCAATGTGCCACGCCCACTTTTAGATATGGCTCCCATAGAAAAGAATAACATTTTGTCAAGTTCTTATAAGAAAAAAATTTATTTATAAAGCAAATGGCTTCAAATATGGTACAAATGCTTCGTATATTAAGCCAAATCTTCAGTTTAAAATTGGTCTAAATCGGACCGCGAATTCCTAAATTTTTAAGAATATATTTAATTTGTTTAGTATTTTGAAATAAAAATTTAATACAAATGCTGCACACGAAGGTCTATCCACGTCAAATGTTGTGTAACAGGTATAAGAGCTTCGGTCCAACCGAAGTTAACTTTTTTTCTTGTTTTTCATTTGATTTTGTCAAAATATTTTATCAGATATACACTAGTCGACATAAGTATTTTGACAAGGCGAAAGAAACATATCATTTGATTTACACTTTGTACAATTTCTAGCTTTTTTGATTGTATAATAATTTTTAATTTAAAATTTCGAAAATAAAATCAAAATTTATTCGAATTTGCTCGGTATTGGTGATATTGTCGTCTAAAATTTCAAGTTTTTTTAAAAATATCATTTTTAAATGCTGATATCTTTGGTTCTTATAGTCTAATCGACATGTTTATAGCAAAAAGATAACATCGCCAATTTATTCAGATTATTAGTTTAGAAACTGTTTATAAATTCGATGGGCAGAAGATTGAGCAGAGCGTTAAGAGCTTCCGAGGGGGCAATTTCGTTACTCCAAGCAGGTCACCAGTCCAAGGCATCGTAGCATAAAACAGGGGACTACTGCTGCGTAGAGATAAAGAATAATCTTCGGCGTAAGGCCCCAACTGCCGAATAGTTTTGACAGGAGAGAAGGCAAACCGTTGCTTCATAACCTGTTCTGGATATTATCTTTCCAATTTAACTTGGGATCTAGAATTAGACCAACGAACTTTGTTCTGCTGGACAGAGCTCGGTGTTTTACAGATTGACTCCTGCCCACAACTAGTGGACCAGTTACTAACAATAAGCCGACCCAGCGCTCCCTCCAGTATAATGCTTACCACATCAAGACCTGACACTAGCACCAAAATGTCGTCCTGTAACGGGCCACGACTTTTATACCATATCTATTTAATTGCTTTAAGATTGAGTCTAGCGTAAGGAGCCGCATATGTGATGACAGAACTCCTCCCAGAGGAGTTTCCTTATTCGCAAACATAATTAGGACCTCTTCTCCAAATTCGACCTGATTTGCCTATTCTTTAGTAGAAATGTGATCCATTTACAACGCAATCATTAGAAACCGTGATAGGCATTCTATGATTCGCGTCTATTCTGACGATATTGAAAAGCACCCTTAACATCGAGAAAAGTTGCTAGGGTGTACTGTTTGTATTCTAAAGATCTTCTATCGTTCTTACGGCCTCATGGAGGGCCGTCTCCGTAGACTTCCTTTGAGGTAGGAGCACTGGAAAGACTGGTGTTTCGTAGTTTTTCCTTCAAGAAGAGGTCTAGATTCTCTATGGTTTTAAAGTGCGAAGGAGGTTAGACTGATGTCTTTGCTAATCGACAGCAACATAATCGGAAAGATGTTATCGGGACCTGGGCTTTTATAGGGCGAAGAGTTGCCAATAGCCCAGATTATTCTATCCATAGAGACGATGGACCTAGCTACTTGCTCAGTCCCTGCACTCCTGGTAGGATGTACTTCCACGTTCCTTGTCGGTACACCCCGGAGTCTCTGTTAGCGTGCCGTCCGCTCGGTGCAGGAGAGACTCGCAGAACACTTGCCAAGTTTGCCTCTCGTTAAAAGTTTTTCTAGTGATCTTCCTAAGTTCTGCTATGTTGCTGTTACACCATGGAGGAGTAGATTTCTTGACGTAGCGTATAGGACAACATGTTTTGAAGCCTGTGCTGACAGCTTTTTCGAAGGCTCCAGAGCTCTTCTCTTATTCTCTGATTGACCTTGCGTTACTACTCGGAAAACTCCTTAATTGGGGCTGTGTTATTCTCTTGAACTGCACCAGTCAGTTTTCCGGGGTTTTCTATACACTGAGTGCTCAGTCATCCTTATATATTATAACAGATAAACAAAGCTATAAATTGAAATCAAAAGATATGTTTTTTAATCTTGCCTAATACTTACGCCGACCAGTGTATATATTATTCATTTTCTAAGACGTGCAAAAAAAAAAATATTGAAAATTCTTGATAAAGTGGCTATATCTTAAGCAAAGTTAAAAGCTACATGTCAATAGATATGAGAAGACTTTTACAAAGTTTAAAGTAAATATCTTATAATTCACAAAAAACTTAAAATGGGAGGTGAATTTGTTTGGGATCCAATCCAACATCTCTCGTGATATTTACTGACCTGATTTACAGCAATATTTAAACTTTTCTTTTTTTAATAAAATCCCTTTATAAGGTTTTTAAAAACTATAAATTATAATAAACCATTTATCTTTTAAATGGAATAAGCAGCATTTGTATTTACATTTATATTAGTTGCTGAATAAAAATTTAATAAATAAATTAAAACAAGGAAAAACGTTAACTTCGGTGGAACCGAAGCTGAAATACCCGTTACACAAAACTTTTTAATAGTTTGTATGTTCACTAGGCGCTTAGATTAAATTTCACGATGAATTTGATCAAATTTGTATGGAGGCTTTTTGTAATATTAGCCCGATCTTTACCATATCGATGGAGTTTACATTAGAATTGATTTTACCAAATTTTAATTGAATTCATTCAGAATAAATAAATGGGCATGGCGTTTTGGTTTTGACCCTGGATGACAAAAGAAATGTTTTTACCCAATTGGGAGCGAGTACATTTATAAATAATTACAATTATTAAACAAAAAATCGAAAAAAAAATCCATTAGTTTGTATGGGGGCTATATCTAAAATGGGCGTGGCACTCTCATTTTCGAACTTAACCTAGTCGTTGCCGAGAAAAAGCTTAAAATTTCAGTTCTATATTTTTTGAAACTAAGCGAATGAATCGCATAGCACCAAATATTCGGACATGGCTAGATCGATTCGTCTCATCGAGCTGATCAAGAATATATATACTTTTGGGGGCTCCGATATCTCCTTCAATGTGTTACAAACTTTTGGACAAACTATGTGTAACGAGTATAAAAACATGCCCTGCCTAGTGCGAAAACAGAAATATTTACTTTTTTTTTGTTTGGCAATTTGTCCACTATTTTGCGCAGAGTTAAAAAGCCTGAATCGACGTTGGCAATCATCTCGTTCTTTGCCACTCCACCAGCCAATATTGGCTTTAAAACTAGCAAATCTTTTGTGAGGAGCTGTTGCGATGTTTTGGTTTGACAATTAACTTCCATTCTCGTTCCTGCAAGAAGGAAGAAAAAGTTTCTGGTATAAAGTCTTGCAAAGTTTTTAATTTACAAGCCAAACAAAATTGTTCAATCTACGAAAAGTTGGCGGCTGTGAAACTTTTCTTGTACAAAAATCTAAATTAATTTACGAGATAAACAAAATCAAATGCAAACACAAGCACAAACAATTTAGAAGCCGAATAAATTTATTTAATTGTTTTTTAATGAGTTTTGAATGAAGGATACAATAAATATTAGTTTAGAACAAGTATTTATCCTAGCCCCGCTTGCGTATTATACTCTTTTTTTCATAAGAGTGCGAGAGTATGTAGAATGTGTACATATGTATGTACATTTAGTTTCTGTGTATCTCTAACATACAGAATGAGACTTTAGATATCCCAAAAATTCCTGAACAACTTTACTAGACGAATCGATAAAAACAAGTCTGTCCGTCTACATGCCCGCCTGTTTTACGTTTACAGCTTTGTTGTTTCAGTTTTTACGATATTGCGTTGATTTTAAAATTAAATATTTCTCTGATAAGTGTAGTATTTTTTATACCCTTTACCCAAAGTGTAAAAGGGTATATTAAGTTTGTGCGATTGTATGTAACGGAGACAAGGGGAGGCAAGATAAACCCTATAAAGTGTATATATTCTTGATCAACGCATTGGAGGGAGGGAGACGACTTACTATGTCTGTCTGACCGTCCGTCAATCAGTCCGTTCGTCCGCTGTCTGCCGACGTCCGTTCTCCGCTGTCTGCCGAATGATGAGACATTATCTCGGAGACTATAAAAAGATAGGGCCACCATATTTGAAACTTAGACTCTCCTGGACCGTCAAGTGTGCACTTGCGAACGGTTTTGTTCTAGACCCATTTTAAGAGGTACCCCATAAAAATCTACCCCAATATTTTGGTATTTTTGCATAAAAACGACAATGTTTCTAAATCTAGGAAGTCTAAATTGAGTATAAATTATGTCTATCATAGTCCCAATAAAATATATTAACATGGGTGGGACCATCAAAATTTTGGGTATAGCCACCATACCCCTTTTTTAGTTTTTGTATGAATACAATGAGGTATGGTATTAAGATACGACTTTACTTAAGGTACATAAAGATTGGGTACAGAGTATCTTGCAATCGAGCATACTCGACTTCAGCGACTTCAGATATCGTGGTAGGCACGTACAGACGATGCTTCCAAACGATGTATAGCTCATCCGTATACAGTTCCTGCTATAGGCTTGATCCTTGTAGGCTCAAACAAATTGACGCATCTCTATATGGCTCAAACAAATTGACCCATCCTACCGTACATATATATTAGCAGTCTAAAAAATTTAATCATTCTAATCTTATTGGAAATTACTTTTGGAAGCAACATTTATATTCTATATGCATAGTAGGACTAATCAAGACCATTTGTTCTCGATACAAACACAATTTGAGCTTAATATGAGTACAATTTGATCCTGAGACAAGCACAATATTTTCTTAATTCAGGAACCATTTGTTTTTTTCGTTTAGCACATGTTCTGAAAAACTAAAACGTACTTGAATCAAGTTGTTTTAAACTTTAAAAAAGTTATTGATTTGAAAACATGGTGCCTGATTTTAGAAAAACTCAGCATATCTTACTTTTGATCATGGTTATGCTTGGATTTGAGCACAATGTGCTTCTTCTTTCTCGCTGGGTGATTAGTATTAGCAACCTGTAGATTTTATTCAAGAAACAAATTGAAAGCGATGAAATATTAGGAAATTACATGGTACCCTTTCGATCTGTACATGCATCTGCTCACACACAACCAAATAGCGGTTAAGGAGGAACCATCTATTGCTGACATATTTTTAGTGCGACGCACCGTGTAAGATTTTTCCAATCTTTGGGGAAAGTTTAGCAACGTCAAAGCTTGTTCTTATGTCATTAGAATGGACCCTTACTTTTGAGGATATCCTTGGACCTTTTACAGATTGCAAAGTTATTAAAGTATTTCCCTTTATAAGAATTCTGCATGTAGCTAAGGGTACCCTTACTGATTTTTTTCTCTAGAAGGATATGGGCCTTATGTGTGTAGACGCCTCGACAATAGTTAAAGATAAAAATGGAGAAAGATGTTTATGAGCACTTGAAACGCTTTTACGAATGGAGTCGCAAGGTGATTTTATCGCACAAATTGGGAGAGAAGAGGTCGCAACATCGACTCCAATGCAAGGTACGTATTAAGCTGGTACCAAGGTACGTATTCTTAACAAGGGTCTTTCACCTGCTTCGAGCGAGCTTCAGACTGGGCGATGCGTTGTCGTGTGACTTCTTCAATTTCTTGAGGGAATACATACTGCGTTGATCTGTTGGCAACATTCCCTTCAAAGCAACTATGCGGATCGCATATGCAATAACATTGACATAATCCGTAAAAATCAAAGCGCAGTCATCAGAGCTTTCTCGAAAATTAAAAGAAAGTCTAGTCCAATGAGATGGTGAACAAGTGTAAGACGATGTCGTGGACAATCTGTGAGGATAGAGGAATTCAAGATTTTGGGAAATTTTTGCAAGGGGGTCAATGTCAATGGGGTTCTGAAATCGGTCAAGACATATCTTTGATATGAGAATAATTACCAACTTAATATTGGGCACATATAAAACATTCTTAAAAAATGGTTACGCGCTCAAAGGGTTTTCGATAATATAGAAACTTGATATAAGGTTCTTTTAGGTTCAGCTTAGCGACTATGTTAATTTATCATATGCTGGGCGGACAGGCGCCTGACTTGGCAACATCAACTCTTTTCTCACTACATATAAGAAATATATTTAATTGACAAGTAAAAGAAGAAAAAAACAAGAAAAATAAAGTTAACTTCGGTTGGACCGAAGCTTATATACCTGTTACACATCATTTGACGTTGATAGACCTTCGTGTGCAGCATTTGTATTAAATTTATTTAAAATTACTAATCAAATTAAATGTATTCTTAGAATTCTTATTTAGAAATTCGCGCCCGATTTGGACCAATTTTAAACTGAAGATTTGGCATGGAACATTTGTGCTATACATTGTTATACCCTGTACCCAAAGGGTAAAAGGGTATATTATGTTAAGTTTGTGCGAATGTATGTAACAGACAGAAGGAGGCAAGATGGACCTTATAAAGTGTATATATTCTTGATCAGCATTGGAAGGGGAGTCGAACTAGCTATGTCTGTCTGTCTGTCCGTCCTTCCGTCTTTCCTGCTGTTTGCCGTATGAGAGAGATTATTTCGGAGACTATAAGAGATACGGCCACCATACTTGAAACTTAGATTCTCCTGAGCCGTCAAGTGTTCACTTGCAAACGGTTTTTCTCTACACCCATTTTAAGGCGTACCCTCAATACAAATGTACTCCAAAATTTTGGGTTTTTACATAAAAACGTCATTGTTTTTTATTCTAGGAAGTTCAAATTTAGTATAAATTATATTTATGATAGTTCCAATAAAATATCCCAATATGGGTAGGACCAACAAAATTGTAGGTATAACCCCCATACAAAGATATACCAGATTTTTTAAGTTTTTGTATGAAAATTCAATTCAATGAGGTATGGTATGGTAGTAAAATAGAACCGATCTTAAGATTCATAAATATTGGGTACAGGGTTTCTTGCAGTCGAGCATACTCGACTTCAGCGTTCTTTTTGTTTTCTTATAAGAACTTGGCAAAATGTTGTACTTCTGTATGGGAGCTATACCTAAAAGTGGGCGTGGCACATTGATTTTAACATAAAAAGTACACAGGTCCTAGAAAAGCTTAAGTTTAAAATTTCAGCCCAATATCTTTATATCTTGATCGAATAAATCGCATAGCAACAAACAGACGGACAGACAGACGGACATGGCTAAATCGATTCGTCTCATCAAGCTGATCAATATTATATATACTTTATAGGGTCTACGATGCCTCCTTTAATGCGTTACAAACTTTCCGACAAACTGAATATACCTGTTTACACTAGTGTAATAGGTATAAAAATACAAACGTGAGCAAAGCTGCGGGTATTAGCTAGTATATATATTAGAGGTGGTAAACTATCGACGCTATCAATAGTTTTAAATCTATTGATAGTTACGATAGTCCCATCCACCAAGTAAAACATATATATACAGTGAATGTCACTGACAATGACATTCACTGTATATATAGTATATAATTTAGTAGACTCTCTATAGATTTAAAACTATCGATAGCGTCGACTATCGATAGTTTACCACCTCTAATATATATGTCTTCCAAGATTTTTTCCTTCCAACACAGCGGTGGTCGTCCTTGACCCATGCCGTTGAGCCATATATCAGGACCTGTAGTATTTGCGTCTTGTAAAGTTTAGTATATGTTCCTCTGGATAAAACTTTACTTTATATATGTTAACCGAGCCAGAAGATCGTCGATTGGCAAGTGTAATTCTATGTTTGATTTCTAAGAAGATGAAGTGTCCTTCTATATTCCAGCAAGAGAATAAGGAAGTCGCAAGGCAACACATCACTCGGTTTCATTTCTTGAGAATTAAACACAGCGCAGCCCATATCTTACATAAGACTTGGTGCATACTCTTAAACAACTTTACGTAGCGGGTGGCTTATCTAGACCAACCTATTTGCTACTTTTTAACCTCGTCATAGACTGGTAGATATACAGAACAATCGTCATCGATCGAGGAATTCAATTGTTTTGCTTCTGCGCTGGCTTCATTTTTGCCGTCTTCGCAACCAAGTGGTTCAGCTCCATATTAGGTTTGACTCATGAACATCCGTCACCATGTTTCCATGTGCATATTTGCAGCCAGATACTTTAGGCTTATAATCTTCGATTAAACGCTTTATTTTTGAATAGGATTTTCGCACATCATCTCAACTTCTTCCAACACACGTCTTTTTAGATATTTCTATTTGCGTTTGAAAAGGCGTTTTCCTCTCTCCGTTTCTCTCGTTAGCGCCTAATAACTTTATTTAGTGAGCAATTTTTTTCGAGTATCGCTCATCTTAGAACTTTCCAATTTTCATATGCCTGCTATTGAATTAGGTCCTCCTAGATTGGCGGCGATAGCTCATCGACGATCAAGCTGATTGACTATCATGCTATGTGGGCGATTTATTTTATTTCTGGAATGTGCTTTCATTTATTATTAAACAAATTTTGAAGGTGATTAATTAATCAAAATAAAATCAATAAAATTGTTAAGTATTTCGAATAAATATATTAAATATTTATTCGAAAGGAGATAAAATAGTATTGAGATTCTTTTTTTTTTTTCATTGAATTAAAAGTAAAATTCATGAACTTGACAAACATTTAATTGGCATGATTGCGTTGGAAACATGAAAAAGTCTGCACTGAGTTGCATAATTTTGCCAGTTTTTAGAAAGCGCAAAAGCATTAAACCAAATTAAAGTCAAACTACTTTTTTGTCAATGACTTTATTGAAGGCAACTTAAAGTTTCATTGTTCGATGCTGTCTGTAACGCACTTTTGTTGAACTATTTAATCAGCATAAAAAACAAACACAAAAAATGACACTGGAAAACCAATGGCGGCATGGCTTCCGTTCAGCTGCAATATCCGTACTGACCGCCATGTGCAACATATGTATTTGACTTTACATATCTTTTTTTGTGTGTGTTGATATTTTTAAACATTGAACGATTGTCGAATATGCATTGATTACATTTACGATTGCCTTTGTTGTACATTTGCAATTGAAAAACACAGACCCAAAGCCATAGTCGATACATATTATGCAATACCCTACACAATGTTTACGAGTATGAGTATTCGAAATGAGAGAAGTGGGGAATAAATAACCATATACTAGGTGGGGTGAAAAGTAACCTCCTTGACCGTCAGAATGCGCTGCTACTGCAAAAGAGTTTATGGTGCTTTGTAGTCCGTTCATATTTTGGAAGTCTTGACATGTCATGTTTTGACAGCTGATTGTTGTTGACGAGTTTTCATCGGCTGCTTCGGAGCACTCGTGCCTTTTTCAGTCCATTGCTGGGCACTCATTCTGTTTTCTGGTGTGTAATTATGGATCAAGGTTTCATCAACAGTTACCAATCGACGCGCAGCTTAACTTTCCGGTCAGCCAACACCATTTCGGGGGGCTTGCCGCTGCGGACTTCATCGGTAGCGGAGTTGCAGCCACCATGAAACTCTCGAAATCAATGTTTGACGGTGTAATCTGACGGAGCACGATGGGAAACACGTAAACAACAATCAGCAGTCAAAACAAACTTAGGGCATTGTGGCACTGAAATTTGGCATATCTGCCTAAATATGAACGGACTACAAGGCATAGGTGTAGGTCTGGTCGAGTAAAAACACTGTATAATTACAAACTGATTTTCCCCTTATTTATCGTTTTTCACTTATTGAGCTATAACTCAATAAATCACGAACCAATTTTCATCTTGTCAGATTATGGATCAAAATAGTTTTTAGTTTTTAGTTTACAACAATAAAAACTTTATTCGTAAAAAAGGAGTGTAAAACAGCCAACTCACTTTTCTTGATCTCGATACACCGAACATCATCTCCTCAACTAAAATATTTGCATGTATAGGGTGCGTCATCAGTTGCGATAGCATTTGAATCTTAAATAACTCTGCAATTTATTGATAACTTTTTCGAAGCGCCATTTCAATCTATTTTGTGCCATGATTTAACTAAAATTGATACAATGCGAAGAAATCATTAAATTGCATTTATAAAATTGGGTCCTCCTTTACACTCACGTGAGAAACGGCTTTCACACTCCAAGTTGGTGCAAAACTTTATGATCACCAAGTCTTTCCATGATCAAAAAGTAGACGTTTAGTGCGGCGTATCGGCCTAAAAAGATCATCAGGTCGTATTTTTCGAGGACGAGGTTGACAGGGTTGCTTAAAGGTCAAAGATGTGACGCTATTACGCACAATGTTCGACCGACGCATCATATCGCACTCACTCGATTTGACGACGTCATACTTCCTTTTGTGAGGGTTTTTGAAGAGCAGAGTTTACATCGTGAAGCCACAGTTCAGCTCGAATATCGTTTGTGTGGAAAAAAAAAAAGTGTTTCTATCAAAATTTATTCAAGGTTCACATGCTATCTCAACAGATGGCGCACCCTATAGAACAAGAAAAAAATTTAATTTCGTTTAAACCGTTGACGGTCAAATAATCTGCAAAAGAGTTCTTTAAAATTGGCAAATTTGTTTTCCGATCTGAACCACAGGACCTTGAAAAGCGTAAGTTTAAATTTAAGCTTAAAGTTAAAAAATTTTGATTAAAGATCACCATTCGAGAACCAGAAATTTAGTTGTTTGTATTTTTGATGTTTGATGGGAAAGCGTCTTGTGTCCAGAATGCTGATGTTTGAAATAAATGTCCTCTCAAATATCTTATCTTGCATGCCACTATGTGACTTTAAACAAAGTCACAAATATTCGTTTTCATCTGAGCTGATTCAGCGTGACCTGTTTCCTGTTTCCACGAAAATTTGGAATAGTTATTATACACAAACTATCTGGCCGATACCAACTAAAACTAATATGTAGGGTATGCATGTACGTATATATGCAATAAAAGCGAAATCAGTTAAAAGCTTTTGCCATACAGTCGCCATCACTGTTTACTTCCGCTTTGTGCCACATATGCAAATATTATCTTGTTTGTCTTTTTTTCTTTTTTTTTTGAGCGAAAAAAAAGGAATGAAAAATGCAGAAATAGAGAAATGGAAACTTTGTATTAAAAATTGCAGCCATTTCGAAATTAAATTGAATTTTGAATTTTTACAATCGAATTGGCTTAAACGATTTAAAATTGATTTTGGTTTTGTAATACGAGTTCTAAACAAGACTTAAAAAATAAAATCGAGGTTGACTCAATGAGGTGCAAGGTCTTACTTAGAAATTAATATTTATTTTGTATTTTACTATTAATGTTGAGTGGGTGGGTGAATGCGTTTTTCAAGAAGCAATATTGGCCAAACTTTAAATAGTTTTAACGCTATACAAAAAAAACCTTACAAAAACATGAAAAAACCTTAACATCGGCGAAATTAAAGCTTAATACACGTCAGATATTTAGAAAAAAATCGAAAATAATCGATAAGTTTGTGGTGGGCTTATACCTAAAAATGGGCGTGGCACATTGACTTTGATATTGGATAAGTGATTTTAACCAAATAAATATTGTATATGCATAAATAATATCTATTTTCAAACAAAAACTGGAAAATTGGCGGTCCTTTTCGAACTTGACCTGGTCGTGCCCTAGAGAAGCTTAAGTTCCAAATTTCAGCTAAATATCTCCGTATTCTGCGAGTAAATCGCGTTGAAATAAACAGATGGACACTGCTAGGTCGACTCGTCTCATCGAGGTACTCAAGAATATATATTCTTTATGGGGTATACTTTTTTAATTTCAAGAAAACTAACTATATCCTTATATGTAGTTTATTGCTGACTCGATTTCAAAGGACTCCATCAAATTATTATAGTTTGTTAGTAAATTTAAATCTTTCCTAATGAGATCATCTTTCTGACATTGAAATACATATATGAGAGGCATCCTCCTTACGTGGGTAGTTAGACGTCTTTTTATGAGCTTGATTTCCGAACTTCTGAGGTTCTGTTTGTTAAATCATGTCATGTTAATAATATGTGAATGCGATTTGCCGAAAGTACTTCCTTAACCATTCAGTCCATAGGCTGTTATAAATTAGATAATAGCTTGCTTCAAAGACCGTACGTTCCAGAACTTCTTTATAATTTTTCGGCAGCATCATCAATTTAATTTTCTTTGAAATTTGTTTGACCTGGTAAATAATGTAAAACATTGAATATACATATTTAAATAATAATGTTATACTGATATTATAAGGTTCAGCTTATAATATCACATACTATATAGCAAGCAAATTTTTATTTTTATGTCTACATTATTGTGTCTAAACTTTGGTTGCATCGTTCTTTTGACGACAAATTTCGAAAAAAATATCGTTTTCGATCTCCATTTCAGAACCATTAAGAGCATTTGCAGCAGGAAGTTTGCATGCAAAAATTTTTGCAAGTTCTTTTGTTGTAGTATAAAAATCGTAATTTTTTCAGAAGGCAAGAATAATCTTATGAGTCCCAAAGCTTTTCTTAAATTGTTATTATATGTGTAGACGAACATTTTTCATTTCAGTTTTAATTTAGTTATTAAAATTGGAGTACTTTTTTTCTAACATAATTAAGCCTTTTGTCTCATTGAACTCGTTTGAATTCTTGCATTGTTTCCAAGAACGGGTTAAGAAAGCAACTATTGCCTTCTATTTCTGCTCAAAACTATTTGACACTGCAGTAGTCCGCCTTATTTTGTGCTACGGTGCCTTGGGCTGGTGGCCTTCTCTGAGGAACCAGTACAATATAACCAAGCTAAGTAGAGTGCAGAGATCGGCTTGTATGGAAATATTACATTAAGGAAATGTCAACAAAAAGCGCCCTTCGCCTGAGAGAACCAGGCCTCTGGTCGCCAACAAACTATGGCCACAGCGCTATCCTGTCAAAGCTCCCTGCGGAGCTTGTAGGCTCAACAACCGATTTTAGTAAATCTTTTAAAACATCTTTGCCCTCTAGGCAGCACTGGCAGGCTGGTCTGTTGAGATGCAATGCCGGTATGTCAATCTACACCGATGACTCAAGGATGGACTGCGGTGTGGGTTCTGGAGTATACTCAGAGGAACAGAGTGTTGAGAAATCTTTTCGACTCCCTGGTCTCTGCAGTGTTTTTAAGCGGAGGTTCATGCTATACTCGCAGCTTGTGAGCTGCTTGTGGAGCTGAGCGTCCGCGACAAATCGGTGTTCATCTTCTCTCACGTCACCAAGTCAAAGTTGAGTAGGGACTGTAAAAAGCGGCTGAACGAAGGTAGCCAACAAAACTCTACTATCCTCTCGAGGGTTCCAGTACACAGTAATGTCCCCGAAACGAGCACGCAGACCTACTGGCCAGGGAGGGATCAGCTAGCGTCTCCCAACCGGTACAGGTAGAGACTCCAAAGAGTGCAGTAATCTCTGCCAATAGCAACCACTTCGCCAATTTGGCCTATAATACCACAACGGGACACTGGCCCATTATGCGGCCAGACTAGAAATCTCTTTTAATAGGCAATGCAAGGAAGAGGACACAACAGAAAAGCTGGAACACTTTCTGTGCACCTGTCCCGCACTCAGATCACACAGAATGAGGTTTCTTGGGAAATGGCAGTTCAACTCGCTAAGTGAACTGTCCAATTCCTACCCCCTACAACCTCGCACTTTCCTTAACTACACGGGCTGGTTATGATGAGTCGGTACTAGCTCTGGGCATTAGGCCGCTTCCACGAGAGTAGGTGACATCAAAACGGCGCCTTTTGTGCTACTTGTATGGGACTGTACCATAGTCACTTCTATCTATCTATGCATTAGTTTTCGCCATTGTCAAGGTCCAAATTGCAAGATCTTACCTATAAATGATGAAGTATACTGAACCAACCATTAGTGTTGGCAGAAAAATCGATTTCGGTGGTTTTTATAGTGATTTAAAAATCGCAATTTCGCACTGCGACTGAAAGTAGTGATTTGCGATTTTATTGATTCTATGTTCACTGAGGAGTTCAGTTATCGGCGATTTTGTGAATCACTCTTCGCTCACTCACTCTTAAACTCTATATTTATCACTTTCCACTCTGCTTTAATCACTCTCCAAGAATTGTTCATATTCGCTTAATACAGTCAAAACGTTCAATTCACTGAAAGCGATGTTTATTGAAACGATTGAATGGTGAAAGCGCAATTGCAACAAAAGTATGAATAGAAAACGAAGTGAAATGTGATATTTTTTATACAAAAAAAAAAAAAAAAAAAAACAAATGGCAGAATGCAAAAGGATTTCTGTCGAACTGTTGTTCAAAACAAGTGAGACTAACTTATATCGGCAATTACAAAGGAAGCAACCAAGAACACAATTGTTTTTCGTAAATATATTTTGTGTACAATTTAAGTTTTTACAACAGAAGCAGTGTTTTATTTTTTAATAAATTAAAACAAAGTCGGTTTTTTATGTTGGTGTTGTGAAACAGTTCAGTTAGCGGCGATTTTGTATCACTCTTCGCGAACAGTGAACCTCTTCAGTAATCGCTGATTGTTTTTCGTGAAATGCGATTTTATCACTGCTTGCAGTCATTGCGATTTTCAAGTCGAAGTGAATAATCACACTGTGACTTAAAAATTAGTCTTTTGGCTGATATAACCAACCAAATTAAAACTTTTTTCTCATGGAAAGACTTTTAGAAAGAGGCCTTTAAAAAGACTTTTCGATACGCTTACCCCAAAACATGTCCTTTCATAATTAAAAGAAATTAAAAAAATATTTACTCGTACGTGGAATCATTAAATGTGCAAACAAATGTAAATGTACCCAAGCGTATAACCCGGAAAGACATTGCGTGAAAATGAGTGAAAAAAATTGTGGAAAATTTATGTTGCCATTGCGTTTGTTTGCGCAATTTGTTAAATATTTGCCAACATTTCTTTTTCAGCTGACTCCTTTCAATGAGCGAATGTAATTAAAATAATTTATTTAATTTACTAAATGAGCTACATAAATTTTAATACAATTGACGAGTGCTCATTTCACACCGTTTCACAAGTAAATATTTGTAAGCGTTTTTTTGACGGCATTTTTTTTGTTTAAATTTTAATCAAGAAAAAATGAATAAAAATATAAATCTTTAAAAAAACTATTTTTTTTTACTGTATTATACTTAAAGATAAAAAACGGACCAAATTTAATAAAAACAAGAAAAAATTAGCTTCGGTTGGACCGAAGCTTAAATACCTGTTACAAATCATTTGACGTGGATATATCTTCGTATGAAGCATTTTTATTAAATTTTATTTAAAAATAGTAAACAAATTAAAAATATTCTTAATAATTTAGAAATTCGCGGTCCGACTTGAACCAATTTTAAACTGAGAATTTGGCATGGTATAAGAAGCATTTGTACCATATTTGAAGCCATTCGCTTAAAAAATACATTCTTTTCTTATAAGAACTTGAAAGAGTGTTGTACTTTTGTATGGGAGCTATACCTAAAAGTGGGCGTGGCTCATTGATTTTAACACAGTACATAGAAAAGCTTAAGTTTAAAAATTCAGCTTAATGTCTTTAAAACTGAGCGAATAAATCGCGAAGCAACAAACAGACAGACGGACAGACAGACAGACGAACATGGCTAGATCGATTCGTCTCGTCGAGGTGATCAAGAATATATATACTTTATAGGGTCTACGATGTCTCCTTTAATGAGTCTTCTACCAATCGCATATAAAATTCTGTCTGGCATACTGTATAACAGACTAGTACCAGACGTACAAAGTCTGGTTGGACAATACCAGTGCGGTTTTAGACCGAATAAGTCGACCATCGACTCTAAATTTATACTACGCCACATCCTGGCGAAAACTAAAGAAAAACAAATCGGCTCACACTACCTATTTGTTGACTTCGAAACCGCTTTCGACACGCTAATAAGACCAAAGTTTTACAAAGCACTGACTGAACTTGGCATCTATGCAGATATCGTTCGCCTCTGTATGATGACGCTGACAAACACCCAAGACGCTGTCAGGGTCGGTAAAAATCTCTCCGACCCCTTTGACACTATTAGAGATTCAAACAGGGCGAAACGTTGTCGTGCGACTTCTTCAATCTCCAAAGCCCACACGTTAACCTGAAAGACAATATTTTCTTTAAACGACTTATGTTGCTCGCGAATGCCGATGACATCGACATAATTGGCAAAAATGCTCGCACAGTTACGGGGCTTTCAAAGAGATTCAGCAGAATTCCCGCTCAATGGGACTAGCGGCGAACGAGGGTAAGACGAAGTAATTCGTATCTACTTGCAGATCATCAACACGTCCTGAGAACCTGTGAGTATGGGGAACTGCACATTCGAGGTTGTACAATACTATGTCTACTTGGGATCAGTCGCAAACAAGAACTATTTTGGCTAACCGATGTTACTTTGGACTCGGTAAGCAAATGTGAAGAGTTTTATCCAGTATAACAAAACTCAAACTTTACAAGACGCTGATTCTCCTAATCCTGACGTATGGCTCAGAGTTATGGGTCATGTCAGAGGTGGACATATAAACGTTGGGAACATTTGAGAGGCCAGTTTGGTCACCTGCTTCGAATGGAATTTTGGGTGTTAAATTTATTATTTTTTTCAGCTAGGAAAATTTATTCCTGAACCTCTGGAAACATACTTTTCTCTACAGTATGCGTTTGATGTCTTTTACTTGCAATGTACGGATCGAATAATACCAGCATATATTATTGTTTCTTTCTAGAAATGGCACTGTACAGATGACAAAAAAAGTCTTACTTTGCAATTCACTAGAATAACTGAAGTGAGTAAAGCCTGTAGTACAGTCACTAAAAAATTTGAAGATAATTTTGCTTTTCTAGTAGAGATTTTTAGCATTATCAAGTTCTTTTTGGTGTATGATGGAGGATCTAATTATCATGATTTAAAAAGAATCGTTAGCTTGGCTCAAATATTTAATATGATTTGAAAGAAAAAAGGACATATTTCCCCACTATTTCGACCTATTTGTTTACTAATACTTTGAATAGTTCTTCCAATTTTCCGCTAAAATTTAATCCTGTAAAGTTAAAACCAAGTAGACTGCGAAGATCAAATATTTTCTGTTGCAACAATTTAAGAAAAGGACGTTTCTGCGTTCGTCTAATATTTAATATTTTATATGAAAAACACTGGTTGGCATCGGACTAATCTTATTAGAAGATTTTTAATCGCTGTATACAAATTTTTTTTCAAAAATTGAGTTTAAAAACTGAAAAAATACTGTTTTTGACTGTTTTTAATCATAAATAGCAGATGAACCCAGATGTGATAATAACCCCGAATTAGGCTTAAGTTGAAGCTTGAAACTTCCGTTACAAGAGCAGGGTCGATACAAACCGAAATCAATCGTGAATTTTTAATATTATTTTTTTGTTAACTGTTTTTTTTGGAAATAGAAGAGTGAGTCTTTATGTGTTATTATGTAAAAATGTAATCGGTCATTTCTATCTATTTAAGAATGAAAGGTCTTAGAATATAGAGAAGATTTTATTATTTAAAACATATTAAGAAACTAGATACAATATAAAAAATTGTGACATGTCAAAATTCGCTGTTGATTCTGGCTTTTTTTCGACGCTACTCTTGTATAGGAAGGTTCAAGCTTTAGCTTAAGCCTAATTCGACATTTCTTTTTAGTATTTTTTGAGTTTTTAAACAAATTTTTCTCAAAGTCTTGACGTAATGGAAAATTTTAAAAAACTAGAATCTTATTCTGCGATGAAAAGTCTACAAGAAAAGCCTAGTCCGATGATTGGATCATTTTGTTTGTCGACCTGCGAAATTTAAAAAAAAAAATTATAAAGCATAAAATTTTAAAACTAAAATTTGAAGATGTAGATGCCAATTTTATTGAATTTCTATACTCGTCAGAAGGTTTGTAACGCAAAGGAGATATAAAGTATATATATTCTTGATCAGCACTACTAGACGAATCGATCTAGCCATGTCCATATGTCTGTCTGTTGCGAGGTGATTCATTCGCTCAGTATTAAAGGCATTGAGCTGAAACGAAAAACTTTAGCTTTTCTCGGTCCTAGATAGTTTTTATGTGAAAATTAGAATGCCACGCCCACTTTAAGGTGTAATTCATATACTTATCAACCACCTATTTTTGAGTTTTTGCATGAAAATACTTATTATTTTTGGTTTTTTGATCCTAAATAGTTTGTATGTCAGAACAAGGTGCTACGCCCATCTAAAGATGGATCAAAAAACCAAAAATAATAAGTATTTTCATGCAAAAACTCAAAAATAGGTGGTTGATAAGTATATGAATTACACCTTAAAGTGGGCATGGCATACAAACATACCGATTATTTTAGAGATTTGTATGAAAATACTTATTGTTTTTGAATGTATTCACTCCAAATTGTGCAAAACACTTTTAAATTTTTCCAATGTCAAAACCAACAAAACCCAGGGTTTGTTTCGACAGATGAGAGTAACCACGGCATTATATATGATCTTAACATAAAACACTGATAACGATAACATTGTATCGCGCTGTTACCGAAACTCAAAAAATTAACAAGAAAGAACTCTGAAGTCGAGTATGTTCGATTCCAATAAAACCCAGTATACAATTTTTATATACACTTTACTTTAATGTATTTGATTTTTATACAAAAAGACAAAAAATTGGGTGAAATATATGTCTCGATATTTCATTTGAACGATTGTAGAGATAATCCATACTAAATTTAGAGTTCAAAGATTATTTATGACAATTTTTAAAAAGAAGAATTACAAATTTATTATTTTTCTATTTGAGGGTTCAATTAGTCAAATCGTAAATGAATTTTTTGCAACGTATAAACATTCTATTGATGATAATTTTATATCCCATAAAAACGGATCTAAACGGACTGCTTTAAAGATTCTTCCATAAATCTGGAGAATTTATGACTGAATTAATTTGAGGCGTTTACTTACCGTATACGATGATATACAATTCGCATCAATAGAATGTTTAGTCTTTGCATTTAAAACTCTACACTACGTTATGATATGATTTGAATAATTAAAAAGAAGCAGATAGTTACAAGATATTCGGACGCCACTAAAATACCAACAAAAAAGATAGCCATGAAAAGAACGTGCTAACTAAGCACTTGTTGAAGCAAATCGAACGAAGGAGTTGACAATAATAGCAAAGACCTTTCAATCCGAACATTCAAACGCATTACTGAGAACTGATATAATAAAAATTTGTAACTCTTCGAAGACGTTGTTATCATTTCTGGTTTCCAGCCAAACCTGTCAACATGCCAAACTATCACAGCGCAAAAACAGCCCAACTGAACTGAATTGTACTGGGAACTAAATTCATTCCAAAAATGCGAGAAAGGAACCACATAACTAAACCCGCAGCTGCATCAATAGTCCCCGCAGCCCCACTTCAATTTCAAACCACATTCAAGTGACTGAGTGCCATTGAATGAGTGAGCAAATAAGTGAGCTGCAACCAAGCTGCTCACCAAGCCGCAATTGGCCACCACAGTCGAATTGAGTATGAATTTCAATTATGCGAAAATGCCGTTAATGAGAATTTAATTTGAAAATGCTAATTGAAAGCGAATTTTATTTGCTAATTGCGAGCAATTACATACTTGGCAATTCAGGCAAAAATCATTTCGAGCATTCGAGTCTGAAGTTGGTTTTTTTATAGCAATAAAACCTCGTACCTTGTGCAAAAAAAAAAACAAATTCAAATAAAATTTGCTTATGTTTTTAAAATATTTAATTCACTTTGCTGATAACAAAATTTTTGTAATTAAATTAGCAAAAACTTTAACTTTGGTAAAACAGAAACACGTTACACGAAATTTCAAGCAGCTTTTATTGTCATACATGTACATACACCATAGTACGAAAAATTTGTTTCTGGACTTAGAAAGACCAGCAGAGATATGTGGTACAATCGGACTTGCACAAAGTAGCATAGTTGGGGGCTATACTATCTGACTGTGAAGCAGCTCTCGCTACACTCGCACTACAAGTATATAAAATCCAAGTTAGTACAGGCAGCAATTTACACATTGAATATACTCGATTAGAGTACATCTGCAATGGGATCCTGGTAATTCCAACATACTATGAATGCCGATGTCCTGGCTAGAAAAGGGGCCGCCACAACGATGATCGATCTAGAACCGCACTGTGCCATCCGCAAACACACAATTGCTTATCTCATGCACATGGAGAGAAACCTATCACACTATTAACTCACGATCCATGGATCATTTTCATAATTTCGTTTTCAATGACACAAAAGTCAAAAATATGTAAAGTCACAAAAATTATTTTATTAAGGTCTTTTGACAGATTTTACAAAATTGATCACTTTTTAACGCCAACGAAGCTCTAAATTAAATGGACATTAGGGTGGTCCAATAATGTCCAATGTAAACATTTTTTAGCAAAATTTTTATGCTCCTTCCCCCTAGGATTGGATGTTCTTCTATGGTCGTTTATGAAGCAAAACATTGTTATCCGGTTAAAAAGTATTCATTTTCCAGGTTTTCACATTAATTCTACGATTTTTCGCATTTGAAATACGAGGTAAACTTTAGGGGCTTGGAGGCAGCATTAAATATTATCTGATTAAAAAATACGGGTTTTCTTATTTTCGACATAGAACAATCCTAGGGAGTGGGAACATACAAATTTTCATTGATATAATGTAGGTAAGTTTGAGAGTTTGTGAAAGTTTGTGCGAATGTATGTAACACACTGAAGAAGGCTAGATAGACCCTATAAAATATATATATATATATATATATATATATATATATAGTATATTCTTGATCAGCATTGAAAAAGGAGTCGAAATAGCTATATCTGTCTGTCCGTCTGTCCATCCATCTTGCTCTCTGCCGCATGTAAACGATTATCTCGGAGACCATAAGTGATAGAGCTACCAAATTTGAAAGACGTCAAGTGTGCACTTGCAAACGGTTTTTCTCTAGATCCATTTAAGAGATTCCCCCCATACAAATCTTCACCAAAATTTTGGATTTTTGCATAAGAAACCTTTTAGTTGCTTATTCGAGGAACTTCAAATTTAGTATAAATCATGCTAATGATGGTCCCATTGAAATATCCCAATTTGGGTAGGACCAACAAAATTTTTAGGTATAGCCCCAATACAAACTTACCTCATTTTCAAGTATTTGTATGAAAATCCAATACAATAAAGTGTGATACTAAGATAAGACTTAACTTAAGGTACATAAAATTTGGGTATAGGGTATCTTGCAGTCGAGCAGACTCGACTTCAGCGTTCTTTCTTATTTTTTAAATATTTTTAAAGTTTGGGTTAATAACTATTTCTTTGCTAACTGCCATGAAAATAAATGTTATTCATTCTGCTTTTGCGTTTACAAAAACACACACATTATCCTTTTGTAGCTTTATTCTTTTGAAATGTAGAAACTACTTTGGTAAAATTATTCACATAAATACATGAATGACGACATACTCGGGGGTTGTATATCTTGTCGCAAGTATCTTAAGTTCGTAGTTCCGCCGTGCGCTCGTTAAAACCAAAGAAATATGGTCAGCTATTTATGCCACAAACGGCAAAAAAGAAATTCTTGCTTTCTACTTTACGCAACCGTTTTCTTATCGCTCTCCGTTGCCCGAAGTCTTTTTATCGCCGTGCAATGCTCTTCGCAATTTTTGTTGTTAACAACATTTTTGCAACGCTTAACGCTCAACGGTTTTAGTATAAGAAAAGCATTCTTTGCCATCACTTGAACGACTTCCGTTTGTCATCCTTCATTTTATTTTTTTTTACATTTATGTTGTCCCTTCTTTTCCTCTTATCTGTCTACATCGTCTTTTGTTTGTCTGTTAAGGTTTTGTGTTTAATCGACTTTTTGCGTCACTTCACGGCGCTGCAGGCGTGAAAACTTTTTTGCATTATTTTTATGCTTTCCTTAGTCATTGTTATCCTTTTCTATTCTTGCCGTTTTTAGTTGGTATTTGAGTCTGTTTTGACTTTTACAAAAACTTTTCTTTTTTGTTCAGACCGAGAAGCAATATGGATGCTTTCTAATGAAATGAGTATCATAAAGTGTAGTCAACTCAGGCTTTATCCTGTTTTTTTTATGATCCATTTTCCGAAATTGCAAAAAAGGTATGTAATAATATATCAATGTACTTTTGATCTAGAGATGGGGAATAGGTTGGGGTTTTAAAGTGGCCCATTTATTTTTTGACAAATAAAAAAAAAAAAAACTGTATTTAATTTTTTTCTTAAGTTTCTTATATTTTTAACTAGCAGGTACCCGCGGCTTTGCTCGCGTTTTATTTTTTGCTTCTATTTGGTTGCTTAATAAAATTGTTCAAAAAAATTTGTGTTCAAATTTTTGAAATCCCCTAAGCACGACAAACCATCATTCAAATGCGCCCAGTTTCAAGTCTCTACGTCTATTCAATCCAAACGGGGCCATTAGGCCCCGGGTCAAAATAGTCTAAAATCCCGTTTAAAAGCTCACCTGTATAAAAAAAAAAAAAAAAAAATTGGTCAAAAGATCTATTTTCGTTCCTTGAACACCTTGAATGCCAAAAATGTTTTTTAACCATCTTTCAAATGAGCCCTGTTTCAAGTCTCTACATCTATTCACTCCAAAGATATGGCTTTTCCGGTTTCAAGGCCCCCATTAGGCCCCGGGACAAAATTTTCCATGGGGCATATGCCATGTGAACATATTTCATATATTTTATTTGGTTTAGCATTATATTCTTCCACACAAGATTTTATTGTCCCAAGTTAAAAAATAACAAAAGAGAGAGAGAGAGAAAGAACGCTGCAGTCGAGTTTGCACGACTACGGGATAATCTGTACAACACCTAAATGAACCTTCAATTTTTGTACTATCTTGGCACTATTCTATGTTGCATATTAGTATTTCTGCTTAGTTATCATAAAAACTGTTCATAGGAACACTTAAACACTCGGGTAAGTTAGCTTAAAAATTTCAAATTTAGGGATAAGTTTCAAATATGGACCTTATCTAATATATAAAATTATCGTGTCATAGTGGTGAAAAAATGGGAAGAGGACGTGGGCCCGTAAAAGCGATCCAAAAAAAAATTAATTCTGCTAGGAAATGTATATTTCATGCATAAATAATTGAACTAAACAATTTAAATTTGGTGTATGTACATGACCCGAGCAAGGCCGGGCAGCTCAGCTAGTATACCATATGTATATAATAGTGGTTCCATGCGAACAAAAATCAGAAATTTATTATTGGTAACAATAAAATTAATCCAAACTACACTCTACCTTTCAAACGCAGCCAACTTCATGTAAATTGGAATGTTCTTAAATACATGTGTCACGGCTGCTTGAATGGCTGGAATATCATTGTAAAACGCTCGTTCCATGCCATTTTTCAGTTTAGTGAACAGAAAATAGTCGCATGGTGATAGATCAGGAGAATACGAAGGGAGATCGATGACACAAATCTGTTTTTTCATCAAAAATTCACGTATTTTTACGACACAAGAAAAAAATTACTGCCATTAAAAAGCGAGTAACTTTTTTACAGGTGTCAACCAATTTACATAAAGTTGGCTGCGTTTGAAAGGTGAGACCTGTACCTTTCTAATGTCCATCAACGTTCAATAGATGGCGTTTGTGTTCCATGATTTAAACAAAAAGTTCCCTTATTTATTGAACATTCTGTGTAAGTTTGGTTTTCCCTTAAAAAATAACAAAACAAGAAAGAACGCTGAAGTCGAGTATGCTCGACTGCAAGATACCCTGTACCCAATCTATTTGTACCTTAAGTTAGGTTCTATTTGATTACCATACATCATTGAATTGAATTTTCATACAAAAACTTAAAAAATCGGGTATACCTTTGATTGGGTTTATACCTAAAATTTGGTTGGGCCTACCCATATTGGTCTATTTCAATGGGACTATCATAGACACAATTTATACTAAATTTAAATTTTCTAGAATAAAATGCAATGAAGTTTTTATGTAAAAACCCAATATTTTGGTGTAAATTGTATGGGGGCTATACCTAAAATTTTGTTGGTCCTATCCATATTGGGATATTTTATTGGGACTATCATAGACATAATTTATACTAAATTTGATCTTCCTAGAATAAAAAACAATGACGGTTTTATGCAAAAAACCCAAAATTTTGGTGTACATTTGTATGGGGGGTATCCCTTAAAATGGGTCTAGAGAAAAACCGTTTGTAAGTGCACACTTGACGGCCTAGGGGTGTCTAAGTTTCAATTTTGAAAGCTCTACCTCTTATAGTCTCCGAAATAATCGTTTTCATACGGCAGACAGCATGACAGACGGACGGACGGACAGACGAACGGACGGACAGACAGACAAAGCTAGTTCGACTCCCCTTCCAATGCTGATCAAGAAAATATACTTTATAGGGTCTATCTTGCCTCCTTCTGTCTGTTACATACATTCGCACAAACTTAATATACCCTTTTACCCTTTGGGTACAGGCTATAAAAACGTGTCAAACAAAAAGTTTCCGCTCAATCTGTTAGGATGAAAAATTTCAACAACGCTCCGGCGAAAGCAGTTAATAAGAGAATTGTGGATTTAATCGAAGGGGTACGGTAGGAAGAACATACTCGATTGCCTTGGGTCGACCAAATCTTGGACGACATCCGCAAGTTTAAAATTTCCAATTGGTATCTATAAGCACAAGGTTACAACCATCAGTTTCCAACAGCAGAAAGCATTACAGACGGACAGTCGGACAAACATAGTTAGATCGGTTCAGCTTTCGATGCTGATCAGGATTTATAACCTGCATTTTTCTGTCTGTTGTATGCAATTACATAAATCTATTCCTGTACCAATTTTTTTTTTAAGATTATCATAGACTTAAATTATAAATAAAAATTTGGACCTTGTTTGTACCACTTATTATCCATTTTTTTAAAAGCTTCATCTATGTTGTATTCTTCCTTTAAAAATTTAAACATTTGATGCCAACGTTACGATTTGCTGCAAATATAAAATTCTTCTGAACTCAATTTACAATTGAAACAAATTTACAAACTTTTATTTTTACTTTTAGTGTTCAGCTTGAAAGTCAGAAACTAATCCTGTCGCAAAGTATAATTCAAATTCTCCAATAAAAGTAGCACAGCAGTATTCGTAGTTGATGGTCAATGGGAAGTGTGGTGGACGATGTAGAAATTTGTTTTCATTCTTTGTAAAAAGTTTCAGCTCAGACTAAAATTGCATCCTTAGATAAATCCACTTTAAAATTTTTCATTAAATAAAATTAATTGCAACATTGATGATTAAATGCTTTGTGAAATGATTTTATTAAATTGTTTTTAAAAAATATAAAACTAGTACGAAGCATAAATCCCTTATAGGCCTTTAAAAGCTGTCAGAAAAGTTTCATTCATGTATCTTAACGAATTATGCAGTTGACATCTTTTCCGTCTGCACAAATTAAAGATAAAATATTCATTCTCTTGCATATTTCCATTGCTACGGTGAAATATACTTTACTGTTTATACTGAAATTCTGAATTAATATAATTCAAAATGATTTACAGTGCGTGCGTGGTCGGTCTTAGCTTTTAATCGTGACTCCATTCATAAATTCATTGAAAACTTGTTATTGACATAAAAGTTTTAGAAATAATACGATAAACGCAGAATTTATATAATTTTTTTATATTTGATTTTTAAAAATGAATTAGTCACAAATGCCCAAACTCATTTTACATGCTATACTCTATATAAAGAGTTGGCTAAGACAATGGCTTAACCATTTTGTTTATATTTGACCATTTGTGTAGCTAAATGATTTGCATGCCCTTGAAATCTCATCAAAACTCGATCATAATCGTAGATATTTACATCGTTAAATGATCGACAAGATATAATAAAATGCAACAAAACCTGTTTTAGAATAGCTAAACAGAAAGATTTGAACGGTTATTTGTTGAAATAAATTTCGAGATTTGCATTTTTATATTCTTCACAAATCTAAAAAGTAGACTTTTTAAAGTATCTAAAGGGTGATTTTTTAAGAGCTTGAGAACTTTAAAAAAAAAAAAAAAAAACGCATAAAATTTGCAAAATCTCATCGGTTCTTTATTTGAAACGTTAGATTGGTCCATGACATTTACTTTTTGAAGATAATTTCATTTAAATGTTGACCGCGGCTGCGTCTTAGGTGGTCCATTCGGAAAGTCCAATTTTGGGGAACTTTTTCGAGCATTTCGGCCGGAATAGCCTGAATTTCTTCGGAAATGTTGTCTTCCAAAGCTGGAATAGTTGCTGGCTTATTTCTGTAGACTTTAGACTTGACGTAGCCCCACAAAAATAGTCTAAAGGCGTCAAATCGCATGATCTTGGTGGCCAACTTACCGGTCCATTTCTTGAGATGAATTGTTCTCCGAAGTTTTCCCTCAAATGGCCATAGAATCGCGAGCTGTGTGGCATGTAGCGCCATCTTGTTGAAACCACATGTCAACCAAGTTCAGTTCTTCCATTTTTGGCAACAAAAAGTTTGTTAGCATCGAACGATAGCGATCGCCATTCACCGTAACGTTGCGTCCAACAGCATCATTGAAAAAATACGGTCCAATGATTCCACCAGCGTACAAACCACACCAAACAGTGCATTTTTCGGGATGCATGGGGCATTCTTGGAACGGCTCCGGTTGCCTTTTCACCCAAATGCGGCAATTTTGCTTATTTACGTAGCCATCCAACCAGAAATGAGCCTCATCGCTGAACAAAATTTGTCGATAAAAAAGCGGATTTCGAACATTTCGGAACCGAACACTGATTTTGGTAATAAAATTCAATGATTTGCAAGCGTTGCTCGTTAGTAAGTCTATTCATGATGAAATGTCAAAGTATACTGAGCATCTTTCTCTTGACACCTTGTCTGAATCCCGCGTGATCTGTCAAATACTAATGCATGAAAATCCTAACCTCAAAAAAATCACCCTTTACAATAATATCTTTTTTATTTTATAAAGCAAATTAATTTTTAAATGTTTGATGTGAGTTCATGTGAAAACTCTTTTGTGTCGTCGCCTTTTGATTTTACTCCAATAACGGTGGCAATGATACATTGAAAAAATTAAGTTTTGACTTTCATAATTTTATGGAGTATCATAATACCTTAGTATCCTCCCATTTTCGACAGTTACAATTACTGGTAATCTCGAATTGCTCATATGAATACCCTGCACCCAATGAGTAAAAGGGTATATTAAGTTTGAGCAAGTGTATGTAACAGGCAGAAATGCCTCCTTCTGTAGACACTATGAACTATAAAAATAGTATTCTTGGTACGTCTGTCATGCTGTCTGTCGTATGAAAACGATTATCTCGGAGACTTTTAGAGATAGGCCCACCATATTTGAAACTAAGACTCTCCTCAGCCATAAAGTGGTCACCTACAAACGGCTTTTATCTATTTTCATGTGCCTTCAAATGAACCACAAATTTTCGTGCTTCGGTTTTTGGTTGAAAACCATTATTCTTCAGAAGAACTGGGTGGGTTCATGGATCGGAGCAAACGTACGAAAATGCTGTGGTTCGGTTCAAAAATCGGTTCGTTTCCAAACTGATTTGCAGCCCTGATTTCAACACTTTAACTGCGCTGGGCTGAGAAAAGTTTAACATTCGAAGTTCAGGTCAATATGTTTTAAATTGAGCATGCAATTACAGACAGACGGATGGACATGGTTAGATCGATTCGTCTCGTCGTTCTGATTAAGACTATATATACTTTATAGGGCCATATTAATTCGATCGTTTTTTTAGCTTACTTTGCTTGGCTACTCTAATACAAAACTTTTGAAAATGAAATATTTACATTGGAATCGAACATCAAAATATTTCGACTCGGAACAATTAAATGTAAATCAAAATGTTGAACTTATTTTATAGTAATATAATTTTTTTTTTACCTTAATACTAAAAATTTCTCTAAAAGGAATATTGAATATTTCGTTGATTAACCCTATCCTCGGTGGTTGAAGGATAATCTAAGTTTCAAAGTGGGTGGCTCTTTCTTTTAAAGTATTCAAAACGAGAAATGTTTTACAACAAGTCAACAAGTTTTGAAACTATTATAAAACATGGAAAAACCTTAACTTCGGTCGATCGGAAGCTAAAATACCCGTCACACGAACCTTTAAATAGTTTATGTGATCATCAGTGGCTTAGATAGAACTTCGAGATATGATGGGTGGGTGGTTAATAGTCAATAGTTCCTAGCAAAATAAATTGCAACAGACAGACTGACATGGCTAAATCGATTCGTTTCGTCAAGCTGATCAGTAATATATATACTTTATGAGTTCTCCGATGCTTTTTTTAATGCTTTACAAGCTTTCCGACAAACTGATAATACCTTTCACGCAATGTGAGGCGGTTATAAAAATTAAAAAATAAACAAAAACTTCAATCGAGTGCGCTGCGAAATAAAATTCGAATTTTTTCTATACTAATATTATAAAAAGGAAATGTTTGATTTTTCGTTTGTTTGTTTTTTTGTTTGTTTTAAATAGGCTCCGATACTACTGGATCGATTTAAAAAATTCTTTTACCGTTATCAAGAAAAACAAAAGGAAAAGGAGAGGAAAAGAAGAGGAGGAAAAAAGGGGAGAGGGGTGGAGAAAAAAGGGGGAGGAAAGGAAGGAGAAAGGAGGGAAAAAGGAGTGGAATGGTGGGGAAAGGAGGGGGGGGAAGGAAAGGAGAAAAAAGGAGAAAAGAAAAGGAGGAGAAAAAAAAAAAAAGAGAAGAAAAGAAAAGAAAAGGAGGAAAAATGAAGAGGAAAAAAGGGAGGAATGGAGGAGAAAAAAGGGGGGGGAGGAGCAAAGCCGCGGGTACCTGCACCAGTGCGAAGCCAGGGCGAGTTGCTAGTATGTTATAAAGCTATCAAAACTATCAATTTCTGGTATTAACTGAGAAAAGTCCAAAACCACGGTTTTTTTAAGGATGTCTCAAAAACAATTATAATAATATATAAAAAAATTTAAACTCCCCAAAATATATGAAAATAGGCCCATGACATGCGAAATGTCAAATATAACTTTAGATATATGGTTCTATGGAAAAATAGAAATATAAAAAATCGCAAACATAACGTTCCTGCAGCGAGCCTAGTAACAACGCATCAAGCCAATAACCAACGAGTAAAACTCGGAACAAGTTATATCTAATGGATAATGCGTGGTGTTAGAGGGCTTTCAATTGGATCGAAATTGCTGAAATTGCTCGCGTAATACAGAGTTTGAGCTTGGATATTCGATAACAGTCTGTACAGGTCTGATATTCGTGCATGGCTAAATGTTTCCATGTTTATTTTATGATGATTGCAGCTCATATGTACACTCTTCATCTCCAGAAATATTTATGAACTTTCTTACAAATTTAGATTTAGGTTATATCGAAGTCGCCATATTGAATTTTAGAAAAGGCCACATAGTTTTATCAAGTATACGAATAATTTCTGGTTATGAGCAATAACATTCAAAGCTCTGAAGGGTGGGGTAGCCCGGTTAACATAAAACGTTTCATATATAAAAGTGAATGTGTGTATGTGTGTATGTATATATATATGTACACAGTTATACAGAAAAATAGGTTTGAATCGAAAATGTTCAAAATGAAAATACAAAAACCGATTTGTAAGTATGGTAACACTGCTTTGAAGTAAAATGGACAATAAAAGTGAAATGGACAATTTAAGTTTTTCTCTACATTTTGAACATTTTTGGGATTTAGCCGTCCAGCTGTGTACATAAAACACTTTTATACACACACCTATTTTTTATCCAGCTGTGTATGTACCTTATAGGTGTCTAAACTATTGGACCGATCTTTATTAAATTTTTACAAAGGGTTCTTATCGCTCAGGAGACAATCATAGGCTTTATACCTTTTTCGAATAATGAGCGGTGGGAATGACCCCCATAGAATCAAAATTCATCGTATTTATTTTTTTTGAAATATATGAATTGGATAAAAACAAATTCATAAATTTTACCAGGACCGCAAAAAATACAATATTAAAAAACTAAGTAGGCCTCATATAAACAAGCAAAAAAAACAAGGAAAAACGTTAACTTCGGTAGAACCGAAGCTCAAAAACCCGCCACACTAAACTTTAATTAGTTCATGTATGATCATCAGTGGATCTTTCCGCAAAGGGTTTGGGTGGGAAAAACTCGTTAGGGTTCAAGTTAAAAGCATATATGTAACATTTTTAGGTTACATGTGTGGCGGGCATAAAAATCAAAGAAACGACATTCCATATACATAATGCTAAGACCGGGAAGTATATGATCCATGGGAATTGGACGATTTAACTCAGTGAACATGTTAATACGAACGGGAGAAATGTTTCAGCATTTCATTGGAGAAATGAGGAGGGCGTGGTTCCATATAAACAAAACACAATAAATGGATATTAAGATATTCAGGAGCGAAAAAGTATGTTCCATTTAAAAAGATCTTTTTGCCCGAGCAAGGTCGCGTATTTCAGCTAGTTATATATAAATTTATATTTAATAAAATCCACATACAATATTGATTGATATTATACATTCGCTTAGAATATGTTATGAAAAATACTATACTCGTGTATAGAATTTATTTACATAATTCAATCTTCATCATAATGCGAGTCCAAGTGCGTTTGATGCTTTACTTAAGAAAATAATATATTTTCATATTTCCAAAGTCGGTCTGCATTATTATTTTCAAGTGGATTTGATAACCATTACCACAGACAATTTTGAAATTGTTTTTCCCTTTAGGAAACATTCAATTCAGTTTAAGAGTTTATTACTTTCCTTAGCGGAAATATAATAAAGAAGCACTTTGCATTTTATCAATTTCTAATGAAAAATTTTTATCAATGCCTATAAAAAAAAATTCAGTGAACAATTTTAGAAGATGCTCTACCTCAACACAATTTTTAATGATTTCAAAGAAATGAAACATTTAAAAGAGAATGTCACATTTGTTTTTGTTGCTTGTGTGGCAATAAAAATTTAAGCGATATCGACCTTAAAAAAATCTTTTGCTTTGGCTTTTTGGCAAGGTCAGCATGAAATGGATTTGTTTGGATTTTCGTATAAATAAATAAATGAATATAGAGTGCTGCCATGGTGTGTGGGAAAATGGACATCGACAAATTGAAATTGCATTGCGGTGCAGAATGACACATTAAAGTGAATGAAGGATATTTTAAACGTTCACCAATCTTCTACTTTTTATTTTTAATTTTGTGGAAATTCACAACATTTCGAATATACTCGTACGTATTTACGCAAACACGTATTCAGAATAATTAAAATGTTTTGGATAAGTTCGATGAAACTAGTTAAAACTACTCTTTTAGAATTGTAGAAAATAGATAAAAAGTAATCATTTGCGGTTTAGAGTTCAAAGATTACGTAACGCAAAAAGTGTTCATTAAAAAAAAAAAATTGTTGGGATGGGTTGGTATAGGAGATATCCCTTAAAATGGGGCTAGAAAATCGTTTCAAAGTGATCACTTGATAGCTTAGGGAGAGTGATAAGTTTCGAAAACGGTGACCGTGTCTCTTTGTATTGTTCGAGAAAGATTTTAAAGGTTTTTTTTCTTGCCAGTTTTCGATTTTCTGGTCACTATGGCTTGGATTAAAAGCAGTTTAGGTTTTAACAAAAAAACATGAGAAAAATATGGAGATAATTTAGGTTCCTCTTTACAAAACGGATCAAATCCATGAGGAAAATATGGAGATAATTTAGTCCTCTTGAAGAAACGGACAAGTGTCAAACTTATTTCTCTATTAAAAAGGAACCACCTCACCTATAAAGGCGCCTAAAACACACATGGTTAGGTTGATCTCGTAGGTATTGGTCCACTTAACTGGTAAGCATCTCAAATTCATATACAAAAAGTACTCCAGGTGGCAGACTTAAACGTGTCGTAAAGAATTTCGAGGCAGATGCACGGATTTTGGAGGTTCCAAATAATGGAAGGTGCAAACAAGCAACTGATTGACACTCTTGACGAATTAGAGGCTGATATCACCGCCATCCAGGAAACCAGCAACCTGCAACATATACTAAAGTGGCAATGAGAGTCATCGCTTTGTGGTAAGTAGTTATTATTTTAATTATTTTATTTATTATTTTATTAAACTATATTTTTATTTAACAAAATTTAGTCATATTTACTTTATAATAAATAACACAGTTTATACTTTCCTTTGGAACAACTATTTTTTTACTGCATAATTAAATCACAACCGGCAAAATAGCTCAAAACAATTTCGAAGCGCAACAATTTTGAATGCTGCGCAGCACGATGCAGAGAGGAGAGCCCAGACACATGTTGGCATTGAAACCGTTTTCGAATTCCTTAACCGATTTGCTGTGATGCATGTTGCGGTGAATTGTTGCTGGAGATTCTGAATTAAAGCAAATCAATTTAAAGAAACTCAGATACTTTTTTTGTTTTTTTTAATGAAAAGAAGCTCGCGGATGCATTCAGAATATCTTTCGACGTATTTTTTCTTTTGTGTTGAAATAAAATAAAAAAGAGAGAATTAAAAACAAAACAATATAAAATCGACTATTGTCGAATGAAACGAGTGATTTCGAAGTCATTGTTACAAAAAAACTAAATGAAAACAAAGAATAAATAGGAAACAAAAGTGAATTAATCATCTTCCAAGGTGAACCTTATTTACCATTGAATAAAAATTAATTACAAAATCAATTATATTGAAATTAGATTAATTTAAAAAAAGAAGTCAAAGTCAAGAAATTCGAATGTAAAAGGAAAAATATAATTTGTTTGGATATCTTATTATATATTTATTTTTGCTTTTGGTTTACTTTCTCGAAATATATAAATCGATTGCAAATGTTTCTATAAATTTATTTGTTAGAACTTAGATTAAAAAAATTGTATCGTCACAAAAAAAAAAAAAAACTTTCTATACCGATTCCACCTAACCCAAAGATTGTGAAATTATCTCGCGAGTACTTAACGAAGCTTGTGACTAAAATTGAGTTTCTACCAAGCGAAGCAAAACTAAAAACGAGATCTAAGCACCCGAAATTTAAAGAATCTAAACTCCCCACATAATCTATTTAAAAATAATCAAAACTTTTTAGAATTCACATTTAGTTGATACGGTATGTTAAAGAAGAAATTATAGTATTTCATGAACAAGAATTTGGGATTAAATAGCCTTTATTGAAGATAATTAATAATTGATAACATAATATTCGTTTCAAGACGAAAAAAAAAAAAAAAAAATAAATAAATACAATACAATTATTGTTCAGCTTATATCGGGTTGGTAAATATGTAATGTCGCATCTGTGATCGAATTTTGACGCTTTATTTAACATATTTAGAACTATCCGATTTAAGTCAAATATGCACCGATTTGTTCGCCAACTTTTTGCCATTTTGAAGGCATCTTCATAATACTCCCTTTTAAAACCCCCGCATCGGCCGCATTCCTTGGATTTTTACCTCTCAGGTAGTAAGAACGTAAAATATGGCGAAATTCTTGCTTGGAGGACTCCATATTTGGCGCGCTATAACTTGAGACTGAAACATATGATTACAACACAGTCAAAGAAACACTTGTAGCACAGGGTGTCCCCCTTAAATCGCAGTACAGGATGACACGATGCGATTAGTACAACCTAAGATATGTTAAAGAGTCGCCATCTATTGAAAAAATACGACGTTACTTATTTACAAACCCAATACTATAATTACACAGATCGACACCGAAAATGATTCAAGTATCAGCTGTGCTATATAGGAAATTCACGATTGATTTTTTCGACCCTGTTCTTATGAAGGAAGGTTCAAGCTTTAATTAAAGCTTAATTTCTATTACATCAGGTTCATCTGCTTATTTGATTAAAACACAGAGGAGTTTTTGGACCCATTTTTCTAAAAATAAAGCCAGATTTGCATTCAGCGATGAAAAATCTATGATAAGCTTAGTTTGAAGCTTGGAAAAAAAAAGAAACGAATTTAGTCATTAACCGATTTTGCTATTATTTATAATAAATAGCGTATCTAAACGGGTCATACTAAGGATATTACCAAAATAAGGGGAATGAATGGCAGAATTAATTGATTTTCAATATAAAAAATCTTGTTTTTTTGAATCGCAGGTCCTCTGATTCCAATGTCTCTCAATTCATCTTGTTTTTAACTCAATGTTAGCTTTCCAATTTCGATAACTTTGCGGCCCCAGTTGATTTCCACACATAATATACTGGTAAGACTCTGTAAAAAAAAGTGATTTGCAAGTAGTCCTAGGTGAAATAATTTAGGAAGTAAAAGTATTTTGAAAAATTTTAAAAATTACGTTAGCCACGTCATCTTGAATATCACAGTAGTGTTTTTTTTTAAATCAATATTTTCGTAACTGGATCGAATTACTAAAAATTTTCAGGCTTTATAATAAATTTAACACAGATTACACAGGCCGACAAAATTTAACAAAAGTCTAGACCCAGAGACCGGACCTAACACACCCGAAGGATTTGATGCGCTGAATCCGAATCCGTGCTCGGAATGCTCTATGCGTCTGGTTTTCGAGATATCCTAACCTAAAAGTGCAAAAAACGCGTTTTTGCAGTTTTTGAGGTTACGTGACGGAAGGAAAAAACTTATTATCAAAAAACGTTTTATGGCAATTGAAAGTATCACCCTTCCCCTTCTAAACCTTTTTGGATTTTTTCAAATATATTTTTTTTCACCGAAATATCGCTATTTGAAATTTTACAATTAAGCGTATTAACCCTTTAACGCTTAATACGCTTAATTGTAAAATTTCAAATAGAGATTTTTCGGTGAAAAAAAGATATTTGAAAAAATCCAAAAAAGGTTTAAAAGGGGAAGGGTGGTACTTTCAATTGCCATAAAACGTTTTTTGATAATAATTTTTTTCCGTCTGTCGCGTAACCTCAAAAACTGCAAAAAACGCGTTTTTGGCACTTTTAGGTTAGGATATCTCAAAACCAGACGTATAGGAGCAATTCCGAGCACGGATTCGGATTCAGCGCATCAAAATCCTTCGGGTATGATAGGTCTTGTCTCTGGGTTAAAAACTTGTAGGCCTGTGTTACTTTAATATAAGAATGAAAAATTTTGACCAAAAAATATACAAAAACATTTTTAAATTGATTTTTTACTTTAATATTAAAATGAAAAAAAACTCAAAATTTTGACCTAAAAACATTTTAAAATATTTTGAAAATGAGATTTTGTTGAACTTGGGAAGAATATTATGGTGTCTTTAATAGCTCTCGAGATATTGCGATTTTAGTGAGAGTGCGTTGAGTTCATTTAAGGAGATTTGTATAAATTTTTACGAAGACCGCAACGACCCATCTATTACTCTTTTTGGAATTTCGTGAACCAGTCCTGTTTGGAGCTTTGTGTTACGATATAACTTTTAGTTTTTTCGTCTCTGTATACAATTTGATCAGAATTAAGAACAATTATTAATTCAATATAAAACTTCATATAAAACTAAAATATGTGTTGTTGCTTCCACCATTTTTAATTATAGGTTATGATTTTTAGATAGTTTAAAAATTATTTTAAATAAACAAAGTAAAAAGAGTTTAACTTGTTTTTTTAAATGCTATATTTAAGAGCATTAAGACTAAAAATATGTTTAAGCTGCTCAGTTTATTTGTTTTGTATTATAACGAAGCATTTTTCATTGACATCTTTTTCATTTATCTTAATTTCAGGAAAATTTCAGTAAATTTTGGATAACTGGAAACTTTGGCACTGCGTCTTATTCCATAGATTGTTTTGTATAGTCGGTCGAACAACGAGTAACGAACAAAGAGCGAATTAAAAAAAAACAAGCGTTAACTTCGGTAGCACCGAAGCTCAAATACCCGCCACACTAAACATTAATCATTTTCTTGAAAAAATAAAAAAAATGGAAGGTAAGTTTGTATGGGGTCTATATGTTATAGTTGCCCGATCCTTGTCATATCGGTAGCATATTCAAACGATAACAGCAGATGTGATTTTACCCAGATTGGAGTAAATATATCCATAAATAAGAACTGTTTTCATAAAAAGCTGAAAAATGGGCGCTTGGTTTGTGTGGGGGCCATATGAAAAAATGGGCGTGACACTTTTCTTTTGATATTGGATGTCATTACAAGTGTTTTTACCCAATTTGTAGTAAATATGTTCATAAATAATAACTATCTTCATAGAAAAAGTCGAAAAAAGGGGTAAGTTTGTATGGGGACTATATGTAAAAATGGGCGTGGCACCTTGCAAACGCATTGCAACAGACAGATAGATGGACAGACAGACGGACAGATAGACGGACAAACAGACAGACGGACATAGCTAAATCAATTCGTCTCGTCGAGCTGATCAATAATATTTATACTTTATGGGGTTTCCGATGCCTCCTTTAATGCGTTACAAACTTTCCGACAAACTGATAATACCCTTCACACTATGAGTGGCGGGTATAAAAATTAAAATTCGACAAACTTTTATCAATGAAAAAATGCGTTTAATACAAAATAGATGAATATTGTCATTTTTTCAGAAACTTAACGAAAACAGTATAAAATTTTTTAAAGAAATTTGAAACATAACTGAAAAAAAAAAATGAGAAACAAATTTTATTTTTGCAGTAACTGCTATTTTGAACAAATATATTATAATTTTTCGAATAGGAAGAGTTATTGTAAGGTAAAAACTCTATTTACAAAACATAATAATCATTGAAAAATGTTCCTAAACAATAACTACTCTAAGGCAGGGTAAAAATATATATTGAATAACTGTTATCTTAACTATAACTGTTATTAAGCAACTAACAAAATTTACCCCGAAAAAAAGTTATATTAACGTTAAAAACGATTGAATTGTAACTGTTATCAACTAACTTAAAAACTATTAGTGGCATTAGGACATCGTTTTCGATGCAACAAAAAAAAAAAAAAAACGTTTACTTCGGTGGAACCGAACCTTAAATAGCCGTCGCATAAATCTTAAAAAAAAAATGGTTTTGACAATGGATGACATAAAAAATGTTTTTACCCAATTTGAAGTGAATACATACAAAGCTCAAGTTTAAAATTTCATATCAGAAACTTTAAACCGGACTGAATTAAATTACGGCAGACGAACATGGTCTATCTGTCCGTCCGCCCATGTCTGTGTTGAAACGATTATCTTGGAGACTAACAGAGACAGGGCTACCATATAGTAAAAGACTTAACTTAAGGTAAAGAAAGATTAGGTACAGGGTATCTTTCAGTGAAGTATACTCGACTTCAGCGTTCTTTCTTATTTTTCCAAAGTTTATGTTCAACTTAAATTACATTGCTGAATTTATTGGTAAAATCAAATGACATACACGACAAACGAACTACATATATATCTAAAAATGCGGAAGTTTTTCTATGGAACCCTTCTGTACTATTCTGTTTATTTTATTAGATGCAGTTAAAATCGGTGTTTTCAGCATTATTTACTGCGTTCTTTAATTCTGATGACGAAGCCGAGGCTAGTCGAGAAAGCAACTCTCTGCGGAGGAGTTACATCTGCCACATTTATTGCACCGAACAAATCATCAACGAAACGAAGACCACATTTCGAAGGCATTTGATGACTTTTGGAAAAAGTTCGATAGAAATAAAAAATGGCAATCATAAAATAGCTAAAAAAAGAGCGATATTAAAAATCATCACAAGTAAATTGAAATGCACACATAGCGTAGGAGTTACTTTTATTTTGTCGGAGAGTTTGTAACGCATTAAAGGAGAGATCGTAGACCCTGTAAAGTATATACATTCTTGATCAGCGGGACAAGACGAGTCTGTCTGTCTGTCCGCCTGTTCGTATTAATGTGTTTCAATTGCTTAGTTCAACACTTCTAATGTCATCTAATGTCAAAACCAAGTTGCCACGCCCATTTATGGGTATAGGAATTTTCCGTCCATTTTTTGTGTGAAAATAGTAGTTATTTATGAATATATTCACTCCAAAATGGAGTGAAACACTTCTTAAGTCATTCTACACCATATATACTTTACTCGTATTATAAGGATGACATATAGCCCCAATGCAAAGTCAGCATCCATTTTCTAAAATTTGTTCAAGAAAATGTTTATTATTCTTTCCTTAGGTTAACATTTGCCACATTATTGTGTCTAAACTTTGGTTGTATCGGACTGTTGACTCCAAGCCATCCCTTCTCCAAATCTTACCAAAGTCACTGATGATCAAAAATAAACTATTTGAGCTCCGGTTCCACGGAAATTAACGTTTTCCTTGATTTATTATGAGATGAGCATTCGTATTTTTATATCCGTCATACATAGTGTAAAGGGTGGTATTTAGTTTGTCAAAAGTTTTAACAATAAGACGAGTTGATCTATCCATTCCGTCTGCCTGTTTGTTACACGTTTCAATTGTTAGTTTTAAACATATTGAACTGAAAGACAAAATTTAAGCTTTCCTTAGCCTAAGCAGTTAGGTGTTAAAACCAAGGTGCCACACCCATTTTTAGGCATAGCCCCCATACAAATTTTTGAGTTTTGTTGAAATTGATGGCAATACTATACATCAATTGAAAGGTCTTGACATAACCTACAAAAGTTATAGACGTGTAAATATTGAAGTTTCCCTTCGTTCGAGGGGGGCTCTACAAGGGGGTATTATGAAGTTACCGTCTAGATGGAAACCGATTTTCGAACAAAAAATGGCGCATATTTGAACTAAATCCGATCTCTGTAACACTTTTTATAAAGCATAAAGAGCAAAAAAGCGGAAGAGACAACCTTATATAAAAAAGTACAAAATTGAAATCTTTTAATTTCACAGAATATAATAAAATCTTTTTAAATAGTAGAAAGTATACTTTTTGACCTTATTTCACTTACTCAAACGCTGCCGATATAAAATCTGAAATATTTTTTGATTTGATTTGAAAAGTAAATCGCAAACATAAAAGCTTCTTGTCGGATTCTTCTTGCGACGGATATTTTCTTGTATTGCATATTTAGGCATGCTGTATGTGTTCGGTTTCGGTAAACCGCAAATTGGCTTATCTGTTGGCAACATTTGTGCGATCTTTCTAATTATGTATCTATTTCTATCTACTTTTATTTTATACAAAGATATATAGTATCTACTCGCAAGTATCTATACATTTTTTCTTGTGCAGTCCATGCTTCAAGTTAACTGATAATAATTCTAAGCAAACATTAATCTTATAAAGCGAGTTGAGATCTTAAAAAATGCAACTAATTTCTGGTAGATATTGACTTTAGATAGATTTGCATTTGGTTGCTATCTTGAAACGCAAATGCAAATATTATTGTCGCAAGCGGCGCTTTAAATTTGACTGAGAGTTGCCAACAAGAAGCGTCGTTGGCATTTGTCTGAAGTTGGCTTGAAAGTATTTGTACGAGTACAAGGGAGGGTGGGGGGCTGTTTGTATGCGAGAGGAGAATAGCGATGACGTTATGCGAATTTTGTTTGAAGTCGAGTCACATTAGACCCAACTGACTGCATTGGGCATCAATCATTCGATATAACGAATGTCACTTTTTTATGACAAACGCATAACTGACTTTTGTTCGTTTTGCTTTTTTCCAATTAGGCGTGGAAAAACTTAATATTTTATGTCACCATGTCTTAAGATACAGTGATATGAATTCTGAATTGACAACTTGTTCAATTGTTCGAACCTTCGCATAAAATTTAATTGATTTTCGCTTTCACGTCGAAGATCTGACAACAAATTACTGCATTAATGAATAATAAAGGAGCAGCAATTAGAGTTGGTAGAGCGTAAAAACAAATTAAATCAAAGATCCGAAACAGAAATCAAAGAAAATTATTGAAGAAATTAAATCAACATCATTGAATGACTTTCCTAGCATTTTACGTCAATAAGAGACAACTGAAAGCAGCCATCAAGTCGAGTGACATATCAAAATCAATCAATTCCGGTTTCATCTATACCAACTGGAGACACCTTTCTCAAAATGTTATCTATCCGGCAGCCACATTACTAAAAGTCTTCATTTTGTTTTACTGTGACATCGATCAGCTTAAATTATTTACTAACAAAACTAAACATAAAAATTATTAGCATAAGTTCACTTAGCAGGTTGTCTTATGCTTCGCTTTTTTTTCTTGATAATTAAAATGACCGCAAAAACTGTGATATTTAATATGGTATTTTCGACTAGTATGGTTTTTACTGTATTATTGAGTTTATGTATTAGTCGATTTGATATATATTATTCTTGGTTTACACTTTAGAGTATTTTTGTAAAGTGTAGAGGATAGCTTAGTTCAATTATACTAGTTTTACCAATTTTGACTTTGTCGAATGATCTAAAAAGTAACTACGAAATTTTATAAATATAATTATATACTATATATCAAATCAATTTTTCTTTTAATGGAAAATAATAAATTTTTTTTTTAGCAACGGATCTTTGCAAAAATATAATTCGGTTCTAACTAAAACTGCTACATTTTTTATTAAAATTGTTTTATACCCGCCCCATGTAGTAGTAAATATATTACCTGTTTTCAGGCTACACCTATAATGGGCGTGGCACCTTTTTTTTATCAATGGATGACATAAGAAGTGCTCACCCATTTTGGAGTCAATACATTCATAAATAATGCATTTTTTTCATACAAATATTCGAAAATAGGAGGTAAGTGGGAAGGGACGTGACACCTGTTTCTGGACATTGGATGACATAAGAAGTGTTTTTTACAATTTTCGAGTGAATCTATATATATAAAAATAAGTCCCAAGTTTTGTAGGTGATCGATGGGCATAGGAAACTACTGGACGGATTTTCATGAAATTTTGCATGTGTTCATTCACAAGAGGTTGGTATAGGGCAAAAAAAATTGCAAAATGTAATTTTGACCCTGGCCTAATGGGGGAAAAAACCGAAAAAGCCATATCTTTGGAGAATAAACGTAGAGACTTGAAACAGGGCTCATTTGAAAGGTGGTAAAAAAACATTTTTGTTCAAGGTGTTCAAGGGATTTCCGGAATTTGGACCTGGGACCCATATGTAAACCCAATATAGATTTTTTTTGACCAATTTTTTTTATTTTTATTACAGGTGAGCACTTAGACGGGATTTTAGAAAATTTTTGACCCGGGGCCTAATGGGGCCTTGAAACCGGAACTGGGATCCCCATTAGAAAGATGGTAAAAACATTTTTAGCGTTCAAGGTGTTCAAGGGATTTCCGGAATTTGGACCTGGGACCATATGTGGACCCAATATAGATTTTTTAACCAATTTTTTTTATTTTTATTACAGGTGAGCACTTAGATGGGATTTTAGAAAATTTTGACCCAAGGCCTAATGAGAGCCTTGAAAAGTCATAGTCATACATTTGGATTGAATAAACGTAGAGACTTGAAACTGTGCGTATTTGAATAATGAATAGTCGTGTTTATGGGATTTCCAAACTTTGAACCCACATTTTTGAACAATTTATATTAAGCCACCAAAGAAAAACAAAAAAAACGCGAGCAAAGCCGCCTTAAGTACATTCATAAAAAATTACTATTTTTATACAAAAATTGTAAAAAGCGGTAAGTTAATATGGTGGCTACACGTAAAAATGGGCTGGAACTCTCGTACGAACCTAGTCGTTGCCGAAAAAAAGCTTAAGTTCCAAATTTTGGCTTAATAAATTTATATCTTCAACAAAAAGATGCATAGAAATATACAGACGGACAGTCAGACGGATATGTATAATATATATATTCAGTTTGTCTGAAAGTTTGTAACGCATTGAAGGAGACATCGTAGACTCCATAAAGTGTATACCACCTATATTATAATAATCGGCCCACTATATATACTTACTATACTTTTAAAAAGAAAATGTTTGTTTATCTGTCTTAAGTTAAAATTCGACAATATTATTGTGTCTAAAACTTTGATTATATCGGACTATTGATTCCCACCCACCCCCTTTCCCCAAATGTTACCTTAGCCACTGATAATAATAAATAAACTATTCCATGATTCGTGTGGCGGGTTTATGAGCTTCGTTTCCGCCGAAGTTAATGTTTTCTGTTATACCCGTTACACATAGTGTAAACGGGTATATTCAGTTTGTCCAAAAGTTTGTAACGCATTAAAGGAGGCATCGTAGACCCCATAAAGTATATATATTCTTGATCAGCTCGTCTGTCTGTCTGTCCGTCTGTCTGACTGTCCGTCTGTTTGCTGCTATGCGATTCATTCGCTTAGTTTTAAAGATATTTAACTGAAATTTTAAACTTAATCTTTTCTCGGCAACGACTAGGTTAAGTTCGAAAATGAGTGTGCCATGCCCATTTTTAGGTATAGCCCCCATACAAACTAATCGATTTTTTTTCGATTTTTTGTTTAAAAATAGTAATTATTTATGAATGTACTCGCTCCTAATTGATAAAAACATTTATTTTGTCATCCAGGGTCAAACCAAGACGCCACGCCCATGTAACGGGTATTTCAGCTTCGGTTCCACCGAAGTGAACGTTTTCCTTGTTTCTTTTTTTTATTTTTATAGGGGTAAGGTACCCCTATAAATAAATAAATAAATTTGTATGATTATACTTATTACTTAGGTTTTATGTTTTGTAATTATTATAATAAAATATAGAATTTTTAAAAAGCTTGAAAATTCCATATTTTCGTGTTTTAACGCTTGTTATACCAAAACTTTTCAATTGATATTCACAGCATTTCGTTGCGTAGAAGATTCAATTACCTTCCAAATGATGAACATGCCAATGATATTCCAGATCGATCCTTAAGAACACTGTAACCATTTTTGGGAATCTCTCAACGAGTTGTGTACATTACTAGTCACAAATTTTTATCCTATTCACACTTGAAAACGGAGTAAAAAATTTAAGTAAATTATCTTTTTCGCCATCGCTATTAAGAACGAGAGAGAGCAAAATAGAAAGAGACACAATACGAATATAACATCATGGTGCCTACATACATGTATTTTTAGATTTAATAACAAAGTTTTGTAACATTTTCCTCTTATTTCAGTTTAATTGAAAGTATAGCTTTGTGGCATAAGAGACACATTCCATTCCCTAATTTGTATGAAGGTGTAAACTTGGAAAACTTGAAACAATTAATGCTGCTAAAAGATGAACATTGTTCAATACAGACGCTGAAGAGGAGGATCACTGAAACAGGGACGAAGGGATTCACTTCTTCAGCCAAGGAGGGAGGAGATTAAAAAAAATAATTGCATATGTTAAATAAAATATCCTATTCCTCATTATATTTATGGTGAGGAAATAATATTTTTCTACTTGCTATACTGTATATCATTCTGTGAAGCCAACATATCTACACGCATGTCGATCTAATATTGGATTTTTTATTTCTAGATGTGAGCTTAGCAAAATTTTGGACATCCGCAGAACAAGCAATGTAAGAGGTGGTGCGAAGAAGATTCCCACAAGCATGACTCAATGATATGGATCGATATACGACTAACTCGGTACGACTTTATGGTACGACTGCAGGATAGCATCCTACCGAAAAGTTAATAATTAAAAAAAAAATTGATTTATTTATATTTGTTTAAAAATGTCGTTTGATTTGTATAATGTTGAACTACTTTAAAAACATCAGAAAAAGTTATGGTCATAGCTACCTGCAGTAAGTGACTGCTTCATGTGAAACGGTCTTATTTGTAAACTAGTGTTATCAGTTTGTCGGAAAGTTTGCAAACACATTAAATGATTATCTATGTATATAAAATCTCTTTCACCTGACTGAGCGTCATTCATTCACTCATTTATTCATGACCGGGCGATCGACTCAAACAGCCCAAACGGCCCAGTTAGGGAAATTGGCACCTTTTTTCTTTCGCCCTTTTTATTTGGGCCGACAACAGATTTATCTTTGGGATAAAACTACAGAGAGAAGAAATGGTGTTTATCGAAATTTCTGAACCTTTAAACCATTTGGGGACCAAAATCACCTTGGTGTTTATCGAAATTCGAACCTGAAAACCATTGGGACCCAAATCGCATGGACCACTCTCTTTAACACTTTTGCTATAACTCGGTAACGGAAAGGACTAGAGCTTTATATTAGGCGCATTGGAAAGATTGTTTAAAAATATTGTGTGAGGGGTCTCCGAAATTTGGACGTAACACCTATTGGTGGACCTAAAACATATTTTTTGTCAATATTTCTTCTTTCTTTTTTGAGATTTCAGGTGAGTACTTAGACGGGACTTCATTTCATTGGTGGACCCAAATCATATTCTTTAACCATTTATAAAACTATATTGGTGAACACTAATACGAGAATTAGGCATTCAATGAGTGCGTTAAAACCGGAGAAACCATATTTCTTGAAAGTAAAGAACTAAGGACTTGATATTAGGGGCATTTGAAAGATGGCTAAAAATGTTTTTATTCACGACTTCAAGAAGTTTGTGAAACTTAGACCTGGGATCCAGCAGGGAGTCAAACCCCAAATTGTATCAATTTTTAATTTTTTTTTTTAATTTGCTGTAGAATTAAATTACGGTAAAAGGTTTGCGCGAGATTTTGGAACATTTTAACTAGGGGCTCAAGGCGATCGGCCTATAGGCCAATCGGCTTAAAAAGAAAAAGCTGAAATTTTTACTGTACATAATTATCATTTGGAAATTTTTGATTGGGGGCCTAATGGGGCCTTGAAACCGGAAAGTCATATCTTTGGTATGAATAGACGTATGCTAGTTATACATATATTTTGCGCTACAACCGATTATTGGCCTTAGCAGCAGTTAGGGTTTTGCACCAGTGGTTGTAGTCTAGTACTCGTCGATACCAATTTGGGATACCAATCTTGCTGATGCCTTCCAATATCTGGTCCTGCCAACTTAGCGGCGGACGTCCTTTCTACCGCGCCACTCCGATTTGGTTCACATCTTGCGTATAAACTCTGTATCTATCCAACACAGGTGACCAGCCCAGAACTGCCTTTTTGTATTTAATGTTCCTGACTATGTGGAAGTCCGTATATAGCTCGAACAGCTCATGGTTCGTGCGTATACGAATGTCATTAATAACTCTCACTGGACCAAAGACTCTCCAAAGTCTTACCCGATTCTGTCATGACTCATGCTTCTGAACCATACATCAGGACCGACATTATCAGCGTCTTGTATAGTTTAATTTTCGTTTCTCTGGACAAAACTCTAGAAAGTGTTTGCTTATTGAGACAAAAATAACAATGGTAAGCAAGAGTGATTATACGTTTTATTTCCTGACTGGTGTTGTTGAAGTTAACTGTTCTCACAGATTGTCCACGTCGTGTTGATTGCCTGTTGGTGGATACCAAGTACTTCGTCATACTCTAGTTCACCGCTAGTCCCATTGAGCGGAAATTCTCTTCAACCTGTTGACTGAATGTTGATTTTTCCCGATTAAGTCGATGTCATATGTAGATCGTTAAAAGAAAATTTTTCCTTCAGGCCAACGTGTGGCCATTGGAGTAGTATATACTAGTCTGAAGCCTCTCTTGGTATCAAAGGGGTCGGAGAGATTTTTACAAAGGCGAATGATCTTGTAGGGATACAAAGTTCAGTATTTGCTTTGAAAAACTTTGATCTAATTGGCGTGTCAAAAGCGGCTTTGATGTCGACAAATAGGTGTTAAGTGTCGATTTGTTTTTCTTTGGTCTTCTCTAGGATTTGGCGTTGTGTGAATATCGGGTCAATGGTCGACATCTTCGGCCTGTTATACAATATGACAGATAGGATTTTATAATCGATTAGGAGTCTTATAGTTTGCGAGTGTTTCGCCGACTGCGGGGTCTCCTTTCTTAAAAATTGGACACGAGACACTAAGGTTCCAGTGAAGAGTTAATGCATGCATCCAATCAACTCTTCGCCACCGGTCTTAAATAACTCTGCGGGATGTTCGTCTGCGCCTGTAGCTTTGTTATTTTAAAGTCTTTCTATATCTCCTAAGACCTCGTTATAGTCTGGTGGCTCCACAGGAGGTCCATCATCGGTCCGGGGAACCAGATATTCTTCTTCTTCGCTGGCGGCATTACTTTCGTTTTCGCTCCATAACATTATTTTTTCCTGGACATGTGTTTCCATGTTTCCTTGTTCACATTGCATAACGAAGCTCCTTGCTTATAACATTCGGTCATACGCTAAATTTTTTTTAAATCGAGGGCTTCGTTTCCACTATCTACCATCTCAGCTCGTGTTGCTTCCGCTAGCAATGTTTTTTTGTCGTGCTATTATCTTCTCCGCAGTAGCAATGCGACATTACTCGTCGTACTATGTCTGCCTCCCAGATCTAGTGAAGTCAATAACTTTTTGGCTGCGTTTGCAGTCGGTGGAGTCTCTCGAAGTAGGTGAAGATCCTTGTTGAAAGGGACGCTGTGGTCTGCTTTGACTTTAACCTAGCTTTCGTTGTATGGTAGCTCGCATGGCGTGCGCTGTGCTGAGTTAAGCACGTACCGTGACTAGAACAAGGTAAAGGTCCGAGTCGATGTTAGGACGTCTGTACGCTCGTACATTAAGCACGATAGTAGAGTGCCTAGCATCAATCACCATATGATCTATTTGGGTGCGGATACTTAGGTCGCCACAGCGCCATGTTGCTCTGTGAATCGTGAGATGTGGGAATCTGGTACTACTCATGATCATGTTTCTGCCGGCAGCAAAGGAGATTAGCCTTTCTTCATTACTGTTGGTGGTGTCATGTAGTCTAAATTTTCCGATGGTTGGCCGAAAGATATCTTCTCTCCCAATTTGTGCGTTGAAATCAGCGATGACAATTTGGATGACATCCATTTCATATTTAACATTTCTCGAGGGCTGACTCATATAAGGCTAATGTTGAAAAATTTAGCTTTGATGCGTATCGAGGCGAGACATTCATCTACAGTCGTAAACCTGTAGACGAGTTCGCGTAGCTTCCTACTGAACACGAAGCCACATCAAAATATGTGTGCAGCCTCTTACGGCCACTGTAGCAAATGTTACAGGTTGCTAGATTTAGGCAGCCGTGACTAGTCCAGCGCATTTCTGGATAACAGTTATTTCTGCTTTAAAGTTGTCTAGCTTTAATTATTATTTTTATTAATATTTATTAATAATGTATCTCCACACCCATTATTATTAAATACGAGTATTTATAATAAAGATTATATAATAATTGGTTACAAATTGTACAATAATTCATAATAATGTAGTTTTTGTAACATTCAAAATTAAATATCATTATTTAGACTATTTCAGTGGTATCTGGATTGGGCGACGCTATCGGATAAACACTTGATACGAATTGATTTGAAAATGTCTTAACGCGATGCAAGTCGGTGTTGAACTCGATGTAAAAGTTTACGTTCGTTACGTTGCGTTACGTTAGATGTTTGTGAACACTTTAATTTGTAAGAAATTGCATATGTGTAACCAATGCGTCTGAAGAGTTCAGCTGATTGTCTATGCTACACAGTTACGAAGACGGTGTACCGTTATTTCTGTTGTATGAACCGAATGAATCGAGAAAATATTTTAATTGTTTTTTTTATATTTTTTTATTTTAGTTTATAAATTTGTTTGTCTTCCTTTGAAACATTGAAACATTGAAATATGATAAATGTCAAAGCAACTTAGCAAATTTGGTTAATGAAAGTGAACAAAGCCGTTGTTAAATAATCTGTATAAAAAAAAAACAAAAAAATAAATAAATAAATTAAAAATATTTATGCAATAAACATTTCATTATTTTGAAATGAGCTGATGAATGTTTGGACAAATGTGGCACAAATGTCTAAAATACCAAAAATGTCAAATGAAATTATTTAATTGAGTAAACACGTTCGTACTTTGCGTTTATGCCGCTTTTAATGAAATTCAAGAAGCGTTTTTCATAAATCTTCTTAACGTGTTTCCATTCGTATTTAAAGTTAATGGATTTCTTAGACAATAAAATAGGTATTGCCTATGTAAGATAATGATTTATTTCGTAGAGAAAGCAAAGGCTTTAAATATAATTTTACTATGCATTTTTATGCTGCCCATACAAGTTTTGATTTGTTTTACAACTTGACCGATTTGTACAATGGATTGTGCAACGGCTCAGCTTAGATAGAGACTACGTGTGCAGGGGTTGTGGTAGATGCATAAGGTGACGAGTTATTTATGCTTTAGAATTATCTACCTAAAACGATTTACAAGCTTTTGATTTTATCATAAATAAAATATGTACAAGACAATAAGTGCGAATGATTTTATTATGATACTTTTTAAGTATTTTTGTCAATTGATACCAAACAAAATGCCTTAATTTTAACAACTTGAGATATGTTATAGTTGTTTTATATATACCAAGTTAATGTAATGTAAATGTAATTTTGCTTAACATAAAATAAATCCATACAAAAAGTCCAAAATTTAGGGAATATTTGAATGAAAAGTTTTTGGTCTTAACGAAATTGGTATATTTTTTAAGGGAGTATCTTACATTTTTAGATCGTAGAGAACAAATAAATTGGGGTAGGTATTCCCTTAAAGTGGGGCTACAAAAAAACTGGTTAAAAATGGCCTCCAGATTGCTCTATGGATTTTAAGTCTTAAGTTTGGTGGCTCTATATATAAAAGATCTCTAGATCATCGGCAGGTAGACATATAGAAAGAAAGATGATGAAGTTTCGATGTTGATCAGGAACATATATAGTTTATATGTATACTATTTAATCTTTCGGATACAGTTGAGTAGTAAGATTCAAAGTTATAAGATATTTATATGTATGATTTCCACGAAAACAACTATTTTGTCGCAACAGTTTATATACTAATCTTATTATTTTAATTATGCCCGCCACGCACACTGTTGCCAGATTTTAGTAGATACCATAAGCTAGATTGAAGAAATAAATATGCTAGAATAAGCTAGAAATTAAAAAAAAAAAGCTTAAAAATAAGGTAACCATAAAAAAACATTAAAATAATTGATTTTTGAATTTTATTGATATTTATATACTAGATATATTATAGTAAAGGAATGATTTCATCAACTTCACCAATGGATTCCATATATTTGTAACCATGACAACATTTGCCATGACGTCGCAGTCCATATCTATAACATTAAAAAGAATATACTTAGTAAATATTAAATAATTTAACATTTCAAAAACAAATCTTATGCTTAATATTGCTTTAAAACTTTTTTGCGCAAATTTGTTTTGATAATATTCATTTGGCTGAATACCCTCTCAACCGCAGCTTTTGACCATGGCAGTGAAAGGATATGTAGAGCAAATAACGCCAGTTACTCGAAAAATTTGTTTTGGCGAGCATTCTTGTAAATAAAAACTTCTGACCAAAACTCTTTAGTGTGTTCCATCAATATTTTCATATTTGAAATGTTTCAATAACGAAATAATTTTGTGGAGTCACCGAGCCATTCTAAATTCATCGAAATTTAGCCACGAATCGCGAAAATTTTGTTTATAACACACTTTCGGCACTTTTTTCTAAAGTTTGCAAACATTTGCAAAATTGCAGTGGGACCGAAACTTATAAACTAAAAATTACCAAAATACGAACAACAAATATGACTTTTGTCCGATTTATGGATAAAAACTAGCAAAAATTACAATACAATCAAAAAACTTGTTTTGTTCTAAATGAAATTTGAAATAAGCCAGATTTCAAGCTATAAGCATTTCAATTATTTTTCAAGCTATTTGATTTTAAAATAAGCTAACTCTAGCTTAATATAAGCTAAAATGGCAACACTGGCCACGCATAGTGTGAAGGGTATTTTCATTTTGTCAGAAAGTTTGTTACGCATTAGGAGAGATATCGTAAACCCTGTAAAGTATATATATTCTTGATCAGCACGAAGAGACGAGTCGATCTAGCCATGTCCGTCGGTCGTCTGTCTGTTTATTTGTAGGTGCGTGAAGTATTCGCTCAGTTTTTAAGATATTGGGCTGCAATTTTAAACTTACGCTTTTCTAGGTCCTGTGTACTTTCTATATTAAAAACAATGTGCCACGCCCACTTTTAGGTATAGCCCCCATGCAAACATTCAACATTTTATGAAGTTCTTATACAAAACAAGAAAAAAAGTTAAATTCGGTTGGACCGAAGCTTATATACTTGTTACATATCATTTGACGTGGATAGATCTTCGTATGCAGCGTTTGAATTAAATTTTAACTTAAAGTAGTAAACAAATTGAAAATATTCTTAAAAATGTTGAAATTCGCGGACCGATTTAAACCAATTTTAAACTTAAGATTTGGCATGATATAAGAAGCATTTGTACCATATTTGAAGCCATTCGCTTTATAAATAATTTTTTTTCTTATAAGCACTTGATAAAGTGTTGTACTTTTTGTATGGGAGCTATACTTAAAAGTGGGTATGGCACATTGAGTTTAACATAGAAAGTACACAGGACCTAGAAAAGCTTAAGTTTTAAATTTTAGTCTACTATCTTTAAAACTGAGCGAATAAATCGCGCAGCAACAAACAGACAGACAGGCGGACAGATGGACAGACAAAGGACATGGCTAAATCGATTCGTCTCTTCGTGCTGATTTATAGGGTTTTACGATATCTCTCCTAATGCATTACAAACTTTCTGACAAACTGAATATACCTGCTTTACACTATGTGTAACAGGTATAAAAAGTTCCTTATAGAACTGGAGGCTTCAAATGTGGTACAAATGTTTCTTATATTTTATATCACGTCAAATGATGTGTGACGGTATGTATATTTGGTAGGTATATTTGCTCCAACCAAAGTTTTCCTGTTTTAATTTATTAATTAGTTTATTATTATTACTGTCCAAACTAAATTAGATTGGTTGATTTAAACTGAATAGCTGTATGAACTTAATTGGTCTTATTATTGGTCTGGTTATTGCTTACATTCTAAAAATAATGTTAGATGTGAAATATTCCGACATTAACATAGACACTCCACATGACTGCCTATATTCCCCACAAGTTTGCTGAAAGCCTTTTTATAGAAGCCATCACAACCGGTACGGTATATCTAGCAATAGGTAGTACATATTATTCACTCGGATTTATTGAATCTAGATCCCATATTTGGGTTATTCAGATCGAGAAATTTAGTTTGGATAATCGATGCGGCAAGTCAATGTTTAATAATAATCTTTAACACTTTCGAAAAAATAGTTCTTTTCTGGAAAGACTTTAATGCACGGAGTTCATAATTTTTCTGAAAATAACATTTCTTTTTAATGAAGCTGATTATGGCTCTCTATAATGTTAAAAAGCCTCTGTTAATGTTTTATGAAGATTCTTCTGTATTTTCTTTAAATTCTTTAAAATTATTAACAACGTAGTACTGAAGTAATCTAAAAGTTTTATTTTATTAAAAACTAATCGAATGCATTTTGTAAAATATTTTGCGTTATCAGTTTATTTTTATTTTCGAAGATCATTGCTGAAGCAATGCGACACATTTTAATAAATTGAAATTCTTATCATCAATATAAGCTACCGGCTGACGCATCGTGAGTAATCTTGAAAATTGAATCTCGACAAATAAATCTCGAGCTTTGTTTAATTCGGTCAATGTTTATAATTTTTTATACCCGCCACACATAGTGTGAGGGTATATTCAGTTTTTCTGAATGTTTGTAAAGCATTAAAGGAGGCATCGACAACCTTATAAAGTATATATATTCTTGATCAGTTCGACGAGACGAATCTATTTAGCCATGCCCGTCTGTCCGTCCGTCTGTTTGTTTCTTTGCAATTTATTCGACCAGTTTAAAAGATATTAAGCTGATATTTTGAACTTAAGCTTTTATCTCGAACGACTTAATCAAGTATGAAAGTGAAACTGCTACGTCCATTTTTATGTGCAGCTCCCATACAAACTTACCGCCCATTTTCGAATTTTTGTATAAAAACTAGGATTTATTTATGAATGTATTCATTCAAAATTGGATAAAAACACTTCTTATATCATCCAATTCCAAAACCAAGATGCCACGCCCATTTTTATGTATAGGCCCCATACAAACTTACCGATTATTTCCGAACTTTTGTATGAAAAAGTACATTTATTAATGTGTATAAGCCATTGATGATCACACATAAACTATTCAAAGATTCGTGTGGCGGGTATTTATGCTTCGGTTCCACCGAAGTGAACGTTTTTCCTTGTTTATTTTTAGTTTTTAAAATTTTATGCAATTTGGAAACAAGAATTGAAACAAAACGCTGCGTGCTAAGGTTATCATCTCTAATCACACCCTTCACGCATTAATGTATAGTATAGGACTATGTACGAGTATGTTTGTGTATAAAATGAATTTCTGAATTAATCGGCACCATAATCTCGACTCGCTGCTTAAGGCATTGTCAAATTGCTTAAGTTATTCCTATTAGTAATAATGATAATTTAATTAATTATTTAATATAAATTAATCAACACGAAAAAAAAAAAAATAGATAAGCTGTGTTAGAATTGCACAAATTGGGTGAATTGAAATAAACAGAATACATACATAATTTTGTTATCTGTACAGATTTATTATTGTTTAAGGGGACCCGGTGGTCTAGTGGCCTAAAATTTAAAATATTTAAAAATATTTTTCTATATGAAATTAATGATTAATGCATTCAAATTTTTGAACACTTATTTTATCACTTATCAACTACAAAAAATTAAAATTAAAACAACAGTTTTTTTTTAAATTAGAAAAATGGGGCTAAAGTCCCTCTTTTCCAAAAAGTGGATCTAATTGGTGGGTGGTGATTAATCTTTCTTTTTGGTTTGAAATAAAACAAGGAAAAGTTTTAGTTTCGGTAGAACCGAAGTTCAAATACCCGCCACACGAATCTTTATTTAGTCCATGTTATGATATCAAGAATAAAAAAAAAGCGGCACCAGCCGATTGTCGGCCTTGGCATCACATAAGATTCGGCACCAGCGGTTGTAATTCAGTGCCCCGTCATACCATCTTGGGATTCCGATCCTGCGGATGTCATCTAGGACCTGGTCCTCCCAACGCAGCGGCGGACGTCCTCTCTGCCGCGCCCCTCCGATTTGATTCACGTTTTGCTTCCAAACTTTTCTTGCTGGAGCTTCTTCGTCCATCCGACACAGGTGACCAGCCCAGGACAGCCTTTTGTATTGGATGTTCCTTGACTATGTCGATGTCATCATATAGCTCGTACAGCTCATCGTTCGTGCGCATACGGATGTCATTTTCCACTCTAACTGGACCAAAGATTCTCCGAAGTATCTTCCTCTCAAATACGCCCAACGCCGACTTATCCGATTCTGTCATGACCCATGCTTCTGAGCCATACATTAGGACTGGCATTATCAGCGTCTTGTAGAGTTGAACCTTTGTTTTTCTGGACAGCACTCTACTTCGCATCTGCTTACCGAGACCAAAATAGCTACGGTTCGCAAGAGTGATTCTTCGTTTAATCTCCTGACTGATGATGTTGTTGTTGTTTACATCTGAGCCCAAATAGATGAAGTTTTCTACAGCCTCAAAGCTGAAGTTCTCTGTACTCAAAGACCGTCTGCGACGTGCAGATTGCCTGCGAGTGGATACCAAGTACTTCGTCTTGTTCTCGTTGACCGTCAGTCCCATAGGACGACATTGTTTTTCGATGTCTGAGAACGCGCCGGTGATCGCTCGAGCATTTTTGCCGATAATATCTATGTCGTCGGCATATGCGAGCAGCATAGTTTCTTTATAGAAAATATTGCCCGTCCGGTCGACGTTTGGGCATCGCCTCAGGATGTACTCCATCAGGAGGTTGAAAAAGTCGCATGACAACGCATCACCCTGTCTGAAGCCTCTCGTGGTGTCAAAGGGGTCGGTGAGATCTTTACCGACCCTAACAACGCTTTGGGTGTTTTCCAGCGTCATCATACAGAGGCGAACAATTTTTGACGGGATTTCAAGATCAGTCAAAGCTTTGAAAAACTTTGACCTGATTGGCGTGTCGAAAGCGGCTTTAAAGTCGACAAATAGGTGGTGTGTGTCGATTTGCTTCTCTTTGGTTTTTTCCAGGATCTGTCGCAGCGTAAATATGGAGTCGCTGGTTGACTTCTTTGGTCTAAAACCGCACTGGTACTGTCCAACTATACGTCCTACGTACGGTTTCAGTCTATTGCATATTACGCCAGATAGTATTTTGTATGCGATAGAGAGGAGACTTATTCCGCGATAGTTTGCGCAGACTGCAGGGTCTCCTTTCTTTAAAACTGGACACAGGACACTTAGGTTCCAGTCATCAGGCATACGCTCACCAGACCATATTTTGCACAAGAGTTAATGCATGCATCCAATCAACTCGTCGCCGCCGGTCTTAAATAACTCTGCGGGTAGTTCGTCTGCGCCTGCTGCTTTGTTTTTTTAAGCTTTTCTATGACTTTTGAGACCTCGTCATAGTCTGGTGGCTCCACAGGAATCCCATCATCGGCCGGGGGGCCCAGATTTTCATCATCTCCACCAGCGGTATTGTTCCCGTCATCGCCACCAAGTAGTGTAGAGAAGTGGGACCTCCATAGCCTTAGTGATTCCTGGACATCTGTTACCATGTTTCCTTGATTATCCTTGCAGAAAGAAGCTCCTTGCTTACGACCATCGGTCATACGTTTGATTTTTTGATAAAAACCACGGGCCTCGTTTCTGCTACACATCATCTCAATCTCCTCCACTTCACGCCTTTCCTGTTCACGTTTCTTTCGTCTGATCAGGCGTTTTTCCTCTCTCCGTTTCTCCCTATATCGCTCAACAACAGCTCGTGTTGCTCCCGCCTGCAGAGTTCTCTGTCGTGCCATATTGTGCTCTGCAGTAGCGACACTACATTCCTCATGTACCATGTTTGCCTTCGAGGTTTAGTAAAGCCAATAACCTCTTTGGCTGCCGTGGCTAATGAGTTTGAGATACGCTTCCACTGATCGTTTATACAGTCGGAGGCCGGAGGATTCTCTCGGAGTAGATGTGAGACCCTTGTTGAGAAGGCAGCGGCAGTCTGCTGTGACTTTAACCTACTAGCTTTCGTTGTGTGGTAGCTCGCTTGGCGTGCGCTGTGTTGAGTCTAGTACGTACCTTGGCTAGAACAAGGTAGTGGTCTGAGTCGATGTTAAGACCTCTGTACGCTCGTACATTAAGCACGCTAGAAGAGTGCCTGGCATCTATCACCACGTGATCTATTTGGGTGCGGATACTTAGGTCGCCACTGCGCCATGTTGCCTTATGGATCTCGAGATGTGGGAATCTGGTACTACTTATGAATCATGTTTCTGCCCGCAGCAAAGTCGATTAGCCTTTCTCCATTACTGTTGGTGGTGTCATGTAGGCTAAATTTACCGATGGTAAATTTAGCCTACATGACCACTGTAGTAGATGTCACAGGTTGCTAAGTTTATGCAACCATGGCCAGTCCATCGCATTTCCTGGATAGCAGTGATGTCTGCTCTAAAGTTGTTAAGAGTGGTAGTTAGTTCTTGTATTGCACCATCCCTGTTAAGGGTTCGGACGTTCCAGGTGCACATACGTATGTCGTGATCCTTGTATCGTTTTCGGGGATCGCCTTTTTTTATATGCTTTTATGGTAGCATGGGCCTCCAGAATCCTTGCTCCTGCCGCGGAATTATCCACGGGTGGATTTTCACATCTGTGTCTGCCACCTGGAGTATTTTTTGTTCATACTAGCCATCTTTGCATTGGTACACTTTGTTCTGTGTGTGTCTCACGGGTTCTAAGATTTTACGTCGTTGTAAACCACTCCACCGACCAACCTCGCCTCGAGGATTCGCTCTTTAGACGACTCTTACGTCAAGCTGAGCCTGCTGTGGTAGTATTCTTGACCGCCCGCTCACCACACAGGCAAATCATCAGTTACGTAGATTATATTCCGCAAAGGAATTGGTTGGGGTTCAAATAAGAACCATATATGTAAAGTTTTAAGCTAAAAATACAGATCTAACAATAATTTTCTTGAAAAATAAAATATGGAAGGCGAGTTTGTAAGGGGTCAAAAAATTGAAAAAGAAAAAGTGGTAAGTTTGTATGGAGGCAATATCCAAAAAGGGGGGTGCCACCTTGGTTTCTGACATATTAAATTAAAAATTTAATTTAATTTAAAATTTCAAGTCAATATCTTTTAAATTTTCCGAGTAAAACGCACTGCAACAAAAAAGACAGACGAACTTCGCTAAATCGATTCGTCTCGGCGAGCTGATTAATAAAATATATATGGGGTCTCCAATGCCTCCTTAAATGCGTTACAAACTGTCCGACAAACGTATAATACCCTTCACACGATGTGTAAACTAGAATGAAAAAAAAAATTACAAAACTGCGCGTAGTTAAAAGTACGAGTCTAAAAACGAACCGTTTATTTTAAAAAAAGTAGTTTCGAGATAAACGCGTTTAAAGTGCCAAGTAAGTAAATTCTCAATACCTGACCTTCTAATGGGCTGTAAATCCAGAAATACTCGGAATTTCTTCACCAAATTTTAACAGTATATTTTTGAGATACTATATTTTCAAAATACAAAAAAAAAATTATAGATTTTCCGAAAATTCTACACCACTGAGTCCCCATAAGAAAAGACACAAAAAACCTACCTCAACGGTTGGGTTCTCACCTCTTAGCACTTTTTATACCCTGTAGCCAAAGGGTAAAAATATCCAATAAAATATCCCAATATGGGTAGTAGGGTGTCCCAGGCTACAAAGGGGAATTTTTTTTTTCGGAATTTCAATACGCATACCATTAATTTTTTTTCCATTTGACTCTAAAAACTTAAATATAAAATATTATTGAGATCGGATGTCATTAACCCGTGCCGACTTGATGTCAAACTTTAAGTTTAAAAGTTAGTATGAAAGCTATAGGCTCACAATAGAGAAAAGTTTAATTGAATTTTTAGATTAATTAAATAAATAAAAATAAAACACATATTTCGTATTTATTTTCTTTTTATTATAAAAGGGACATCAATCATTGAATTTTCTTTTCAAAGTTTGCTTTTTACAGTCGGGATATACCTGTCTGTGTTCTTGTACGCAACGTAATAAAAATTGTTTTTGCTCCTCTTGAACGGTGATCAAACCATGGAAGTCTTGCATTAACTTAACCGCTCTTTCTGCCGTATCATTAACTGCTTTCAGTCCTAGCAGCTTCCTTTTAGCCTGTAGAAACGAATCATCATTTGACCACGAAGAGGGGCACTTGTTCAGAAAACTGTCGTCAATCTGGAGTCGATTAAACAGAAACTTGCTTTTGACAGAGACGAAGTCATCAATGTTTTTCTCTGAAATTAAAACAGATAGATCAGTTATCAATTATACCTATTAGCAAACTCAGTAAAAGAACAAAATCAAAGCTTAATTAACGTACCAAAAAGTGGTCCACAGAGTTCTTCTTTGGATGCAATGTAACGTTTATTGTGGGCTGTTGGGTTTTCTCTAGTTAAGTTAGCAATCATTTTTTCTTTAGTTTCTAGATCGACATCATCATCAAATAAAGCCAAAATAGATACTTCATCTGTCAAATACCACAAATGCTGACAAAACTTCTGCAAAGCTGCTTTTGAAATGCTTTTGTCTATTGTTTCGTAATTTTTCATGGCCTTCAAAAAACACAAATCCTGATATGGCGCCTTTACTGCTAAAATACATTGGAGCCAGGGTTTTACGTAGGATGTCACGATGAACAGACATACGTCTAACAGAGCTGCCTTATCCTTGTTTGAAATTCTGAATTGAGAGCTAAGTAACGATATTTTTAATGAATAAATGGCTCTCGCCATCCATCGAGCCTGGTGCATAGCACCTGGAGGCCGAATCTTCAATTTCTTCTCTGAATCTCCGCCAAGAAATATAATTGAAAGCTCAATTAATTCGCGATAGTCAGCTCTAACGATTTCTTTGGTTAATTCAGTTCTGTAGAATTCTAGCAGTTTGTCAATTTTCGAAACATTAAAACAAGATAGCTTTTCTGTACAGCTTTGTATTATCTCGGGATCGATATTTTTCCAGTATTCTCCGGAATTCTTGAATAATGGGATGTCTGGGCTTGTAGTTACTTGACTGATTTTCGCTTCAAACACGCCTTTTAAGTACTAATTCGCACTTAAGCAAGCAAAATAAGCACTTCTCTACCCAGTTTTTGTTCGAGAAGCACACATGCTCCATTTATGCGGCATGTGCTAGAAGCAGTAGTATCACAACAGAGAATCTGCACTTTGTCTTCAAAGTTCCAGTTCGTAATAGCATCCCAAACTGCGTCTGCCTGTTCCCTTCCTGTCGAGCTATCCAATTTAGGAACATCAATAATTTGTTCTTTATTATCGTATGTAATAACTATCGGTAAGCGTTCTTCTTTACTTTTACGTGAATCTAAAGCTGGCAACAGTTTTCCGTCCCAGTGGACAGTGTTACCGTGTCCGGGACCTTGTTTGAAAATCAATTTTTATAGCTTCAGCCCGTTCTTTTCGCATTTCCGTACGAACTCTATGGATGGAGGACTTGCTTATAGGGAATTCATCCGTATTCTGCCCCAGAGCCTCAATAGTAGCTTCAATTATAAAGACAGAATCCCTCACACTTAACTGACACCTGTCTAATGCGACAACTAACTTGGGAGTTATGATATTTTTTCCACATAGAAGTTTTATCGGACTGAGAGGAGGCTTCTCTTGCGCTGGGTCTATTTTCTTCTAATTCTATTATTTCAGAATCAGAAGATGACTTTTCTAGTGGTGGTTCGCAAGATGATGTTGATGGTGCTAATGATGAAAAATATTTAGCACGTCGCTTTTCCTCCTCGATGATTCTAAGGCGCGTCCTTTTCTCTTTGTTTGTTAGTTTTTTGTCCACTCCGGCTAAATAACCAGGCCGACCTGGTTCTCTTTGGCGCAGCAAGAAGATCTTATCTTCATTTATTTTAATCAATTGAATAGCATCGGCATGTGCGATGTCAAACAAATTGTTTAAATTTGAAATAAACTCCTGTCGACGCTGTTCAAACACATCTTGAGTTTTTTTCGCATTTTTTTGCAATTCTCTCCAAACTTGGTATAAGTTAACTAGTTTCTTAACACAGTTAGGTATTGATCTGGTCGGTATACGTGCCTTTTCCCAATAAATAATACACTCACGAATTGTGAGATTTGCACTTTCATTGACACTTAAGTTCACTTCACGAATATTATAGAACAAAACTGCCAGTACTTGCCCGTTAGACGGAAGTTTAGAACCAATGATTTGATGTTTTACGTCCCCTATTAAAAATATCTCCTTTTTGGAACTTCGTAACTCCACTGACATGTTGACTACACGAAAACAACGCGATTACTAATAAAACAAACAAGTAATTACAAGCAATCAATGCGACAGTTCTCGCGCGCCGTACTATACAAGTACCGACAGGTTTCCGCGCAACTCGGCACAGGTTGCCGTGATTATAAATAGACGAAACTTCATTTTTAGATGTTTTAAGACCATTCAAACAAAATAAGAGGGTATGCGTTAAAAAAAAAAAAACACTTTAATTTTTTTGGGACACTCTAATGGGTAGGACCAACAAAACTTTAGGGTATGGGTAGGACCATACAAATTTACAACAAAATTTTGGGTTTTTACATAAAAAGTCATTGTTTTTTATTCTAGAAAGTTCAAATTTAGTACAAATTATGTCTATGATAGTCCCAATGAAATAGAACAATATGGGTTGCCCCAACAAAATTTTAGGTATAACACCATACAAAGATATTCCCGATTTTTTTAGTTTTTCTATGAAAATCCAATTCAATGAGGTATGGTAGTAAAATAGAACCTAACTTAAGGTACATATAGATTGGGTACAGGGTACCTAGCAGTCGAGCATACTCGACTTCAGCGTTATTTCTTGTTTATAAAAGTTTTTAGGATGGATCCTATCCGAGTAATATTGAACATTAAAATTTTTATCGAGAAACTGAGAGAAGAAAGTGTTTATCTTTAATTAAAACAAAGTTTAGATACACCTCACACAAAATTTGAAACAACTTACATTGTTTTTGTCATTTTGGGTGTTGATCATTGATATTGCGTGAGGTTAATGATCCAATCTTAATCAAATTATTATGTTGATTTCAATGTACTAAATTTAAAGATAAAATATTAAAAGAATGTTCTTAAAATGTTTCAATTGGGCATACCAAAATTACAGAAACTGTAAAATTAGTAAGGATTTGGCTTATGATAGATTCCAATAAAATATCAGAATTTGGGTAAGAGATAAATACCATAATACAAATGTACCCTGATTAGTGGAATTTTTGAATGACAAACTTTTTTGTTAATTACTAGCGGATAACCGGTGAACTGCGTTTCGGCTGCTCTTTCCGTTTCAGATCTGCTTTTGTGCAATTGTAATTCTTTTTGGTGTACTTTTCTGTTTGTTTGTTTTTATTGCAGTGTAACTTAAATATGTTGGGGTAGTATGAAAAACATACAAAAAACAACTAAAAAATACCTTTTTTTGATTGCAGTGATTTCACATTACACATATATTGGGGCTAGCATAACAATCGAAATTCGACTTCATGAATGAACCAAATGTGGCTAATATATTGTTTTAATGGTCTATAATTATACTTGCACTGTTACCTTTTAAATGAAATTGGTTTGGATGGTTTCAAAGTCCAAAGCGAACATAAAAACATTTTTACTATTTTATAAAAATATACACTTGCTTGGGTGTTCAAATATTTTGTGTGACACCAACCAGCTTTTACCTCTACCGATCTCTCCAATCGATTATATATTTTCAGCTCCTAAATACCCAGTTTCTGTATATTTTTTGTATTGCATATATAGGATACGCCCTCCGCCCATATCTTCATTGGATCATATTTCTCCCGTTCCAATTGTTTTGTACACAGAGTTTCATTCCTGAAGATCAAATACTTGCTTAAGAGTAACCACGACAGCCGACAATTTTTTCAATTGATTAGTCGGTTGAATAGTTTCGGAGTGTATAAAAGACGATCCTCGTGACAGGAGATTTAAATATAATAAGAAGAAGATAATAATAAAATGATTAATTTGGTCTGGCCAATTTTCAGGAAATTTTCAACAATATTTCGAAATATGGATTTCATGGTACTACTATAACAAAGTAACCCAGATGCAAAGTTAGTTAGTGGGACAGAGCTGACAACGTTAGTCTAGTCAGCTGATTAGTTATGGGTCATTCTTCAGTAACGCTAAGAAAATACAGCAAAAACAAATCAATGATTTTTCTTGCAGCTAATTCGTTCACTGTTTTTCCCAAACCAATTTTTATTTAATGATTGTCCACAATTACCATTTGAAAAGCTTGCTTCCATGTTTTGAAGTAGACTTTTTGCCTTTTGTTGCCACAGTTTTTCGATAATTAAATTATTTAAACGGACCAAGCTCCTATATCATTCACGTTGTTTAGCAATGAAATTTTTGTTATTATTGAGTTCATGTTATTGTCTTTAAAGATGATTTCATTTTTTTAGAATGATTTGTATCAATTATCAAAAGTTTACCGACCGATATGAAAAAATGCATTCTAGAACCAAAAACTATTAAATTTGATTACTTTATTATGCATAAATAACGCTCGCATACAAAAAATAAGTGGAAATAATCTTATCATAAAAAGAAAAAAATCTTTTTTTTTTTATATCGAAAATTTAACTTACTATCTGGAGAGACACGAAGGTTGGTTGTAAAGGTGACGGATTCTAGTAAATTCGTTAGCTCTTAACGAGATAAGAATTTGACATGATTGCTTCAAATAGAGACTATATGCAGCAAGACACGCCATTCTTTTGAAGTTATTGTTTTAATTGAATCGGAAACATAAAATGAAATGACGAGAAGGAACAAATTAAACTTGGAATATAGGAAAAGTTTTGTTATTGCAAGATTTTATACAAAAATTTTGTGTTCTCAAACAATTTCTAGAATTGGGAATGGAGTTTTTGTAATAAATTTTTCACTGAAGATTTTTGTTTGCTGTTATGGGGCGGCGAACAAATTATTGGCCTCGGGCTCCAAAGACTCACGCTACAACCCTGCCACCAATATCTAAGTATATAAATCCCTTTCACCTGACTTATTGATTTATTCATTCAACCCATTTTCGAAATTGGACCATAAACCAAATTTTATCAATATTTAACTTTTTTAACTTGCTGTAGATTTTAATCGTATTGGTGATCCCATAGACCAGGTTTAGAAAATTTTGACTAGGAGATCAATGGGGCTCTAAATTCGGAAAAAAGATATTTTTGGAATGAGTACACCCTAAAGACTTGATATTAGTGGCATTTAAAAGATGATTTAAAATCATTTTTGACGTGTTCAAGGGATTTTTGAAATTTAAACCTGCTGCCTACAGACACAAACCCGAATTTTAATAATTGTTAAAACTTTTTTTTTTAATTCAAAATACATTATAGGTTTCATCAAGTCAAGACTTTAAAAAATTTTGATGAGGGGCTCAATGGCGGCCTTTAAAACGGAGATGACATATCTTTGATATGAGAATACCTAAAAACTTGATATTGGGCGCATTTAAAAGATGGTTCAATAAATTATCACGTGTTCGAAGGGGTTTCGATAATTCAGAGATTTGATATACATAAGGCTCTTTTGGGTTCTTTGGGCTTAGCTTGGCGACTATGCTAATTTTTCATATGCTGGACTGTCAGACGCCGGATTTGGCAACATCGACTGTTCTTTCAATACTTACTATATTAAGAATATATTTAGTTGAAAAGTAGAAGCAACAACAAGAAAAAACGTTAAATTCGGTTGCACCGAAGCTCAAATGCCCGCCACACAAAACTTTAATTAGTTTATGTGACGTAGCTTGTATAAGATTATATTCTGCAAAGGGGTTGGGCGGGGACAACTCATGTTGTGGCTCAAATTAGACGCTTACATGTCAAATTTTAAGCTAAAAATGCTTAAAAAACAATTGTTTTCTTAAAAGAAAAAAAAATAAAAAAACAAAATATGAGGTGAGTTTGTACGGGGGTCTGTAAGTTATAGAGGCCCGATCATTGTCATATCGGTAGCATATATAACATATAGGAAGACAGTAGAAGGAATTTTACCCTGATTGGAGTGAATATATAAATAAGAAATATTTTTTTACAAAATTTAAAAATGGGCGCTAGGTTTGTATGGGGACCATACCTAAAATAGGCGTGGGATCTTGCGTTTGATATTGGATGCCTTTACAAGTGTTTTTACCTAATCTGTAGTAAGTACATTAAAAAATAATAACTATTTTCATACAAAAACTGGAAAATGGTGGAGCATTTGTAGGGGGATATACCTAAAAATAATCGTAGCACCTTGGTTCTGACATACAAAATGCCTAAGATCAAAAAAAAAGCTTAAGTTTCAAATTTCAGGCCAATATCTCTTAGCAACAGGCAGACAGACAGATGGACATGGCTGAATCGATTCGTTTCCGTCTAGCGCTCCGTCTTGTTCAATTTAGAACTTTATTGAAACCAATTTTAAAGATGCGCTGCAATCTTTTCTTATAAAAACCAATATTTTTGTTGCAGCTACATATTTACTATAAAATTAGTTAAATGTCCAAATTATTTAAACTGCAACTTCACACTTTTTTGGCTTGAGTAATTCTTTTCTCCAATTCATTCGCTCATCAATTGTGAGTTTAAAAAAAGCCTGCAAGTCACATATGAAGCGTTTAACACTTGATTTGAGTTTAGTTAAAAGAGCCACAAATCGAATGTGTAAATAAAAAGCGAAAGAAAATTATCATCTGAGTTTTAGAGTTTGTTTTCATATTAACATGGATTACCGTATCGAAAGAAACTGCTTGTTAGTTTACCATATCAAACTACTTTTTTTACGTAAATTGATTTATTGTAAAGTTGCATTCAAACCTTTGATTTTGACAAAAGTGATGTAAAGCATTTTCGATTTTTGTACACAAACACTATTTAAATGTAATTAAAATGACTTTGTCTACACCGAAACTGAGACACTTCTCTTTTTATTTAAGTTTATCTAATCCAATTGTAAGAGCAAAACTACAAAAAGATAGAAAATCCCTAAAATATAGGTTTTTAGCTGTAAACTAAACTGTAAAGCAATTTGCAAACAGCTTTTCTTATTTTATTTTTCGAGATTTCATAATGCAAATAGAATTCTCTTTAAACATAAAAATCAAAACATTCTTCAAATCTTTCCGATCAAAGTTTTAAATAAAAATAATTTCCTATTTTATTATTTAGTATTTTATTTTTTTTTTCTTGCAAACCTAAATCGGCTAATGCACATAGATCATGCTTAGATCGGGAGAGTCATTGACGTTTTTATTACTTCACCAAAGTCAGATGTTGAATGTCTGCCCATTTTATATTGTCTCCCTTGCATTTGACATTTGAACCCTAATAATATCTGACTCATCCCTATCTGTCAGCAATTAGCAGGAACATATTTTCTTTTAGCGCAAAGTAAAGGTTAAGCAGACAAAAAAAAAACATAAATGTTTGGGATCGTTGTTTTATTGTTCGGGTGGCACCCTTTGTCGAGATTTACATTTGCATTTGATGTGTATTGAAAATGGTTTACTTTACAGCTGAACGTTTGAAATTTCTCCGTCAATCCCTAAAAGACTGTAAATGCTGGTATATAAATGATCGTTTGCACAGCGTGTCATTTAATATTTCCTGCTTCTACTCCTTTCAAAAATAAATAAATGAAATGATTTTGATTGACCAACAATCTCTTTAGAATGCATAATTAGATTTAATTTTTTTTTATTGAAACAATTTGAAATGATCTAAATTTGTCCGTTAATGGTATTTTCTTTTTAATTGTATGTGTATATGTATGAGTACATATACATACAATCATCTGTCGATGTGTCGTTTCATTAAAACCTTGGGAGGGCCTTGAAGTCTTTGGGGTTGGTTGTGTGGAGATTTATGAACTTAAATTAAGCCAAAAAAAATGTGTTTTAGTCCATAGCCTTGTAGCTAGAGCAGCTTAGTTTGGTTTAAGATTTGACAATATATTGATCCACATTTCAGCGATAATAATCACAGCTCTTTTTGTTACAAAAATTCAAGGGCCATGAGTCATGGGACTGTATTAAATTTAAAATACTTCACAAATAATAAATTGTTTTGAAAAAATTTAAAATTTGTGGTTAGATCTCAATCAATTTTTTTTTCTGATATTAACAAAAAGTTTGTGAATTTAATAGGCCTTCTTGGCTTGAGTAGGGAAGAAGAGAATGAGAAGGAGTATATATAATCTTGATCAGCATTGAACGGCGAGTCAATACATTGGGCTGCCCCAAAAGAAACCGGCGATATTTTAAAAGAAAGTAAATAATTTTTTTTAAATTTTAGAATCAACTTTAATCAATTATATATTTTTCATTTTGTTGGATGACCTTCCGCCATATTCCGGCAACATCATTATTTCACGCTCATAGAACTGCTGGCCTAAGTGCGATTTTGGAAAAAAATGAACATAGTAACTTATCTACACCCAAAGTTAAGAAATACTGGAAGAAGCAATGTCGCTGTCAATGTCAATGCCGCTGATTACAAATCTGCAGTCAGATTTCAAAAATTCAAAAGAGCGGATCCAGTATGGCGGACGAATATGTTAAAAATTGATTAGATTTACTTGAATCTTGATACTCAGATGTTTTTGATGACGCCATTGATTCCCTTCGGAAACACTACTTCCCGTCTTATTCGCAAAACTGATGCAGGGCTGTGTAATATAAAATGTATTGTATTTTTTTTTCAGATCAAACGGCTGAAAGCCATGCACAAAATAATAAAAACTTGTATATCGGTAAAAACTACTACAAAAATTAGCTCTCTTAAATTTTCTCAAATGGAATCTCTATGATTGATTAAAATACTCCTCTAAAATCCAAAATCATCGACAATTTTTGCCTGATAGCTCAAAAGAAAAGCAACTGATTTTTGGAGTTTTCAAAATCGTGGGGACATTGGAAGGACGATCGCAAAAAATTGCATTTGTTTGGTGAAAGTTCTTTATTTTGATCTAAGAAAATGAGAAACTTTTTTGATTATTATTGAGTAGAATTAAGAAAATGAAAAGAAAAGAAATTGTAGTGAACTTGTGAAAAATGGCGAGTTGCACAATTATTAAAGAAGGTACTATATAACCATCAGCCAATATACGAGCACATTTCAAATGAGATACGGAACAAGTGTTTTATGGGGACGACTGCTATTTCGAAAAATGTTGACAGTAAGTAAAAGCTATCGAAACCACTGCTTAGTGATATCAATGGCCGTGATTCGCAAACTCCCCACTTTACCCTAATACTCGAACGTATTTCATTGCACTAGCTTACACCAAACAAGGAAAAACGTTAACTTCGGTGGAACCGAAGCTGAAATACCCGTTAGACAACACTTTTAATAGTTTATATGTTCACCAGGTGCTTAGAATAAATTTCACAATGAATTTGGTCAATTTGTATGGAGGCTTTATGTTATATTTGCCCGATCCTTACCATATAGAAAGTGTTCACTTAGGTGGACATTGAATTGATTTTACCAAATTTAATTGAATTCATTTAGAAATAATAAATGTTTTCATATAAAGTTTGGGCGGTAAGTTTGTATGGATGCTATACATAAAAATGGGCGTGGCGCCTTAGATTTGACATTGGATGACATAAAAAGTGTTCTTACCCTATTTGGATTAAATATATTCATAAATAATACGTATTTTCATACAAAAAGTCGAAAAAAGTGGTAAGTTTGTATGGGGGCTATATCTGAAAATGGGCGTGGCACCTTGGTTCTGGTATACAAAGTAACTAGAAGCACAAAAAGCTTAAGTTTAAAATTTCAGGTCAATATCTTTAAAAACTTTCCCAGTAACAGCCATCGCAACAGACAGACAGACAGACAGACGGACAGACAGACGGACATGGCTAAATCGATTCGTCTCATCGAGCTGATCAATAATATATATACTTTATGGGGTCTCCGAAGTCTCCTTCAATGCGTTGCAAACTTTTGGACAAGCTGAATATACCCGTTTACACTTTGTGTAACGGGTATAAAAAGGTTCTGGGCACTCAAGGACCAATTTCCATGTGTTTTAGAGCGTAGATTTGAAAAATGGCAAAAACAATTTTTTTCTTAAGGATCTTATTAGAGATATTCTCAAAAGTCTGTTTTGGGACCTTTTTCACTTATTAATATACAATAACATATATCTAGAATGGATAGTTCCAAAAAACTGACCTGCACATCAGTTGAAAGGTAATTACTTCTTCCACACGACAATAACAAGCCTTGAAACACGAATAATATGGAATTTTTAATGCTTCTTTGAACTTTTTAAATTTTCAATTGCAATTTTTAAAAGACAAAAGTTATAAAAAATTATTTTAAACAAAGATTATTTCATTAAAAAAAAAAAACCTAAGATTGTCCGAATCTGACTAAAAGTGTGCAAATTATAGAGTAATTAGTAAAATTAAACTACTTAATTCATTTACATAGATCCATGAGAAACCAGATACTTCGACAAAGTCAAAATTTCTATACAAGTGTTATCGATCATAGCGAATAACTTAACTTGAGATAAGACAGATAAAGACGGTTCTTTATGCTGTCCAAGATTATATTGTACTTTATTAGGTCTACAGAGTATCATCTGCCAGTTACATACATATTATATACCTTTTTTTTCTCAACAGGAACCGGGTATATTTATTTTAAGCCATTGCATTTCGATTATTTTCATATGTGGTTAGTATGAAATATCATTTAAATAAATCTTTTGAAACGCTTTAATTATTATGCATGTTCTGTTCTATGCTACGAGTATAAGATACAAATTAATAACTATAAAAGAATATACTTTGCCATTGCAACATTTTTATATTTCCGCTCATTGCAAAACAGCTGAATAATCACCATCAAGACAATAAGAAACTAAAAACAAATTGTTCTCGGCATTTTCCAAGTGCAATATTTTCCATTTGTCGCAACATGTTGCAATACTTAACCGTTTGCGTACGCAGCATGTTGCTACGACATGTTGTGTATCTGAAGCGCTTTGAAATTTCCGAAACGAAACGCATTTCACAGATACTCAGATACTCGTTCGCACTTCGAATGAAAACAAGTTCGCGGATGCATTTTTTGAATCTCTCGGTGCGTTTTTTTCTATTCGGTCGGGTAAAATAAAAACAAAAATTAAGAAATTAGCAAAGAAACAAATAAAAAAGAAACTTGCTATAAAATAATGCAAAGCGAAGTGTATTCGAAGCCATTAAACGAAAAACGAAATCAAAATAAAAAGAGTGAATGAATTTAAAAAAAAAAAAATTAAAGTACCTAAATTAATTAATGCTGATTAAAAGATAATCAGAAAAGTATTAATATTATTGGTGCATCTGTGCTTCGGAGTTCTTATTGAAATCGAAATTTTAAAGTAGAAATTTTTGTCGGTTACTGTGTATGGCGGTGGCGGGAGGAGTGTAGTTTCGATGGTCTGCTTTACTTCCGTTCTGTTTCATTTTCATCTTCGATTGCAACATAATTTGGCAAGTGGCTCTTGAATATCTTTGTGCAACTTGTGCAACTGTGCTAGTGTTAGTGTGGGTGTGTGTGTGTGTGTTGTGTTTGTGTCTATGAATAAGTGTATTGCCACACACGTGCAAATAGTCATTCGCTCATTGCTTCAAGCATTCATTCACAAAAATTATTAGAAACACTTGTCTCGACCTGCGTGCGATTATAATTAAAAACAAAAAAATAACAAAAAACGAAAACGAATACGAAAGAAAAAAAATACAAAAGTATCTGCGACATAAAAAAAATGATGAAATAGATTTTGTAATATTTTCTGTGGAAATATTTGTAAAATATATTCTCAAATAAGAGCAATTGGTGATTAATCGAGTGGAAAAATCGAGTGAAATTAATTATGTATTAAATGCTTCAATAAAATTACAACAACAAAAAGTACCGGTGAAGTGTTTGAAGTATTTTTACAAAAAAAAAAAAAAAAGAAATAAAAATTTATTCAATACATACGAAGAAAATTATGTTTGAATTTTAATTAAAGTGAAAAAGTGCAACAAAAGCTTTCATTTAAAAAGCAAAAACAAAGATTTGTTATCCACAACGTAGCAGAATGCAGCGCAAACTAATGATGCATCAATTTAGCCTTACGGCGCCTTCCAGAATCCAAAAACTATTTCTATGCTTTTTGTTATTTTGCTCGTTGCACTCGATGCAGCTGAATTCGCAGAAGGCAACATTATTGATGTTGATTCTAGAGCCACCGAAGGCGAGGCTAATAGGGAAATGAAAGCCTCAGCGGAGGTGTCGCCGCTGCCGCATTCGTTGCGCCATCAGGAACATTATGAACAGCGCATCCAGAAGGCGGTTGATGACTTTAAGAAGGAGCGCGATAAAAACTTTATAGCACCAGAAACAACAGCGAAAACAACAACAACAACATCCAAATGGCAAACAGCAAAAACAACAACAACGACGAATGAGAATAAAAATCTACGATTGCAACAACTTAAAGCTGCACAAAACGAACAACTGCAACAAGAACAAGAACAACAACAGAAACAGCAACAGCAACATCATGTACGCCATCAACAACATTGGAAGCAGCTCCCACAAAAGCAACTTGAGTTAAATAAACAACAACAACTACAACAACAAGAACAGCTGCAGCAGCAACATCATCATCTTCGGCATCACAATCATCATCATCTGGCGTGGGAGCAACGCGCTCTTCCATCAATGCATCATCAGGCACATCGCTTTGGAACTATTGTAGCCACTTCCTCAACTCCTAAGCCATTCTTTACTACGACAACAACAACAGAAGGTACCCCGCACTCACCACCATTATTGAATCGGAACAGAACACAACGCTACTTTGATCGTGATAGTGTCATCAGCTGGACTCAAACGACACGCGGCCCAAAACCCATTCAATCCACAAGCAATCGTTTAAATCTCGCATTTGGCGATGACAATCGCCCATTTGGTGACAACGACTTCGACGAATACTCAATTGAGCAAACGGAGAAAAGCGCATTGAGTGGAAAGCGATTATCATTGCTTGCACAGAGCTCAACCGAAGATGACATAGATGCGGAGCAGGAGGAACGTTTCGCTGGTCTTGATGTAGATACTGAGCAAGTGAAAGAAAAAGAAGAAGAAGGAGAAGGAGAACACATTGCAAATGATTTCGATTCAAAGTCCAAAGTGTCGAATTCAAAGTATGATAACTATGTCAAAATCGAAGATATAGTATCTGATGACGACTATGAGTATGACGATTCTGATGAGTTATCCAATCAAAATGAATTCCCAAGCATATCTCCAGCATCGGGAAAAGTATCTGTAAAGCGAAATTCTTTGACAAATCTTTTTAAGAGTTTCCAAACGAAGAGCATCGGTAAAGATCAACAGCAGCAAGCGGAGTTGCCGCCCACTGAGCAAAAAGTTCGAGGCTACAATAAAAATATTGGAAATGATGAGGAGGACAATGATGAGAAGAGATTTTCAAATGAAGAATGGAATAAAATTCAACACGAACATTATTTACAAAAGCAACAACATCAGGAAGAAATTTATGCATTAAAAAATAAAAATTCTAACTACAACAATAACAACAACAACAACTATATGAGACAACAACAAAGACAGAAACCACCGAAACTAATCATAGTAAGTAACTTTAAGATTCATTAACTCGTTTACACTTTTTTGTTAGCATTGCCAATTAATCGTCACTTTGTTTAGTTGTCTAAACGATCAAATAATCGATTAATTTTATATTAATTGCTACTCAGCACTATTTGGATTCAATTTAGATTTATTACTTAAAAACTGTTTAGACACGTTTACAGATTGATGTATCGCTCTTCGAAAGTAACACTTTATTTTGCTCGATTGATTTGCAATTTGATAGATTTTTAACTTTTATAGTCTTTGAATTCTACGTGATCTTTTGGAAATGGCAGTATGATAGCTTGATGGACAGTTGAACAGACTTAAATCGAGTCGGTCTCTAAAGTCGATCAACAATATTTTTACTTCAAACAGTTTCATGCATTTAAACAAACTTGACATCCTTCTTATTTCACTAAGATACTCGAGAAAATAAGCAATAAAGATGTTTGGAAAAGCATATTAAGAAGTGAAATACATGAAGTATCTTTTAGTTAGTCGTTAATGTGGTTCTTAAGTACTTAACTCAGAGTAAAGAAAATTTATTATAAATTTTGAAATAAAAAATTTAATTATGTAGAAAAACAATTAAATTTATACATAAAAGGGTCTCTTCAAAAAATGAATTTTATGATTTTGGTAGCACTAGTACCCAATTTTGTGGTGCAGTAATAAATATTTAAAATTGGAGATTTGAAACATTTGATTAAGTTATTCTTTAAGACGATATTAATTCTAAGAATAATTTGTAGAGAACTGAGAATTTAGTATGATTCTTCAAATACAGAAAGGCGAACGTGCCGAGATTTATTAGTCTTATTATGAATGCAATTGAATAAATATTTGTGTTCTTTTAAAAAAATATTTTAAAACCAGAAAAAAGTTAACTTCGGTGGAACCCAAGCTTAAATACCCGTCACACGAATAGTTTATGTGTGATCATCAGTGGCTTAAACACATTTATAAATTTAGATTCGAAAATAATTACTTTTTCATTCATTTGTTCGAAAATAATCGATAAGTTTGTATGGGGACTATGGCTAAAAATGGGCGTGGCAGCTTGGATTTGACATTGGATGACATTAGAAGTGTTTTTACCCTCTTGGAGTGACTACATTCATAAATAATAGCTATTTTCAAAGAAAAAATCCGAAAAAAACGGTAAGTTTGTATGGGGCTATACCTTTAAATGGGCGTGGCACTTTGATTTTAACACTTGAACTGCTTAGGACTGAGAAAAGCTTAAGTTCCGAGTTTCAGGTCAATATCTTTAAATCTGAGCGAATTAAACGCATACATACAGACGGACAAACAGACAGACAGACAGACATGCAGACAGACGGACATGGCTAGATCGACTCGTCTCGTCGAGCTGATCAAGAATATATATACTTTATAGGGTCTAAGATGTCTCCTTTAATGCGTTACATAGTTTCTGACAAAATGATAATACCCTCCACACTGTGTGTGACGGTTATAAAAAATTTAATCTGAGATTAATGTTCTCTCATTGAGAGGCAGCCGGCTTTTCTGCTATTGTACACAAAAAATATAAATGACAACACAAACATTTCTTTTGATATTCTAAGCTGAGATTCTAAGATGAATTAATTTTTTGAAAAGCAATTTGTGTAAGGAAAATAACGTTGGATGTTTCTCTTGTAAAGTCAATTGCATTCGGCATTTTTGTATTGCATTCTAATTCAGTTTTTTAAGTTTACAATTTTTAAAACAAAGTTCGTCATTCATAGACAAACGTATTCCGTTTAGTTTTGTCAAAAAGTTCTCAAAATAATTTCACTTTTTTTATACCTGTTACAAATAGTATAAAACAGGTATATTCAGCTTGTCGGGAAGTTTGTAACGCATTAAAGGAGGCATCGTAGACCCTATAAAGTTTATATTTTATTGATCAGCTTGATGAGACGAATCGATTAAGCCATGTCCGTCTGTCCATCAGTCCGTCTGTCTGTTTGTTGCTGCGCGACTTATTTGCTCAGTTTTAAAGATGTTGGACTGAAATTTTAAGCTTAAGCTTTTCTAGGTCCTGTGTACTTTGTGCCACGCCCACTTTTAGGTAAAGCTCCCATACAAAAGTGCAGCATTTTGTCAAGTTCTTATAAGAAAAAAATGATTCTTACACCACGCCAAATCTTCAGTTTAAAATTGGTTCAAATCGAACCGCGAATTTCTAAATTTTTAAGAATATTTTTAATTTGTTTACTATTTTAAAATAAAACTTAATACAAATGCTGCACACGAAGGTCTATCAAGGTCAAATGATGTGTAACAGGTATATAGTATAAGCTTCGGTCCAACCGAATGTCCAAATAATCATTCTTAGAGACTATTTTATATTAAAATACATTTTAAATATTAAGAAGCCAAATGTATTTAAATTTTTTATTCCGAAGTACCAAAACATAAATACAGAATTTTTATTGGAAAATTTTATATATTTTAAATTTATATTTTAAACCATTTTTTAAGTCAAATTTTGTAAAGGTTCTGGTTATCTCGTAGCTAAACATACTCGACTGTCGTAGTAAACGTTTTCAAAATACAAATTAAATAGGCTATTAGTTAACCAGCATTTAAATTTAACAAGTGTTAAAATGGACGATTTATTATATTCAAATTCACAATCGATAGTTAAATTTCTGATTGTTATATTTGAGAATGGCAAGAAACAACGCAAAGTTCACACTTTTTTCCAATGCAATCAACAATAGCTGTGGTTAGTGTCTAACTCTCGTTAAATTGTGTTAACTATTATGCTTGTTAAAAATTTAGTAAATTTAGTAAGACATTCTGAAACTGTTCATAGAATTTTTTTAACTTTAACAAAAACTTTTGTACTAAAAAAAAATAAATAAAATGAGACACAATTTATTTCGTCATTCGATTTAATTTTTTTTCTGTGCCATTGTAAAACTTCTTCTCTAAACGATTTACTCAATTAAGTAGTAAAGAACTAACAAATTTTTATTGTACTTAAATATTAGAAACGGAACGAAATTGAGAGTGACCTAATTTGGTTTTTTACTTTAATTTGTTTTTTTTTTTTTTCTTTGGAAATTAGTGCACCCAAATAAGTTGGTGTGTGCTTTTCAGTTATATTCGAATTTCTTCAAATAAACAGCATATTTGGTTCGAAAACATCTTTTCACATCTCCGCGCAATTAACGATCCGATCGCGCCAATTGAAATGGATCCATTTGAACTGCATAAAACACGCCACGCGTCGCCATTCCATTGCGAGAAATGCAATTGAGTAAACAATCTTGCGTGAATGCGTTATGCCAGCTTTTCTCGCTTTGCTGGGCGTTATCCGGGAGGGTGTCGTTCCGTTCCCAAATGTTTAATGGCTCGTTTTTTTTTTTTTTTTGAAAGGGGTGTGGTTGCCTTGCTTGCTTTTAGTTCGATAGACGCCACATGCGTTTTTCTTCATTTGCACCTAATTGTCATGCGGAAAACGGAGTAAAGAAGAAAAATATCCATTTGCATATCACTGCAATGCTTAAATATGTTGCAGGAAAAGACTTAAACGAGTAAAAAAATGTGTATCCATTTACAAGCGCAAACCATAATTAAATGGTATTTTCTTTAAAATTGCCACTTTAAGGAGATATTATTCAGTTATTTGTAAAGATTGTAAAAGGTTTTTTTTATTATCTTTCATTTGATCAAAATTTGTTTGATCACAATTATTGACACCCTTTTTTAAAACTTAGTAAAAATGTTGGCTACATTTTTGTGAAGAACGCTACATACAATCTCTTCGAATTTTAAACTTAAGATTGGGGTAGTTCTATATTTCACAGGTAGCGGTTTTGGACCACTTGAAATGATCGAGCAGAAAGCTGCAGCTAAAAATTTAGCTTTACCCCGAAACTTTATAATTAAAAGGGGTAGCAAAGTTACTTTCTTCTCTAAAAGAGATATTTATTTACGATCTTCTTACTTAATTCTCAAAATAAAGCACACAGCATCCTATCTTTCTTAGATTTTAAGCTACATACGAGTAGTTTTAATAAAGGGTGCCATCAATTATGGTCAAGCAAATTATTGGAGTATATAACACACAGAAGAAGGCTAGACAGACCATATAAGATATATATAATCTTGATCAGCATTGAAAGGGGAGCCGAACTAGCAATATCTGTCCGTCCGTCCGTCACGCTGTCTGCTGTATGAAAACGATTATCCTCGGAGACTATAAGAGGTAGAGCATTCAAAATTGAAACTTAGACTCTCCCAGGCCGTCAAGTGTGCTCTTACAAACGGTTTTTCTATAACCCCATTTTAAGGGGTACCCCCATACAAATCTAGCCCAACATTTTGGGTTTTGCATGAAAACGTCATCATTTATAATTCTAAGTTTAGACTTCTTTTGTATAAATTATGTCTATTATAGTCCGAATGAAATATCCCAATATGGGTAGGATCAAAAAAAGTTTAGATATAGCCCTTATACAAATTTACCCCATTTTTTCAAGTTTTTGTTTGAAAATCCAATACAATAAGGTATATTAAGGTACATAAAGATTGGGTACAGGGTATCTTGCAGTACTCATACTCGACTTCAGCGTTCTTTCTTGTTTTACTTATTTTAAATTTCTACAAAATTTTGTTAAAATAAGAAAACATATTATGGGTATATTATGGTTGGATCTATTCAAAAATAACTGAATCAAGCCATTGAATGTATGAATTTGAAGAAAATATTTAGGGTACCATCTAATTGTGATTTGGACTTGAGGTATTTTAAAAAATCAGAGTTTCTGATTCAAATACGAAAAGATTGCATTTGCAGATTAAAAACTGGTTTACAATAAAAATTAATTTGTATTAAAAACAAAAAATAAAACAAAATAAAATAAGAAAGAATCATTAGAAATAATCCCTAAATTAGCCACTTACTTTATTATCGATCGATTATTTCTTCGTTTTCATGATGTGCATTTGACAGTTTGTTTTTCCATTAACAATAAAATAAATAATTTGACTAAATATTATTATTTTTAATAATTAACGTGGTTAAGTGAATAAAAATTTATCTTCTAGATGAGTGGTTTTTAAAGGATTTTAATTCTATGACAAATTATTCGACCATTTATTTTTATAATAATAATTTTCTAATAATTTGCTTGTTTTTACAATAACAAATAAAAAATATATATAAAATTTAAAAGCAAAGTATTCAAATTGATTTATAAAAATCTTTCAATTTTTTTTTTTTTTTGTAGAATGCAGCTGCGATTTCATAGAAAACAACAAAAATAAGCATCAGATACTTTCGTATATGTTTGTATACATTCTGAATATGTATTTAAGTATTTGTTTAAGTTTTTCATTGCGTATCTGGTACGCTTAGTCATTCGTTGTAATTGTTGTCTACTGACAGTCATCGAGATAATATCTTCCACTTAGTTTGATTTAATTGTACATGTCGCTGTGTGTGTTTGTGTGTGTGTCCATTTCTGTTGCTCTGTTGAGAATTTTACAATCGTTTTGGATTAAAAAAAAGAAGAAGAAAAAGAAAATGCAATCAGTCGACCAGAATCGTAATATGTTCGCTATTAATTTGATTTAAAATTGTGGAAGACTGTTTTTAATATTTGTTTAGGTTTTTTTTTTTTATTATTTCAATCTATTGAAAATCCATTCATTCATTTTGGTTGCAGTACAAAAGGTCGTAAAGGCAACATTGATCATTTTTGTACCATAAATAAAATTGTTTTGTTGAAGGAACTCTTTGCAAGTCTTTTAAAATCAGATTACGTGCATCCAAACACGCTCGTAAGAGCTACAATAACATCAAAGTGTATCATGGATGCATTTTGTTCAAACAAATAAAAATCATCAGACGTTATAATTTGTTTATTTGTACAAACAAATTTAAACATTTAATTAGGAAACGATTTAGTACAACTACGAACTTTTCATAATATTTTGTGGAAAGAATAAATTTTACCATTTTTCATTCGCATTTTGCTGAAAATTGTTTAAACATAACAAAATTTTGAATAATGTTTTTATTTGGCTGATCAAGTTTTAACTGTGCACTAACGTCGAGGTCAGCGCAAAAAAAAGAGACTAGTTCATTACGTTATTGTTTAGTTACTTTCATAATTGCACTTTGAGGCGTTTGTTCTGCAATTAATACAAACCTAAAATCGATTAGTAATCCTATTTGGCGACTCAATCGTAATACACAGTTTAAATTTCGATTTTTTGAATTTGTCAAGAATACTTTGTCATGGTTTTAGAAAACCGAATATCTATAGAAGTATCAATCACAATACTCTTCAACATTTCTAAAAATTTTATAAATTTTACAATAACTAAAAAACGTCCAAGAATTAACCAGATCTCGCAAGACCGTCTTCTTTTTTTTTAAATAATTGTTTGATTAAAAAAAAAAACTAAGTGAAACAAAAACAAGGAAAAACGTTAACTTCGGTGGAACCGAAGCTTAAATACCCGCCACACGAAACTTTATTCATTTTCTTGAAAAAATAAAAAAATAGAAGGTGAGTTTGTATGGGGTCTAAATGTTATAGTAGCCCGATCAATGTCATATCGGTAGCATATTTAAAGGATAACGGTATAAGTGTTTTTACCCAGATTTGAGTAAATATATCCATAAATAAAAATTATTTTAATACAAAATCTATAAAATGGGCGCTATGTTTGTATGGGGCCATATAAAAAAATGGGCGTGGCACCATTCTTCTGATATTGAACGCCATTAGAAGTGTTTTTACCCAATCTGTACTAATATTATAAAGAGGAAATGTTTGACTTTTTTGTTTGTTTTGAATAGGCTCCGAAACTACCGGACCGATTTAAGGATATATATAGAGCTGTGAGAGAGAAAAAATATTCAGTAGAGCGTGAGGGTTCTCCGAAACCAAGATAGGGATAGACATCGAATAAAGAGAGCCAGAGAATCATCAGCACCAGTTACTAATTCATGGGTATATTCCAAAGATAGCAGAAAATCTTCATGGTATAGGAAAAGGGGAATTGGTTTACTTCAAATTTAACGCATGCAGACCACGGGCAGTAATGAAAAAATCAAATTTACTCGATCGATTTTAATAATTTTTTCAGTGGGTGACATAGGCTATATTTTTTATACCTGTGCGGCCGCTAAGTTTTTATACACAACGTTTACAGTTTTTCTGTAGTGTATTTAGTATCAGCATTGCACCCGTGCGAAGCCGGGGCGGGTTGCTAGTTTGTTATAAATACATTCATAAATAATTTTATTTATTTATTTATTTGATAACTTAGCAACTAACATATAAAAATAAAAATGCTGCTAATTCTACTTATAAAAAACGTGACATATTACACATTATTATCTTTCAAAGCTTTATGCACAAGATGTAGTGGGAGGCCTGGAGAGACTAGATTTAAATTATAATATCTATTATAAAGAGAACAAAGAACGCGAAACGGATCGTTACATGTATAATTGGTCGTATATGTCCGTAGGTAGAACAGAGAATAATTTCTCGTAAATCTATTTGGAGCAGAAAAGCTTAACAGCTGTAGTTAATAAGGAGAATAAATCTCCCCCAGATATAAGTTTCTGGATGATTAAATCTCCTAATATATTTCTACGTTTTTCCAGTGTGGGCAGATCAATTAGGTTTAAACGATGTGTATATGGAGGCAAATTAACATTTGGATTCCAGCCCAAATTACGAAAAGCAAAGAGTAGAAACTGTTTGAACAGATTCTTACTGTGCTTGATATACCATATATTGAGGACTCCAAATACAGGAGGCATATTCCAGTATTGGACGGACTAAAGAAGTAAATAATAACTTCGTGATATACGGATCATTAAACTCTTTCGACCAACGTTTAATAAAGGCAAGTAAACCCATTGCCTTGTTGCAAACTACGTCAATATGAGTAGCAAACGAAAGTTTTGTGTCAAATAGCACACCAAGTTCATTAATATAAGAAACCCGCTCAAGGACCGAATTTTCAATAAGATAGTAAGATAAACAAGAAAAAACGTTAACTTCGGTGGAACCGAAGCTAAAATACCCGTTACACAACACTTTTAATAGTTTATATGTTCACCAGGTGCTTAGATTAAATTTCTCGATGAATTTGGTCAAATTTGTATGGAGGCTTTATGTTATATTTGCCCGATCCTTACCATATAGAAAGTGTTCACTTAGGTGGACATTGGAATTGATTTTACCAAATTTAATTGAATTCATTCAGAAATAGTAAATGTTTTGATATAAAAACTCGAAAATGGGCGGTAATTTTGTATGGAGGCTATACATAAAAATGGGCGTGGCGCCTTAGATTTAACATTGGATGACATAAAAAGTGTTCTTACCCTATTTGGATTAAATATATTCATAAATAATACGTATTTTCATACAAAAAATCGAAAAAAGCGTTAAGTTTGTATGGGGGCTATATCTAAAAATGGGCGTGGCAACATTCTTTTGATATTGGATGCCATTAGAAGTGTTTCTACCCTATATTGTAGTAAAAGCATTTATAAATAATAACTTTTTCATACAAAAAGTCGAAAAAAGTGGTAAGTTTGTATGGGGGCTATATCTAAAAATGGGCGTGGCACCTTGGTTCTGGTATACAAACTAACTAGGAGCACTAAAAGCTTAAGTTTCGAATTTCAGGTCAATATCATTAAAACTTTCCGAGTAACAGCCATCGCAACAGACAGACGGACATGGCTAAATCGATTCGTCTCATCGAGCTGATCAATAATATATATACCTTATGGGGTCTCCGATGTCTCCTTCAATGCGTTGCAAACTTTCGGACAAACTGAATATACCCGTTTACACTTTGTGTAACGGGTATAAAAAAGGGTTTCTACGAGCAAACGACATAACTTTACTCTTGGTACAGTTAAGCACTAACCCGTTGCGTTGACACCAGTGATGAAGCTCATTTAGATCACTTTGCAATAAGTCATGGCCAGCAGGACCATTGTAACTCAAACACAGTTTGACATCGTCAGCATACATTATCGTATAACTGTTAGATATAATATCCGGGAGATCATTTATGAAAAGTGTAAACAGAAGTGGTCCAAGGTGACTATCCTGAGGCACACCAGAAAGAATTTCAATTCTGTTTGATATACAAGAATCAAAAAGTACACATTGTGTGCGCGACTCGAGATACGATGAAATCCAATTTAACAAATTTGATGGAAAACCAAGGCACCTTAGTTTGTGAAGCAATAACTGATGGTTTACACAATCGAATGCCTTACTAAAATTTGTGTAAATCACATCTGTTTGCAAGCCTTTTTATAAGCCCAGATTTACTAAAGATGTAAATTCTAAGAGATTAGTAGACACTGATCGATTTTTCAGAAAACCGCGCTGGGCAGGAGAAAAAAGAGGTTTACATGCAAATTGCAGTTGTTCGGTGACAATTTTTTCAAAAGTTTAGGTATTGCACATAACTTAGCAATACCTCTGTAATTCGATATGTCTTGTTTACTACCCTTTTGTGGAGAGGAATAATAAAAGACTCTTTCCAAATCTTTGGTACAATACATTCCTTTAATAACTGTTTTCATACACAAAATCGGAAAAAAATGGTAAGTTTGTATGGGGGCTATATCTACAAATGGGCGTGGTACCTTGGTTGTGACATACAAACTGCCTGGCGTGTATAAAAACTATTCTTCACTAACTGCGCAGTGAAATATTCAAGTAAGGAGAAACAAATTGTTTCTATATACTTTTTCCTCAGTAGCAGAGACGTGCGCTATGTTTCAAAAAACGCTGTCTTTGTCTTTTATATGCATGTTTGTATATATGTACATTTGAGTGAATTTATTTATATATATATATATATATATATATATATAAATATATATATATATATACATATATATATATATATATATATATATATTCATATATAAGCGTATATACATAACTATGTATAAGTAGGTGCATCGTACATGAGTGTGTGTGTTTGAGCAAATTTATCTATTTCTTTCTTTTGCATTCACGCATGTGAGTTCCTTTCAGCTTTTACTCTGATGTCAGCCTTAGAGTAAACAATGACTTTAAGTTAACCAAATATTTATGATAGGAGAAGTGAGATCCAATTTTTTCACTTTGCTCTTTATGATACAAATTCTGCTTCATTTATTTTGCATAGTCGTGCGTACAGCGCACAATGAATTTTGAACGCGACTTTCGATAACACGCGTTCAAACCAATTTCACACCGATATCAAACCGATTTCTCTTATCGGTTCGAATAATTTGGCAATCGTAAGTTGCGCATACTTATGAAAGCAACTGACAAAGTATCCGCAAAAAATAAACATTTACATAAAAGCTTCAGCTGCATATATTGACGGATTACCTTATCATGCTCGTGTTGGACAGCAGTAACTAAAGGAACAACACCAAGATCCATTCGTTTTATTAAAAATCTGCATTTCAAAAAAAAAAAAATTATAATTTACTACATAACGCTAACGCTAAAACGCAATGGAAACACCGTTCCGCGTTTTTCGATAAATTCTTAACGCGATAACTAAACGCGGCTCAGTGGAAACGGGCTATTAGAAAGCTATTAGATACAAACCATCTGGCCAGTCTACATCAAAACCTAAATGACCTTAAAAACATATGATAATTGTAGCAACATAGAAGAAAAGTTCTGGAAAATATCTCAAACGAGCTCGTTTTTTTGACAAATTCCGGGCACTTTTTTATCAAGAATTACTTATAATATTTTCATTCGCATTTAAACTGCCAATTCACTTCTATGAGTTTCAATCCGATAAAGTGAAATGATTGGTAAATTTTTATTCACAGGTATCTCTTTCATTTCAGCCTACCTCTTCTAGATTTTGAGCTATTGTGATTATCCTCGTACATGCAAAATGGAGGACTCTTATCTATCCTAGGTTTCGAGCTACTTCTCAGTGTGAACGATTATATTCAGTTTGTCGGAAAGTTTGTAACGCATTGAAGCAGACATCGTAGAGTAATATATATTTTTGATCAGCTCGGTAAAACTAGTCACTCAAGCCATGTCCGTCTGTCTGCCTGTCCGTCTGTTTATTTATTCGCGTTTCTTTTGGTTAGTTTAAAAGATATTAAGCTGAAATTTGGAGTTTAAACGTGTTCACCAACGACAAATTCAAATTTGAAAATGAAAGTGCCACGTCCATATTTAGGTAGCACCCATACAAATCTACCGGTTATTATCGAGTTATTGTGTGAAAAAATGTTACACCTTTTACACAATAACACCGAACATCAAAACGAGTGTTTTCAGTTCCACTAACAATTTCGTCAGATGAAACTGGGAAAAAAAACTGAGCACATCCAAAACCCAAACGTTGCCAAATACTTTGCACATTTTGAATAAAGTTGCAAAGTTTTATGCCGCATTTCCACTGAGCCGCGTTTTGTTATCGCGTTAACAATTTATCGAAAAATGCGGAACGGTGTTTCCATTGCGTTTTAGCGTTTGAGTTAAAACAGCTGATTTTGTTTGTTATGTAGTAAAAAATTGTACAGGTTAAGAAAAATATTTTTTTTTTTTTTTTTTTTGAAATGCAGATTTTTAATATAACGAATGGATGTAGGTGTTGTTCCTTTAGTTACTGCTGTCCAATACGAGCATGAAAAGGTAATCCGTCATTGAAATATATGCAGCTAAAGCTTTTATGAAAATGTTTATTTTTTGCGGTTACTTTGTCAGCTGTTTTTATAAATATGCGCAACTTACGATTGCCAAAATATTCGAACTGATAAGAGAAATCGGTTTGAAATCGGTGTGAAGTCGGTTTGAACGCGTGTTATCGAAAGTCGCGTTCAAAATTAACGCGACTTTTTCCCATACCTAACTGTCTATCTATTTTGTATACGATTAAACGCGAGTTTGTCGAGTTTTTAACGCTTACGCGGAATGCGGCCTAATGGAAACGGGGCCTTATTTTCAATTTGGCAAGTCGTATAGAAATGCAAAAAATTTAAAAAATTGACTACCCTACATAATCCATGAAAACACTCGAAGTAAAGGTGTCACCGTGACGAAATTTCAGTATTTACACCAAAACACTGAAATTTCAGTGTCACCCCTGTATATGTTTGAATATTATGTCTAAACTTGGGTGGTATCAGACCATTGACCCCTACCCGCTCTATCTCGCAACATCAGTAGCTTAGATTAAAAGCTACTGATGATTCAAAGATAATTTGAACAAAGAATATCGAAGATATTTTTAGAATTTTGTGTAGATACAACTTAATGAATCAGCTGAGTAAAACCTGCTACGTGCGAATTGCATATTTTTTTGTTTTTTATGTTTTTTGCTTTTTATTTTTAGATTTTTTTCGTTTCATTTTTTTTTCAGTTGTATGCTTAGTTTTTAGAGCCACAATAAATAAATGTGTTTTAAAAATGGTTGGCACAACTGAAACGTAAAGAGAGAGCAGCTGAGGGGGCGGCAAAACTAGAATTCGCTTTGCCTTTAACTTAAAAAAAAAAAAAAAAAAACGAAAACATTTACTTCAGTAGGACCGAAGCTCAAATACCCGCTACACAAAACTTTGAATAGTTTACATATGTTCAGCGGTAGTGATAGTGTTAATAAGTTCATATAAAAGGATCATATAAAACTCAGCTTTAGAAACCATGTTAGGGTTCATATTAGAAACACATGTGTAAAATTTTTTATGAGAGGTATGTTTGTATGGGGATTATATGTATACAGAGTATAAGATTAGAAGTGGTTTTACATAATTTGGAGTGAACACCTTCATATATAATATGAATTTTTATAGCAAAACTCCAAAATGGCCCTTTGTTCGTATGGGGCTGTACTTAAATATGGGCGTGGCACCTTGGTTTTGACATTGGAAAAAGTAAAAAGTCGTTTCACTTAATTTGGAGTGAAGATATTCTTAAATAGTAACTATTTTTATACAAAAACTTAAAAATGGGCGGTACATTTGTATGGGGGCTATGCCTAAAAATGGGTGTGGCACATTGATTTTGACGCTTGAACTGCTTAGATCTGAGAATGGTTAAGTTTCGAATTTCAGGTAAATGACTTTAAAACTAATGCTCGCATAAATACAGACAGACAGACAGACAAATAGACAGACACGGCTATGTCGACTCGTCGTGCTGGGCAAGAATATGCACACTTTATAGGGTCTACGATGTCTCCATTAATGTGTTACAAACTTTCAGACAAATTGAATATACCCTTCACAAAACACAAAACATATATAATAAATAATTTTATTGAAAATATCAGAAAACTAAAGGATAGGGTTATACGTCTCTAATGAGTGTGTCTGCTAACTGAGTTTTTGTTAACTTCAACGTAGTATCAATAGATACCAATTTTTATTTAAGACATTGTTTCAAAGCTGGTCAATAACTTTCTTCCGAATTTAGATTTGTCATTAAACTAATGCTTCATAATTGGATCAAACTTTGGAAATAAGTAAGACAAAAAATTTGCAGGATTGCTCTCATTTATTGATTTACGATGTTGTTTCAAATTTAAATTTTGAACTTTTGGTATTATCAGTTCGAGAACATTCATAAAAAAATGTTTTTAAGAAAAATATTATCTGGGAAAACAAACGTTACTACCAACGAAAAAAATATTCAGCCCTTCTATGTAAGTCGTTGTCGACACTATTTTGTGTCGTCTTCTGTCGTCAGTTGAAAATCAAAACCACAGAAGTCGTTATCGATAACTTTCAATAGCTTTCGAGATGATGACGACGTCGACAACGAGTGACAACGACTTTAAGTCGACGTCGACTTTGACGACGACTTACATAGTAGGGCTGATTATTTAACAATAACTGTTATCGAGCAACGGAAAAAATATTTGTTGTTTTAGGGTTGCCCTTTTTCGATAAAAAAAAAAAAATAAATAAAATAAACAGTTATTTTGGATCTCTGCTTGTAGTAGCCTTGTAGCAATTAAATATAATCTGGATTATATAAAGTCTTCTACCTAAACTATAGCAGTGTGTGTGTGATACGAGGTGTGTTCAAACATTATCGCGAATTTTGAATTTTCGCGGGCTACGTATATTCGAATTTCGATTTTTTTTTGTGGCGTTATGTTGGTACTCATGTCTCTCACTTATGCCGACAAGCTCGGCCATTTTGAATGTTCACTTAATTGTTGACAGCTGCTTTGCTTCCACGTGTTTAAGATCGTCTTCGATTTTTACCTATTCAAAAAAATAAATCAAAGAACCTGTATCAAATTTTTTTTTTCTGAATGGAATAAATGGAATAAAAATGTTGAAGAAGGCTTACGGAGACCGAGCTCTACCAAAATCAACAACATTTGATTCGTATAAATTGTTGCAAGAAGGTTGCGAACGTGTTGAAGACGAAGAGCTCCCTGATCAACCATCGACCTCAACGGACGATGCTCACATCCAAAAAGTAAAAGAATTAGTGCTTGCACTCCGTCGATTAACTATGAGAGACATTGCTGATGAAATTGGCGTATCGAAAGGATCAATTAATACAATTTTGAAGGATGTTTTGGGCCTCAAACGTGTCAAGTCTCGATTGGTACCAAAAATTATGATTTTTTTAAAAACTGCACTGATTTTTTGTGACTTTTTTGCCAAAAATTCAACCAATATCGTTCCGCAACCACCGTATTCGCTTGATTTGGCACCGTGTGACTTCTGGCTATTTCCAAAACTCAAGAGACCACTCCGGGGAACGCGTTTCGAGTCGCTTGAGGAGATAAAAGCTAAATCGAAGAAGGCGCTGATGGCTATACCGGAAAGGGACTATTTGGCATGTTTCGAGGATTGAAAAAAACGTTGGCATAGGTGTATTTTATCGGGAGGGGATTACCTTAAAGGGGACAAAATAGATATTCATGAATAAATAAATAATTTAAAAAAAAAAAACACAAAGTATGCGATACTTTTTGAACACACCTCGTATATACTATTAGGTTTCGATGTAGGCATCCTTCGTTGTTAGTTTTCCAAATAATTAAATCGGTGTTATACTTTTTTCCTTTGAAATGTTTTTCCTTTTTATTGTTTGTATCAAAAAATAACGTAAATGATTTGATCGGATTTAATCAGATAAGGTTATGTAGTACGTGACTCTTCAAAGTAAATCTGAAAATAACTTTTATGTGTAAAATTTACATTGGAAATGTAAATAATTCTATCGTTTCTTCAATAAAGTCAGAAATTAGAAAAATTTTAAATTTGTAGATCTGATTTGTAATCGGCCACCAATTCATAATATTATTTATTGAATTTGATTACTATTTGAAATGTGATTGGTCAGTTTCAATATTAAAATTTATATCACTTGTCGCAAAAGTTTTGACATGACAAGATTTTCCAAGCCTCGTTGACAAAACAAAAAACCAAAAAAATAAAAAAACAAAGAAAAACAACTAAAATTAGTTACACATTTGACATAAAAAGTGACAATCATTATGCCAAATGATTGATGACAAATGCAGTCAGACTTACTGTGAGTAGATTCCAAATGAATTTTGTCGTATAACGTCATCGCCAATTGCCATCTCATTTGTCTGTCCTAACTGCCGCACCTGCTCCGCCTGCACTCGAGCCAACATGTTGGTGAAGGCCAAATTCAGACAAATGCCAACGACTGCATTCGGTGATAACTCAAATGTAAATCTTTCGAAAGCCTCCTCTCCGAAACCGCCAACATTTGTATTTGCCCAGAAAAAAAATACGTAAGGCCATTTTTTGATTGCTAAACTTTACATTTGCGTATGAAAAAAAAAAGAACAGAGTGCAAATCAATTTGGAAGTCAAATATGTATCTGCAAAAATTAAATAAGTTGCATCTTTTAAGATTAAAATTCACAACACTAAAATGTTTATGCCATACGCAGGGGTGTCACTTGAGGTTGGCTGAGGGGCATAATCCAAAGACATGACATCATTTTCAAAAACGGTTATCCATGTGTAATGCACGTTTTTAAGAACTTAGAAAACATTGAAATTTAAAAATGATTTTTCTGACCAATCCACTCAAAACACTTAAAAGTATCTGCTTGCCTACGATATTGCAACAATTCTATGAATACTTTTTGTTACATTTGCAAAATAAGTCGATTGCGCCTTGGAATTTATTGTTATTTGCTGTCGTAGACAATGGATTACGGTCACCATCGATAATTTTACAATCGGTGCGAAGTTCATTAAAGTTTTACTAAGATACAATTCATTCGTTTCAAAAAAAAAGTTGTCAGTTTGCATGTCAAAATGCTAGACACTAGATTCCGGTGTATCTTCCAAGATCAATTTGCGGTTCGTCAATACCAGACATACAAATATGTCAATAAAATTGATATGAATGCCTCTGCTACTCTGCAGCCAGCCCCTTTCGTACAATGGCTCTTATTTGTTAGTTGAACGTGTGTGTTTAGAATATTTAATTTAAATTACAAAGAGAAAAAAGATAGATTACTAGTTCATTGGCAAAGAGAAACTACCACAGAACGTGACTTGTCTCGCCTGATTCTGAATCATCACAAATGAAATTGTGCAGAAATTGTGATTGAGGTAGGCGTCACTGAAGTTAATTGTTTATGTCAATTTCATAAAAAAAAAAAAACGTTTTGCATTTTTTTTATTATTTTATAGTTAACGTTTTTTCTTGTCTTTTTAATAAAAAAAATACAAAATTAATTGGGATTATTTTCTTTTTTTTTTGTATACCCGCCACGCATAGTGTGAAATGGATAATTTTTAGTTATAAACATACCAACCTGAAATTAAAAATTTTTGCATTTCATTGGCACAACTACCTTCAGTATCATATTCAAGGTGCTGCGCTCATTATTAGAGTTACACATATGGCCAAAATAATGGGTACACTAGCACAACTTCGTTTTATATCGATGTATTTGAAGTTTAATGGAATATTTATACCCTAACATACATATATATTTTTTTCTAAAAGGTAATTTTATTACCTTTATTATGATACCATAATACATATTAATTTTCGAGCTGCAGTCGTTCTCCTCAAACATACAAAATGGTCCTTTGACCAAGAGGAGATAGAAAGCTGCAACCTTTTACAACAATGAAGGCAGATAGTAGTTCCACATTTTGATACCAGATAGAACTTGATATCTCTTCTAGTTTTCGAGTTATACAATATAAGACAACAAATTTGGCCATTTTTCATACAAATAGCATGATTTTGAAGGGTTGTTGTTATTTAAAAACCGAACAGTATTTTATAAGAATATGTATGCATATTATGTTATCATATTAAAGGTAATAAAATTACCTTTCAGAAAAGTTTATATTTGTTAGGGTTGTCATCATAAATATAATATAAGTAGTAAATTAAGTTTATTATGAGTGTACTTATTATTTTGTCCAACCATTTTTAGTGAGTTTAACTTTTGTCTGAATTGAAACATTGTTCTTTATTTTTATCGATGTTTTCGGTGCTTTAACGTTTTATCTTGTTAATACAATGAAAATAATAAACAATTTTTTTAATCATATTCAATAAAACTTCAAAAATATCGATATAAAACGAAGTTGTGCTAGTGTTCTTATTATTTTGGCCATATGTGTAGCTCTCATACAAACCTTACACACAAATTTAAAGCTCTTTAATTAGATTTTATTTGTTTAATGTTACTATCCGATAAACTCAAGCAAAAATGTATTTATACTTTTTTTTTTTTGTGGTACCATCCACATATCCAATAAATTATTCTATTTCCATACACCAAGTTTTTGCTATTTCTATACACCAAGTTTTTGTTAATTTTTTGTTTTAGTTAAATAGGGCTACTCTTTCGTCAATTATTCTAAGCCGATATATAGCCTTTGAACGTCTACTGATTGAGAAAACCCCGTTATAAAAATTTTATAAAGATCTGTCGAATAGTTAAGAGACGATACTGGATAGATTTACGTATAATTTACTTCAAAATGAAAAAAAAAAAAAAAAAAAGGGAAAACGTTAACTTCGGTAAACCGAAGCTTAAATACCCGCCCCACAAATTTTCGAATAGTTTATGTGCGATCATCAGTGGCTAATACACATTTATAAATGTACTTTTTCATACAAAAGTTCGGGAATAATCGGTAAGTTTGTTTAGGGGCTAAACATAAAAATGGGCGTGGCATCTTGGCTTTGGAACTGGATGATTTAAGAAGAGTTTTTATCCAATTTTGAGTGAATACATTCTTAAATAATACCTATTTTTTTTTCAAAAATTCGAAAATGGGTTGGTAAATTTGTATGGGGGCTACACCTAAAAATGGGCGTGGGCACCCAAAAATGGACTTTGGAAGACATTAGAAAAAAGGTAAGTTTGTATGGGGGCTATACCTAAAAATGGGCGTTGCACTTTCATTTTCATACATAATTTAGTCATTAGAGAGAAAAGCTTAAGTTCTGAATTTCAGCTTAATATCTTTTAAACTGACCGAATAAACTGCGAAGAAAATATGAAAATATGTAGCTATAACACTATGGAACAAATTCAGGCTAGCAAAAGTTAGGTGGGGACTGGCGGGTGAAAATATGGGCCAAATTAGAAGACCGTTTCGCTCGGTTTGTTTATATTAGTTCGAAAATCGGCATTTGATTGCAAACTTCTTAGGTCAATTAAAAAAAAATTCGAACTAATATAAACAAACCGAGCGAAACGTCAGCCCTCAAAATGGACCTAACTTTTGCTAGCCTTTTGTTCCATAGTGTTATTCATGAATGTATTCACTCCAAATTGGGTAAAATCACTTCTAATATCATTTAATGTCAAGTTCCAGGTGCCACGCCCTTTTAAGGTACTGCCCCCATACAAACTTTCTGCCCATTTTGTTATTTTTGTGTGAAAAAGCTATTAATCAATAATAATGCATTCACTCCAAACTGGGTAAAAATACTTCTTCCCATTTTTCCCATTTTTAGGAGGGGGACCCACACGAAATATCCGCCTAATTTGTAATTTTTGTATGAAAATAGTAATTATTTATAAATGTATTCACTTCAAATTAAAAAAAAAAATCATCCTTTACTCTACTAATTTTATAGGGATCAGCCGACTATAACATATAGCCTCAAACAAAGTCACAACCCATTTTCTAATTTTTTGTCAAGAAAATGCTTATTATTCTGTACTTAGATTAAAATTTGACTCCATTGTTGTGTCTAAGCTTTGGTTGTATTGGACTAATGACTCCAAGACATCCCTTATCTTAATTTTACCTAAGCCACAAAGGATCATAAATACACTAAACCAAGATGTGGCGGGTATTTGAGCTTCGGCTCCACGTTTTCATATTTAAACAACGTTACGGGACACCCTATAATTAAAAGCAAAAAAAAAAAATATATATATATATTGAAATAAAATATTGAAATGTAATTATCGAATATTTCTGTTACATATCAATTGCAAATAATTTCACAAAGCATTTTCCTTTTTTTCATATACATATATAGATATTTATTTTTTCATGTTGATACATTTTATATTAACATTTTAATTACATTTCGAATGACATTTTAGTTAAATGTGTTTCAATTTACAATTTTTTCATAAAAAAAAAAAATAAAAATAAATAAATAATACAAAAGAATAAAAAAATAAATAAATAATAAAATGTAAAAAATAATTTCATTCAGTTTTAATGTGGTTTTAATAAAAAAATAAAATAAACGAATATAAAATGCAATTATTATCCATGGCATCGCATCGCATCGCATTGTTTTGGAGCAAACGATCTACCGCGTTGCATAGCATAGCATCGAATCACTTCAGACGAGTCGAGTCGAGTTGAGTTCATTAGCCTCCAATTAATCTCATCAGCCGCACACAATAAAACTGTCGGCACTCTTTCAAATTGTTCAGCATCTGTTTACTCCTCCCATGAAATTGAATACGTGAACTCCTTCCCAATTATTCTCATGAAAAACAATTTGAGAACTATTTACTAAAACAATGGATTCTATTCTTCAAAAGACAAACAATATAAAACCAAAAAAAAAAAAAAAAAGAGATAAGTGATTACAAGAAAAACACAGAAAGTAAGATAAAGAAAGATAGAGAAAGAGAGAGGAGCTAGATTGATCCCCAATGGACCTGCTCAAATTGCGGTTGCCTTTTGAATGAAAATCTTGTTTCGCTTTTCGATAAAAATTAATTAAATTTAAAGTTTTATAGAAAACTATTTTTTTTTTTTTGAGTCTTACATAAGATTAGTTGGATTTTTCAAACAATTTGATAAAATATTATATTTTCCTGGTTCGATATTCAATTGAAAATTGCAGAAGGCGGCTTTCTTGCTTCAACAAAAACAAGTCGAAGACTACATTTTAAATATTGTGGGAACTATTGTAGCCGCTTTATCAATTTGTGTTTTGATTTTGCTTTGTTTTCTGTTAATTAGGCTTATTGGGGTGTGTTGTAATCCATCATTGGACATTCTTTATGACTCCGTTAGCATTTTAAAAATAATTGTAAAATATGTGATAAGTGTTTTTTTTTTACCTGTCACTCATGGTGTGGAGGGTTTTTTCATTTTGTCAGAAAGTTTGTAACACATAAAAAGGAGACATCGTAGACCCTATAAAGCATATTTATTCTTAATAAACACGACGAGACGAGTCAATTTATCCATGTCCGTCTGTCTGTATCTATTTATGCTTTTCATTTGCTTAGATTTAAAGATATTTACCAGAAATTTGAAAATTAAGCTTTTCTCAGTTTACCAAAGTTAATTTTTGTATAAACATATTTATTATTTCTGCTTTTTTTTTTCCTAAGTAGTTTGAATGTCAGAACCATGGTGCACATTTTTTGTTATAGCCCCCCATAAACGATGCGCATGAATTGGTTTTTAAATTACATTTTCTCCCCTTAGAAAAAAATTAAATGACGTTTAATTCAGAAATGTTTACTGATCATAAAAATGAAAAATAAAAATTATCGCCGGAGGCCGAAGTGTATATTAGATAGAAAAATTTTTATGCAAATTTTTAGAATCTTTAAAGAGAGTGTCTTGATGTAAAAAAAAATATTTCGTCGAATTTAATAAAACTAGTTTTTTCATTGGTTGAATAAAAATGTTTAATCTATAAAATGCCATAATGCGGCTTTTACCATAGTTGTTTTGTAAAGTGTTTCTGTTGTTAAAAATTTAAATTTAAAATAAAACAAGAAAAAAAGTTAACTTCGGTTGGACCGAAGCTTATATACTTGTCACACATCATATGACGTGGATAGATCTTCGTATGAAGCATTTGTATTAAAGGGTGTAACCGGGTTTTCATGTAAAAAGTGCCCCAACGATATTGAATATCCTTAAATGAGGTTCGATAGCCCTTGATTTGAGAAATATTTCTGTATACCTAGTTTTCCGATATCGGCGATATTAAGGAAGATATAGCGACAAACATGTTTTTAGTTTTTATTTTTTTTCTGCTCACTGAGTTGAGTTTTGATGAAAAATCTTTTATTTTCTTAAAATTCAAATCTATCTTTAAAAATTTTTAAAAAAATAAAAACTAAAAACATGTTTGTCGCTATATCTTCCTTAATATCGCCGATATCGGAAAACTAGGCATACAGAAATATTTCTCAAATCAAGGGCTATCGAACCTCATTTAAGGATATTCAATATCGTTGGGGGCACTTTTTACATGAAAACCCGGCTTCACCCTTTTTATTTAAAAATAGTAAACAAATTAAAAATATTCTTAAAAATTTAGAAATTCACGGTCCGATTTGAACCAATTTTAATCTGAAGATTTTGCATGGTATAAGAAGCATTTGTACCATATTTGAAGCCATTCGCTTTATAAATACATTTTTTTTCTCATAAGAACTTGACAAACTGTTGTCCGTTTCTATGAAGACCTAGAAAAGCTTAAGTTTAAAATTTCAGCTTAACATGGCTAAATCGATTCGTCTCGTCGAGGTGATCAAGAATGCCTCCTTTAATGCGTTACAAACTTTTGACAAACTGAATATACCCGTTTACACTATGTGTAACGGGTATAAAAACACTACACCAAAAATGATTCTGGGATCTCATAAAAATGTTAAAAATAAAATTATTTAAATTTTTTTGTACTAAAAAATTATAAATGAAAATTCACAACTTTCTAAAAATGAAATGAAAAAAAATCGATTTATTTAGCTTGTTACACAAAAATTATCCAATTGATAATCACATAACGCATATCATCGTGTAAAAAAATGTACTTTATACCAAAATACCTTTGTAAAATGTAAAGGTCAGCTGTTTAGAACTATCCATTCTATAGACTTTTATTAGTAACTGAAAAATGTCAACATCTCGAGAACGGTCCTTAAGAAAAGTTTGCTACTCTTGGAATCTATGCCTCAAAATACATATATTTAATTTGGGTCCATGAAACCAAAACTTGTAAACAAGTGTAATTGTCGAAGGTCTTTTGCATACCCGTTACACATAATGTAAGTGGTTAAATTTAGTTAGTCGGAAAGTTTGTAAGACGAGGCGATCTAGATCTGTCTGTCTGTTTACCGCTATGCTAATCATTCGCTTAATTTAAAAGATTCACTCCAAATTAACTAAAAATATTTATGATGTCATCCAATGACAGAACCAAGATGCCACGCCCATTTGTAGAGATAGCCCCCATACAAACTTACCATCCATTTTCTAATTTTATAGGAAAATAGGTTTTATATATTAATGTACTCACTTCAAATAGGGTAAAAACACATCTTATACACACCACCGAAATGATACCGATCGGGTCTTTATAACTTATAACCATATACAAACTTACCTCTCATTTTCTGATATTTTCAATAAAATTATTGTTACATCTGTATTTTTATCTAAACATTTATTACCAAAATTGTCTCACAAACTTGGGTTGCATCAGACCATTGTTCCCCACCCTTCTCATCACGAAGTTGTATTTAAGCCACTGATGATAACACATAAAATGTTTAAAGATTCGTGTGATGGGTATTGAAACTGCGATACAACCGAACGTTTAACGTTTTTCCTTATTTTATTCACATTTTTAGGTTTAGTTTTCGAAAAACTGGATCTAATTACTTCGTAAATTAAAATTTGATTAGAGTTAAAAGCTTATTTACAATATTCAGTGGCGAAAACATTTCATCATTTCATTTAATTATTACGCAGAGTACCGAAAGCAGCTGGTACCAGCTAATACTAATTTAAAGAATCTACTTAGAGCGTATTTCCATTAGTTTCGTAGAACGTAGGTACACATTGATTGAATCTTACATCAACCACCCAGATACCGCCTGCACGCACATCTTGTTCAACTTGTTCACACAGCAATTCCAAAAGTAATATTCCCAACTCTTCGCCACTTTTTTTGAATATTGAATTCTTATACTCGTTACACATAGTGTAAACGGGTATATTCAGTTTGTTTGAAAGTTTGTAACGCATTGAAGGAGACATCGACGACCCCATGAAGTATATATATTCTTGATCAGCTCGATGAGACGAATCGATATAGCCATGTCCGTCTGTCTGTCTGTCTGTCTGTCCGTCTGTTTGACTGTCCGTCTGTTTTTTTGTTGTGATTTTTTTTTTTTTTTTTTTAAAAATAAAAATATAAATTTAAAATTAAAATTTTTTCCCCAGCAACGAGGTAGATTAAGATGTTGAAAGGTCACCGCCCCTCTTTTTTTTTTTTGCCCTTACAAAAATACATTATTTTTTTTATTTTTATAACTCTAATACAAATATAAATAGAGTTAGTTAAAAATTTTGTAAAGTATAAAAAAAGGAAGGGAAAACATAACAAAAAAAATTATATTATTTTTAATCACCCCAAAGGAACTAATCTATTTAGCTCGGTCTGTCTGTGTGCCCGTCCGGCCGTCCTTCCGTCCGTCCGTCTTTCCGTTTGTGTGTTTTTTTGTTAGATTTTTTTGCGCTTTTTTTTAAAATTTTGGGGAAAATTAAATTAAATTTAAAGTTTTTCTGGTTTTGTTGTTTTTATTTTAAAACCACCCCCCCTTCTACGAAGTACTCTTAAAAAAAAAAAGTAAAATATTTTAAAAATTTTAAAAAATAAAATTATAAAAAAAAGAGCTAAAATTTAAATATAATTTATATGTTTATTATACCAAAACAAAATTTTTAATTTATAAAATTGATACAGCGAGTACCCGTATTTTAATTTTTAATATTAAATTTATTTTGTTTTTTATTATTAAATAAAATAATAAATAAAAAAACGACAGCCCAAGGGTAATTAAAGTTAAATAAGGGGTAAAGGGAAAAAAAAAGGGCCCAAAAGAAGTTTATTTTTTTTCTTGTTTTTGAAAAAAATAGTAATTTTTTACTAATGTATTCGCTCCCAATTGGGTAAAAACATTCCTTTTGTCATCGAGCGTCAAATCCAAGATGCCACGCCCATTTTTAGGTATAGCCCCCATACTAATTTACCGCCCATTTTCGAAATTCTGTATGAAAACATTTATTTTTTCCCGAATGAATTCAATTAAAATTTGATAAAATCAATTCTAATGTCAACTCCATCGATATGGTAAAGATCGGGCTACTATTACGAAAAGCCTCCATACAAATTTGACCAAATTCATCATGAAATTTAATCTAAGCGCCTAGTGAACATATAAACTATTAAAAGTGTTGTGTAACGGGTATTTCAGCTTCGGTTCCACCGAAGCTAACGATTTTTCTTGTTCTAATTTGATTTAATATGTCAAAGTAGAGCGATTCATTCACATTTAAATTGGTTAGAAATGGTTTATTTTTTAACTTTAAAAGGGTAATTATGTGGAAAATAAATAAAGACATTTGACATAATGCGATATAAAATAATGTTTTGCCTACATTTTTTGCATTTGAAGATCCTCAAGTTATATAATAAAATGTGAAAATACTTTCACCGAAATGGGTGAATCACAATATTCCCATAATGCTAACATAAACCAGCGTTGCAAAGGGCAAAGTTTCAGATTGAAAAACGAAATTCATCGTCTGCGTAAAAGAGTAAAAACTTTTTTTGGTACTATTCAACCATTCGCAGATGCATGAAAAATGTACATTTTATGTTATTCAGAAGAACAATTTTCATATTGAATAAAAACCAACGCGGAGCAACTTTTCATATTTTTCAGAACACACAACTTGCTCCAATTATGTTCACTTGTGGCTTGTTTGTGTGAGTGCGTTTTGCTTTGTTCTAGATACTATATACATACTATACACATAGTATTGCATGAACAAAGTTTAATGTAACTAAGTAAACGACAACACCGATATATGTATACTATTTATGTATGTATATGCATCTGTATCTATCTATGTATATTATATACATTTGACGTAGAAACTATATCTGCTTTTCATGTTGCACTTCTATGTAGTTAGTTAGTCGCACGTGCGGTTGAAAAGCTTCACATTTATCTTTTTTTAAACTTTTCTTTTTTGTTTAAAACGATGCAACAGAATGTAGGGAAATGCATGCGAAAAAAAATGAACATAAATTTGTGTTAGTTTTAAAATCAAAGTTCAACGTGGCGAATGAGTGATGACTGGGAGCCAGGGTGTGACTATTACGAAGTTCAGCCTAAAAGTATGCAACAGTTTCATGTCACACTTAATCATTAAAATAACAAATTTTATTACTCTTTTTTTTATTTAATTAAATTTTAAATACTTTGAATATGTTTAAACAAAATTGTTTTAACTCGAAAATAAACATAATTCGTATACAAATTATAAGATTACTTGAATTGTTGCTATATTTTATTGTTTGCAACGATAGATCAATACACACAAGTTTTTCATTTAAAAAATTTGATAGATTTATATGAGAAATATGGGAAAATATATAATTTAATTAGAAAAATATTTAAATTTGTCTTTGATTATCTTTAAAATCAGCATAATTGACTCCCCTTGCGCTGATTGAGAATACATATTCTTAATTCCCTTGGTATATCATGCATGCTTTCATATGTTATATACAACTGCAGCACCTTTAAGTAGGATTTTTTTGTACGTTTAAAGTTAACTGGCGTTGGTTGCTGTCAAACCGACGTTAATGTGTTCGCTTGTTATTTGAATAAATTAATGCATTCTTTTTTTTTCTGCAATAATTAAATTGCTCCGATTATAATCGTTCATAGCAAACAAACTCGTTTTTTGTTCCTCTTTTCTTTAATTTATGAGCCCCACCCAAACTGGCATTGTTTTCGAATAAAATTAGTTTCACGCGCCAATACATCTGTTCTGGCAAAGTTCATTGAGCCAACTTGCAATTTGTTTTATTTTTCTAGGTTTTTATTGTTCTAAAAAACCAAACTGATGGTATTTGATGGGTAAACGTGCCAGAATTGTTTGGCATTCAACCTGTGAGTAGAAAAATGAACGAAAAATGAAAAGTTCTCTTTTGCAGTCAGTAGCAGCCAGCCAAAGTTTTTATTGCATTAAATTTTAGACGACAACAAATTCAAAAAAAAACAAAATAAAATAAATAAAAAATATGTACAAATCCTTTTGTTATCGAAATTTTTGAACAAATTTATGATTTTGTACAAAAATTAGGTACTATGAACATGAAATTTACAACACAAAAGCTAGATATCGAACAAGCATATACAAACATACTCGTATCTTATACATGTAATATGTATCGACTTAGTTTTATCAAATAACTAGCTGATCCTGGCGAGCCTTGCCTCGCCTTCATCGCAGATGGGTCACCAATTTATTTACTACTTTCTGTTGAGATTGATTGATTTTTTTCGTTTTATTAAGTATGAAGTTTGTATTAAATGTTGATATCTTGCATATTTCAGGCGTGAGAAGAGTAAATGTGTTATTATTTATTTCATTAGGCTTATGCGTCTTTTAAATATTTAGAAATATGTCATTAAATTTAGCAATATAATTCATAGTGTTCTCGAATACACTGCATTTTTACAATTGTGACAACCCTAATTTCCTCAACATAGCTAGATCGTTATTTTCGTTATATTTATACCCTGTACCCAAAGGGTAAAAGGGTATATTAAGTTTGTGCAAATAAATGTAACAGACAGAAGGAGGCTAGATGAGCCGTCATGTGTTCACTTGTAAACGGTTTTTCACTAGCCCCATTTTAAGGGGAACCCCCCATACAAATTACCCAAAATTGTGGGTTTTTGAGTAAAACGTCATTGTTTCTTATTCTAGAAAGTCATAATTTGGTATAAATTATGTCTATGATAGTCCCAATGAAATATCCCAATATGGGTAGGTTCAACAAAATTATAGGTATAGCATCCATACAGAGATATAACCGATTTTTTAAGTTTTTTGTATGAAAATTCGATTCAATGAGGTATGGTAGTAAAATAGAAAGATTGGGTCAGGGTATCTTGCATTCGAGCAAACTAGACTTCAGCGTTCTTTCTTGTTTTATAGACTCCGAAACTGCTTAACCAGTTTCAATGAAAGCTTGTAGATGCGTATTTTTTGATCTGACTTAAAAAGACAGGATATCGATCACAAATTCGTCGAATATTTCCAAAGCAACTTATCCAATTTTAATGAAATTTTTTTAAAGTTTTTTTTTTTTTTTTGTTAAACTTGAAAGATAGGATATATATTGTTTGAGCGAATGAGCGGTGAGCGAGGCACCAATACAATCAACACAGAAATTCACAATATTTGAACTTGAGAAATAAAATTCGGCAAACATGATGCTAGGGCTGGGAAGAATTTGATTCTCAGGGTACATGTTATAGGAACAAGAGAAATATAAACCTTTGGATACAAAAACTAGTTATTAACAAGGAAAAACGTTATCTTCGTTGGAACCGAAGCTTAAATGTAATCATCAGTGGCTTAGATAGAACTTCAGATGGGATGGATGGGGGAATGGTCTAATACAACTCCAAGCAAAAAAAAACAGATATAAAAATAATTTTCTCTGAAAACATCAGAAAATGGAAGGTGAGTTTGTAAGGGGCTATATGTTATAGTGGCCCGATCCGTACTATATCGGTGGTGTGTACATAAAATGGTGTTATATGTGTTTTTACCCAATTTGAAGTGAATAATACGTATTTTCATAAAAAATTCGAAAATGGGCGGTAAATTTGTATGGGGGCTAGTCCTTCAAATGGGCGTGGCACCTTGGATTCGACATTGGATGACATACGAAGAGTTTTTTACCCAATATGGAGTAAATACATGCATAAAAAAATTAAAATTTTCATAGAAAAATTCGAAAAAAAACGGTAAATTTGTATGGGGCTATAACCTCAGAGTGGTCGTAGAAATCTGAATTTAACATACAAACTACCTAGGACTGAAAAAGTTTATGTTTCGAGTTTCAGTTCAATATCTTTGAAGCTGTGTGAATGAATCACCTCGCAACTGACGGACAGACGGACGAACACGGCTAGATTAACTCGTCGTCGAGCTGATCAAGAATATATATACTATATGGTGTCTATGACGACTCCTTCAATGCGTTCCAAACTTTCCGACAAACGGGTGTAAATAGTGGGAAAAGTACAGTGCGCGCCATCTCGAGCTTCGGTTTAGAAACATTGAACATTTGACATTTGTGAACCTATTGTCTTGTGTAGATACGTTTTGGAAACGTCAGTTCAGTATAATTTTGGTCATAAATAACCTAACACCAAAAGAACGTGCTGAGATGGTGACACTGTTCATTGAAAACGAACGATCAATTGTGAAAACGCAGCCTGCGTATCGAAATAAGTACAAAGGCAGAAAAGCGCCTTCCGACAGTACTATTCGCCATTTGGCAGCGAATTTTTTTGAGCACGGCTCAGTGGCGAACCGTGTGAAACACAATCGACCACGTCCCAGACGTTTAATTGCTGTCACAGCAGCTGTACGTGACAGTGTTGTGGAGGATCCGACTGTGTCCTATCGGCGGCGTTCGCAGCATTTAAACGTCAGTGGAACCACAATGCGGCGCGTTTTGAAAGATTTGGGGAATGTTCCCGTATAAAATACAGATAACCCAACGATTATTGGCCGAAGACAAGCCGCGTCGGTTGAGCTACGCCCGGATTTGACCCCGCCAGACTTCTTTCTGTGGGCTTATTTGAAGAATAAAGTGTACAACAGTAAGCCAAGGACTATCATGAGCTCAAGTATTCGCACCGAAATAAAAATTATATCAACCGAGACGCTCGAAAAGTTTTGGAAAATGCCCGAAAAGAGCCTTCTTCGCGATCAAGAACAAAGGCGGCCATTTGATCGACATTGTATTCAAAAGTAGCTCACACAGGTAAAAAGGTCCAATCTAAATAAACATACATATAACATTTTCCATGATATTTTGTTTTTCTAAAGTTATTCAATGTTTCTATACTGAAGCTCGAGATGGCGCACCCCGTATGATTGAAAAATAGACGGTGGGAAAGGGTGTTGGTAATACAAAAATATTAAAAAATAATTTTTGCAACACCCGAACAAATTGGTGCAACTTCTGATCCGCTTTTTGCCTTCGTTACTCGCATCGTTCGTCAACTCAGAAACAAATAAAATTCCAATTTGGTTGTTGTTTATGACTCCGAGCTTGTGTTTTGTAAATACAGGTTTCTTTTCACCCAACGGAGCAAAGCAATTTGCTCGTTGTTGTATGAATTTGATATGCTGCAGCATAAGAGAGTGAACAAAAAATATAATTTGTTTGATGTAAATTTTGTTTATGTTGTTTTTGGCCCTTTCAATTATTTCTACGCCCAAATGTTTATATTAAGTTTGATAGACTATCTCGGCTATTATAAGAATGGGGCCACCATATTCGAAACGTAGACTTTCCTAAGCCCGGCAAGTGATCACTTTCCAAACGGTTTTTCTCTAGCCCCATTTTAAGGGGTATGATACAATACCCATACAAGCCCTAACCCGAACATTTTGATTTTTCATGAATATTTCCAGTTATTTTTAATCTTTGAACTTCTTATTTAGTATGGACAAGTCTACCATAGACCATTGGCATTAGTGCAACATGGGAGTAGTAATGGGTAAAGTAAGTTACATAAAAAATCAGTATGGGAATGTTAAGTCAATCATAATCGACCTCAGCGATCTTTCTTGTGTATTTTTATCATCTTATGTTTCCTTGATGATCACTTCCTTTTTTTAGAAAACTGAAAAGTGATAAGCTGGAAAGTGAAAAACTATAACACAAAAATATTTTCAGTTAAATTACCAAAATTTTAAACTTTTATCGTAATATTAATATTTTCTGAAAACTTAAACTAGAAATACTAATAAATGAAAAATTATAGCAATGATAGAACATTGCTTTAAGTTTCATGTAGGTTGGAGTGCAGGGTATCTCATAGTCGAGGTTACTGCAGCGTTCTTTTTGTCTGTTTTATTTCTGATTTGGAACAATCGCTGGATAATGGATGTTATTATAATCTCTGCAAACCGCACTTCATACCATGTGCAAATTTAATTAATTGTTATGATCAAGGTTATTCCTTCCAAAAGATACAAACATGCCTTCAACGTCCCATTTTCTTAATTTTTTAGGCATCATTAGTACTCACTGCCTCATAATTGTTGTTATTATTTTTCTTTTTTTTTTTTTTTTTGTATTGCCAAGAATGACAATACAGTCGCTGACTACTAACAGCATCGACAACAGCAACAGCAACAATTACTACAAATAACAATAGCAGCAGTAAAGAGCGAAAACAACAACAACTACAACAAGTGTGTTAAGAACAGAAAAGATGTTGCCTTGGGAAATTCATGCTCCTAAAATAGTTTATTTTCCCAAAAGGAAAAATATTTTCGAAAGCTGAAATAGTTGGAGAGCTCGACGAAATTTTCGTTACCAAACCGTCTGAAATATTTCGAGACTTCATTTTATGTGAAACCACAACGGAATGCCCACAAACACAAACAAGAGTGTAAAAACAAATACACTTACACTCACATAGAAATCTTGAATAAATTATTTTTGCACAAAAATAAATTTATTAAAGTGTTAAGAATTAATTTGTTTGTTCTTTGCTCTCTTTCATAGGAAACCGAGGACGTTAATCAACGCCATGCCCCCAAGGCTAATTTCTGGACGAAAAAGTGGATGAGCTGGAGC
>JAEIFJ010000459.1:0-335906 GCA_018903435.1 Leucophenga varia | reverse complement strand
AATAACTCGTTTTCTACCGATTCGATTTAGCTAAGCAATACCTGAAATGAAAGATAATTAAACTTTATACAGTTTTCCACATATAGTCTCAAGATTGACACTGTAGTTTAGCAACTAGAGGCCTAAATATGTTGGAAAAATATTTGTTTCAGCCAAAATCATGGCCGAAAATTAAGAAATTTTCCCAAACAATATAAAAATAAAAAATATTAGTATTGTTTAAATTTTTTGTTTACGGAATACTGACATGTTTACCAAAAAAATATGATCTATTATTAACGAAATTCCATCTGTCCACATTTTGTTCCTCCTTGGAAAGATCGTTGAAATCAAACTTGGAATGGAGAACTTAAGTGTCATTGCACTTTGAGTGAAATTCTTAGAATAAATAAAATTCTAAGAATATTTCCCAGCAATATTTTTCTTTAAATATACAAATTTCTTTTTTAAATAAATGTAACAGTCGAGATACTTTTACATCAGACCTTATTAAAAGAGGCAAATGTTAGTGTATGAAAAGGGTGGTAAAAGATGCCAGCGAGAGTTTTGCTGTTACTGTTGTTGGCTTATATGGCAATGTATAATTTTATTCGCACCAAGGTTGCTCCCTACGGATGCAAAACACATACCAGCGACATTCATACACACACACACACGACAGGAGCAGCAGCAGCAGTAGCACTGACGTCGAACGAGAATATTGCAACACATAAAACTTTATACAAATATAATCTATAAGCAGCAAAACTCATATTAATGTCACAAAACTTACACAAAGCTACACTGAAAAAAATACATTGTTTTTTTTTTTCGATGTGGCTCAGAAGACAACTCAAATAAAAACACATTGGTTGATTTTTAAAATAAAACGCCAAAATATAAAGAATGGCCGTCTACCAGTGTGATTGCTTTGGTTACTTAACATTTCTCCTTATTTTATACGATTCTCTGTCTATTTTTAACAGTGTACTTATACCCGACACAGTGCGCCATATGCATTTGTTATGCTTATAACTTTTTTTTTATCACTTCATTGCACACTTTGTGTCACTGTTCACATATTTGTTGCCTGAAAAAGGACCAATTCATACACGATGGAATTCAAAAAACAAAAAAAAAACGACAACAGTTGAAATGAGCAGAGTAGCAGCAGCAGCAGGAGGAGCAGTCGCGCTGGAAAACAACGATGTGGAAAGACAATTTTCGGATCCCCAAACTTATCACAGCCTTTCGATTTCCCTTTAGAACATTATACAACACACAGGAGAGCATCGAAGCTGTAAGTAGTGAATGTACTATATGGTACATATGTATATGTTCGCTGCTGTCATATATTATGCACACATACACACACATTTATAGCGAAAAGACAGCACAGACAGGCAGTCACACTAGGCGCTTTTGGTATTGCTTTGCTTGATGCTAAAATTGTTGGATACATAAAGTTTGCTTAGAAGAGAAACTTCATGTCCAGACTGGCGAACAGGTGGTAGCACCCACTACAAATAAAAAAAAATAACAACAAATGATGAGCTGGTCAAAATATGTGTGTGTGTGTGTGTGTAAGCAAGATAGAGAGCAATAAACTTTGCTAATACTACATGAAATTTTACTTTTAAGCCATATTATGAAAATAATACAAAAAAATAATAACAACAACAAGTAGCACAGCAATAAGCCATGGTATCCTATATGCATGATGTCCTTGGTGCTGCGTTTTGTCTACTGATTGCTGTACGCTTTGCTGTTGTTCTTGTTTTTCTTGTTGTTGTGGCTGCCGTTGATGATGTTGTTGCTCGCTTGGATCGCTTGGATTTCCCTTGGGTGCATCCATGAAGCGAGTACATGGAAAATACACAAAACTACACAAAGCGAAACAACTTCCAAGCCCATTTTCGATGGCAACAGCAACAGCAACAACATAAACAACTACAATAACAACAGCAACAATAACAATAATAACAACTACAACAACTATGAAAACTACAAACAAGGCTAAACGAATTGAGGAGAAAATACTACCAATATAGATTGGGTTTATTTGAAAGTTATTATCTAAAAAATAAAAAAAAACCGAAAATGTTTTTTCAAGACAATCAAGTGATCAAAGCGAAGCTGAAGCCACGTAAAGCCTTCAAATGTCTCCACACAGCACTTAGGGCGAAATGAAGTCGTGGCGGGCTTTATATAAGGAAAATAGGTACTGCGACCATAGGTGGGTCTTTTGTACCCTGACCCAGTATGGTTAGGTTATGATATTAAGGACATTTTCTGCTGTCTAGATGAGTCTAAGAATGTGCTTCGTCGAGGAAAGTCTGATATGTTCAGGGATTAAAATACAGTATTCAAACTGTATGAATCTATTTCTAGCCAGGGCCGGGCATTCACATAAGATAGGTGAGCTGGTGTCATCATCTTTCAGAAAACAGACCCATTTCAGACAACCCTAAAAAAGTTACATTTTAAAAGCCTACAGTTTAGGGTTAGTAAAAGTGGACCGTTACACGATAGAACACGATAGTATTTTTTTAGGATTGACAGCACTTTTCTGCAAATTTTGGGTTAATTTAATTTGGAGATGGAATGGCTTGAAGTCAATAGTCCGATACAATCAAAATTTCGACATAATGGGGGTAAAATTTTATGGACAGAATAATAAATATTTTCTTGAAAAAAAAAAAAGAATATGAGTGGTGGCTTTGTTTGGGGCTTATTTGGTATAGTGGGTTGATCCTAATATGGGCGGGGTGTATATAACTTTGGTTGGGAATGTCATATTTATAATAAATTTAAAGTTTCTAGATTAAGAAACAAAGAAGTTTGTATTCAAAATTCAAAATTTTGGTATAGGGGGTTACCCAGGGTACATGTGACCAGGGAAAACCGTTTATTAATGATCACTTGATCAGCTCAGGAGAGTCTAAGTTTTAAAAATGGTGGCTCAATATCTTAGAAATGAGTGTCACATAAAATATTTATGGGTTGATTTCAAATCGTTCATGTTCTTTCTAGAGATTTGGTTAAAAAAAAGTAGAGAGAGAGATCCACCGTATCGAAATTTTGAAAAGAAATATGTATAAATGTGTCGGCCATAATTTTTGATAAAAACTTTCTTAGCAAATCTCTAGCAAAAACATAAAGAGTGATTTGAAACCAATCCAAAAAAGATTTTATGTGGAGCACATGATAGTCTTCGAAATAAACCATTTCCTACAGCAGTACAAACTTTATATGCCCCTTAATCCTTCGGGTAAATGTTATAAAAAAGGTTATCATATAAAAACTAAACAAGAAAGAACGCTGAAGTCGAGTATGCTCGACTGCAAGATACCCGGTACCCAATCTTTATGAACCTTAAGTTAGGTTCTATTTGGCTACCATACATCATTGAATTGGATTTTCATAGAAAAACTTAAAAAATCGCGTATATCTTTGATTGTGTTTATACCTAAAATTTTGTTGGGCCTACCTATATTGGTCTATTTCATTGGGACTATCATAGACATAATTTATACTAAATTTAAATTTTCAAGAATAAAAAACAATGACGTATTTTTGTAAAAACCGAAAGTTTTGGGGTAAATTTGTATGGGAGCTATACCTAAAATTTGGTTGGTAATACCCATATTATGATATTTTATTGGGACTATCATAGACATAATTTATACTTAATTTAAATTTTCTAGAATAAAAAACAATGACGTTTTTATGTAAAAACCCAATATTTTGGGGTAAATTTGTATGGGGCTATACCTAAAATTTTGTTGGTGATACCCATATTTAGAAATTTTTTGGGACTATCATAGAAATTATTCATACTAAATCTATACTTTCTAGAATAAAAAACAATGACGTTTTTATGTAAAAACCCAAAATTTTGGGGTAAATTTGTATGGGGGTACCCCTTAAAATGGGTCTAGAGAAAAACCGTTTGTAAGTGCACACTCCGAAATAATCGTTTTCATACGGCAGACAGCATGACAGACGGACGGACGGACGGACGGACGGACGGACGAGACGGACAGACAGACAAAGCTAGTTCGACTCCCCTTCCAATGCTGATCAAGAATATATATACTTTATAAGGTCTATCTTGCCTCCTTCTGTCTGTTACATACATTCGCACAAACTTAATATACCCTTTTACCCTTTGGGTACAGGGTATAAAAATTTGGAATAGTTTTACAAGGGTCTACCGCTAAAAATAAGAGAAATTCAAGAAACTTTAGCAATGGAAAGCTTAGAAGAATCTACATTCCATGCGTGAGGCTCCATACACTATAACTTTTATGATCCACATGTTCCTCCAGCGGACGGACAGTCGAGTAGAGGAATATTTAGGATAAATTTATATAGAACCTTTGTCTATGTTTTTATTATTAGAGCTAAAAGCTTTCCAATAAACCCAATACCAATTACACACACATAAAAAAAAAAAACGGATATTATACGCTAGTATTGAATGTTACTCATATGGTATGTATCGGTATATGTGTGTGCATTTCTATCTACCGGGCGTCCTATTTAAATGTATAGCTTTATTATCGTTGTCGTCGTTTTTGTTGTTGTTGTTGTTGTTGTTGAGGCGCATTGTAATAACTACAAAAACAACAACAACAAGAACAACAAGAAAATACAAATATAGCAATGAGCGTATGGACATTGGAATCGATGGCTTTACACCCAAGTGCCATAATCCAACACAACCACACGAGAATAGTAGTTCAGTTCTGTTCAGTTCAGTTTGCTCAATGTTATATATGAGCAGCATGGCACAACATGGACACATCAAATTTTATTTGGAGCAACAGCGAATGGCTTTCATGCTTGGTTATATAAACAAAGTAGAAAGAGGCGTTCCAGACGTGTACAGTATGCATGCATATAGATTAGAGACAAACGAAAATGCGCCCAAAAGTGCAATGGAACACCCACAACTTCTGCTAGCTACACACACTCACACACGGTTCAGACTAAGACTTTAACAACTTAAGAGCAACTAATTGCAAAGCGTATGAAAGAGTAAGATTATTATTAGAAACGAAAGAGATAGCTAGAGCTACATAGTACATTGAGCACGTAGCAAGAATATAGGAGACTTTTGGACAGTAAAAATTTACATTTGGTATTTATGAGACTGTCGAGAGTTATTAGCCGGACATGTTCAATACTCAAGGGTGTCAATGACGACAACAACGACGACGACGACGACGTTGGAGACCGTCGAGCAAATGAACGAATGACTACTACGACAATTGTATCTAGATATAAATGTATCTGCAACTAAAGCAATAAAATATGCAAATTGAAGTTAACTTACCAGTAGCAGCAGACGCAATCGCAGCAGCAGCTGTTTCTGTTTCTTTACACATTGCATTTGCTTCACTGTTCATTGTTGTTGTTGTTGCTGTCTTTTGTTCTTCCAAAATTTCTTCAGTTTCTAATTCATCCAATTCATCGCTTGCTGCATCACTGAGTAGCTCCTCTTTTGGTTCAAGTAAATTATTTGGATCAGCTGCAATATCATCAGCAGCATCTTCTGCAGTTTCACCCACTGTAAAAAAAAAAATGATCATCAGGCTTAATGTAAAAAAAAAAAAAAAAATAGATGGCAAATAGGCATACAAAAAAAATATCTAAATTTTAGACTAAACAACACTTTCGCTACACATACAGTTGCAGATTATGCTAAAGCACTCCCCGGACGCACACTGAGACATAAATTCTATTTGCACGTTTTTCGATTTTATTGTATTTTTGTGAAGCCAATAGCTCAAAAAAAAAAAAAAAAACATTAAAAGAAAACATTGTAAAAGGTGTGTTTCCATGCCATATGAGGCATATGCCTCTTATTGTACTTAAAAATATTGGAATAACAACACAAACCGCAGCGCACGCTAAAAAATTCTGAAGCTGGAGAATGCATACTCATACATATTGTCAAGAAGTACGCCCAAAGTATTGTGAAACATGTGTAATTGTGCAATTAAATTGAATTTTTCATAAATTTTCACACGGCATGGTTGTATGGAGAAGGGAGCTAAAGCAGCGGTAGCAGCAGCTAAAGGAGCACAGAAAGTACATTTCCGTTACTACAATTGCCACTGCTGCTACCGCACTGCTGCTCGTCGACGTTAAAGGGTTAAAATATTGCCAAAAGGACATGAACATAGAATGGCACCGCAAGGAATCGCCTGAAATCAACGTTATGTGTGTATGTGCCTTTTTTTTTTTTTTTTTTTAAATACACTACACCCTTTCATGTAAAAAAAGTAGCTTATTAGTTTTATTGGAAGGTTAGTAACCGAGGCTAAAATTGTAGATAAATACGTCTGCGCTCAAAAGTATACTGTGACTTTTTAAAATTCGTAATGGTGTTCTCAAATCTGAGCTCCAAACCATAAAAAAATTTGACAGTGTGTACCGTGGTGTTCATGAACCGGTTTTTAGTCAGTGACGAACCATGGTTCGGTTCGGATCAAAGGGTTTTGTCTGCTTGATTTGAGCACTTAGCGTTGTTCACTGATCCGAATGTGATATTCGCATTGATTAATTTTCCTTTTAATGTTTACACAGCGAACTTCAAGCAAATTTGCAGAGAGGAACTGTCGCTCGGAATGAAGATCAGTTAAAATTTTTTGACCACCACGTTATTAATGGTTTCGGGATTATCAGGTCTAAAAGTACTTCCTATTAATATATTCAACATTAACAGAAGCAACTAAAGTAACGAACATTATTTAATATAAAATTCTTTCAAAAAATATGGCGAACCGGTTCGAACCGAACCAAATGTGCAGCTTATATGGTTCGGTTTTTGGTTCAAAACCATTTTCTTCAAGAAGAGCTGGTTCAGTTAATGTCTCGGAGCCAACGTTCGAAAATTCTGTGGTTCGGTTCAAAAACCAGTTCGGCTCAAAACCGGTTTTTAGCCCTTTCCCACATCGGCGGAAGGTTGGAAAAAATCGATTAGCTTGTGTTAAACATTTTTTGGCAGACTTGAATTCTTTTTATCTTACAAGAAATCGAATATGGTATCCATTTTATTCCATCACTTCAGATTTTAGTCCTAAAAATGTATATCCGTCTGTCCGCAAAACCTGACCATGTTGCTTTAATGTTTTTGATGTTGCTGAAGTTGAATGCATTCAAAATCAATTTAAACATTGTCATAATATCAAGAATTTACTTTCTATGTGAAATCATATTCTGGAGAAGAGGGCTCTTGCCGGTAAGAAAGCGTCCTAAAATTTTCTAGACGATTTCAGAGAGAAGAAATAAGCTTCAAGAAGCTTTAACTATACTCGAAACCTATGAGCAACTGTTCAACTTCTAAAGGATTGACCAGATGTCTGAAAAAAATAGAATCACTAATCGAACCTGAAGAGCGTCTGGCCAAAAGGTGTTCGAAAACAAAGGGTATCTAAGCTAATACTAAACCGTACAGCTAAGATTATTTCTCACTGCCGCCTGCCAAATGTTGTAAAACCTCGAATGAAAGTAACATTTCAGTTAGTTCGACGGTCAGTTTTTTTTTTATTATAATGGACTAACCTGCCAATAAGTGCTTGAAAGCAGCGCATATGTTGTTGTTGTTGTTGTTCTTTTTATTTACATATGGTCAACACAACAATTTCAAGTCAAAAAAAAAAAACATAAAGAAAGCAACTACAGGACTCATCGTTTGGTCATAAAGCGCGCACACAGCAAGCCAAGCAAACGTTAAAAATATACAAAAAAAAAAAAATAATTTCCACAGCATACTTTTGTGCGCGGCAAATGCGCGCGTATTTTAAAACAAATGAGCAGCGGGGGGATGTGGAAAGCGGTAAAGAAAGGGAAATCGGAGAGTGAGGGGGCGAATATATAAGCACAATCGCCTTTAGTCGGCAAAACCAGTTATGGTCGTTAAAATTGTCGAAGCACTCGGACGTCGTCGTTGTAGTCGTTGTTGTTGTTGTGTTGTCGTCTCATCTCCATCTTCTTTTGCTTGCTTGCTTTTCGTGTGAAAACCAAAGGATGTGTGTGCGTATGTGTAATGTGTGTGGGTATGAGTATAAGCGCCCATATGTATGCAAGCGATTTTCATTTTTGTTTAAAGCCCCCCAAGAGTGCATTTCGCACTCAACTCAGTGGCGTTGGCAACACAAATGCGTTGAATGCGATGGAACAACAACAAAAAAAAAGGAAGAGTTGGAGAAAGTATCTTTTATGTATGTATGTGTTTTTTTTTGTATTTTCTTATTTGTACTTGCAACAATTCGCGTATACCTCCTCATTTCTCCACACACACCACACTAAAAAAGGTGCACACACATACATATTTATTTGTAAGCGAAAATAATAAAGCGCCAAAATGTGTGTAGCTGCGATACATTATATTTTTGGTTCCAAACACGTCGGCTTTCGCTGTGGAACGTTTGCAAAGACAAAAAACAACAACAAAAACAATAGAAGAGAACATCTCTCTAAAACGCAAACGCTCGCCAATGCTTGCGTGCTCCCAAATGGCTACTAAGCGTGTATATTCCGCTTGCTTACTTACTTGCTTACTTGCCTTGCTTGGTTCTTGTACTAATATTGAACAAAAGCGTAAGTTTATAATGGCATTGCATAAACCATGCTACACTCTGCCACTACGTCCGTCTGTCTGCATGTCTATTAGAAAAAAAAACGAGAATCGAATAAGAAAAAAAAAAAACTAATGAAATAAAAAGCTCGAAGGTGTTGTTAAAAATACAAACAATAAATTTTCCGATAACTGCAAGCCACTCGGTAAAATAGTAAAAAAAAAAATAAATAAATAAATAAATAAAAATAAATAAATCCATATGGACAACAATTGTGGCACTTAACTATTACAACTAACTAAATATTTTTTTTTTTTTGCTGTAAGGCATACGAAAACATTAATTGAGTTTGAAATTATACAAAAAAAAAAATATTGACTCAAAGTTGAAAATTTACTAGTTTTATTAATATAGAGCCGGACAGACGAATACAGTTAATGAGGGTTACCACTTAAAAGGAGACTAATACATTGGTAGGCACAATTATTTTTAAAGACCAAAAAAAAAAAAAAAAAACATATCCTTTGATTTACATGTATGCAATTTATAACGTTTATGAACTATAGATATTATAGGTTAAGAAGCTGTATATAAATTTATGGAGTAAATTTGGTAATACCAATAGTCTGAAACCGAAATATTTTGATTGATAGAGAGTAAAATGACATAGCTTTCGTTATAATCGAGATGATCAGTCCATTAGAACAAAGAGCATTTAGCATTTAAAAAAAATTAAAAAAACTTTTTAAAGTGTACAAAAGTGTAAATGGGTATACTCATGGGTATACTAACCATTGGAAACTTAGTAACGAACCAAACGAGATACCGTAGATCCTATAAAGTACAAGAACACTTGGCTTAGCAGTGTCACAGCTAAGACACAAAAGTTTAAAGTGTTAAAACCAAGGTGCCACGTCCATTTTAGGGCATTTATGCAAATTCTTCGCTCAGTTTTAAAGAAAAATTGTTTATTTGGGGAACTGAAAGTCGAAACTTAAGATTATTCACAGCCCTAAGCAGCTGAAGTGTAAATTAACCAAGGTGCCACATCCATTTTAGAGTATAGCACTCATACAAATTTTTCAGTTTTTTTAAAGAAAAATATGTTTATTTGGGAAAGAAATGTGTCGATGAGATCGAATCGTATTTCAGCCCCATGTCCGTCTGATCATTTCCGAATCTGTCTGTTGCGATGGTTGTTAATGGGTAGAGTTTTAAAGATAGTTGTACCTGAAATTCGAAACTTACGCTTTTTTGCCTAACCTAGTTAGTTAAATGTATCACCAGAACCAAGGTAGCCAAGCTCCAATTTCATTTTAGGATATAGCCCCCATACAAACTTAGCACTTTGTTTTATACGACTTTTTGTCAATGAAAAAAAGTTATTATTTATAACCATGCTTTTACTACAAACTATGAGGGTAAACACTTTAGTCCTAATGGTACCCAATATCAAAAGAATGTTGCCACGCCCATTTTTAGATATAGCCACCATACAAACATTTAACGCTTTTTTCGATCCTTAATTTGTAGAATGCAAAAAAAGATATTATTTATGCAACATCATTGTCCATTCAAAAATTACCTTCTCTAGGGTAAGAACACTTTTTATGTCATCCAAGTGTTGGAAAGCTAAGGCAATGCCACGCCTATTTTTGTGTATAGCACTGGTCATACAATACCTGTTCATTTTCTGAAGTTTTTATACCCTGTACCCAAAGGGACAAGGGTTTATTAATTTCTGCAATGAATGTAACAAATAAGAATTTGGAACCTATAAGGTATATAATTCTGTCAGCGTCTGTCCATCCTAAGTGAACACTTTCTACCTATGGTAAGGATCGGGCAAACTATAACATAAAGGCCTCCATATTTGAAATTTGGCTCACCTGAGCCGTAAGTGTTCACTTGCGAAGTTTTAATCTAAGCACCCTTGGTGAACCCCCATATAAACTATTAAAAGTGATTGTTGGTAAAAACGGGTATTTCAGCTTCGTATTCCACCGAAGTTCAACAGTTAAATTTGTCTTGATTTCTAGAAGCAATTACCAGAAAACATTATGCAGATGGTCGGGCAACCCTTACAACTTTGTAGAATGCAAAAAAAAAAATTTTTACAGGCAACAACAATGTCCATTTAAAATGTTACTCTTCTTTGAACTTCCTACGCTCTTGCATCGGTGTAATTCTAGTGTTGGAAAGCGAAGCAAGTGGCAGCCCGAATTTTGGTAACACTGGTGATAAATATTTGTTCTTCTTTGTTTTGTAAAGGATCTTTTTTTTTATTGTTTTCGAAAAGAATATTCTGAAGTTTATATATATAAAAATGGAATAACTTCCAGAAATACCTATTCTATGATTGAAAAAATTTATTTAAAACAACTCAAACATTATTTTTTTTTTTTTTTTGCAGTTTCGATAAAAAAATCGAATTTCCAGAGTAAAAAAAAAAAAAGGATAGTGGAGTCATTTTTTTTTTTTTTTTGTTTAAGTTATGATAACAAAATTCAATTCGAAAAAACTTTTAAAGACTCTCTCAAAACTTAACTTTAGAACTTTAAAATAAAACCTTGTGCCACAAATCACAGAAAATTGCTCCACACTTCCATGCGGTTTTATTGATCAACACAAAAACAACATTTTGGCCACAAACCCCATCCACCACAAAGAAAGAATACGCTACGTTATGCTTATACAGTTTTATAGCTTGTTGTTGGCTTGTGTGCCTTTGAGAAAACATTTTGAAGCCTTTGAGTGACATAGAAAATGCTTTTTCAATACTCCAAGGACATCTCAAATGCAAAACTTATGGTTTACTTACTTCTCGACTGCTTGCTACCGCATTGAAATATAAAAGCAATACCTCACTAAAGCGTTTCTAAATAAAGCGTAGACAGACAAATCCAATAATAGCAAAAACAACAACAAATTCAACAAATACAAAAACAACAATAGCAAAAAAAGTTCTTAAAATTGAGCAGCGCCAAAAACAACAAAAGCAGCAAAAATATTGCCAACAACAAAATAACAGCAGCAATTTTGCAAAAAGTATGCACACACATACACATGCATACAAACACACGAACAAAAGTCGTAAAGCCAAAAACGAAAACCAACGAATCAAATCTCTGGGGAGCGCACGTTTAAAGTCCCTTGGGATTGGTCAGCCCCAAGAGAAATACAATGCAATGGGTTTTCTATGTTATTTTTTTTTTCTTTTTTTTTTTGTTTTTGTTTGCTTTTTCCTGGTTGCTGTTGTTGGTTTTGCTTTTATTGTTGTTGTTGTTGTACTATATAAAGCTCATATAAACACTCTTTGCCTCTACACAACTCTTTCGCTCTTTTGGGGCATTGCAAAAGGGAAAATAGAAAAAAATTATTTTTTTTTTTTTTACTGCGCGCACCAATTGGGAAATTTATACATACACACATGTGTGTGTGTGTATGTGTATATATGGCGTTGTAGGTGTATTTGTGCTTTGTATTTTGTTATTGTTTTTTTTTTTTTTTTTTTTTTTTTTTTGTGCTGCCTTTTGTTGTGTTTTGGATTTATTGTCAATTTTATTTGCTGTGCTTGTGTATTGTTGTTGCGCTCCGCTCTCCATTCTCCTCTTTCATTCTTTGTTGTTGTTGTTATTTACACTGACACAATTTGAATAGTTATTAAAAATTAACGGCACTTTGGTTGCTTCGAAAAACCCAATCGACATTTGCAACATCGAGCAACAAAACAATCCAAAACAGCCAAAGAAGCAGCAGAACTAGCTGGATTACCAAGCATTACAGTTGGGTTAGGTTGCTGCTACTAGCTAGCTGTGCTGTATGTATGTGTGTGTGTGTGTGTGTAACTCTCACGTGTATTACGCTGCGCCACTTGCATTGACATTTGCATTTGTCAAACTAGCGACAAACAAACAAACAAACAGACAGAATGGCAGACAGACAGACAAATGTGTTAGCGCCGTCGCATATATTCTAAAGGCGCATATCTTATACACCTTCGCTACGTAAGCAAACAGCCAAGCAAACAGCCAAGCAGCAGCTAGTCAGCTAGCTAATCCCAAAGCGATAACAAAAGCTCAAAGCAAATCAATCACACTGGCAGCCAGCAGAACAGCAATAGTTGGGAGTAGTTGGGAGTAGTGGCAACCAAAACTACTTTCCCACTGACTGAAAAAAAAAAAAAACTTACGTTTAAGACACGCACGTGGCTTAGCCTGTTTACGACGCGACATAACGCTTGAAAACACTTTGATTTGTTTATTTATTTTTTTAATATAAAAACGTTTTTTTTTAATTTTATAAACAATTAATTTTTTTTTTTATTTAATATTTTTCGCAATTTTTACACAAAATAAAATTCACGCGCGAAAAATATGCACGCACCGGCTTTACAAAGTTGAAATTTTGAAATTTTATTTAACGAATTTCTCTGATATCCTTGCGCCTGCGACTGTTAAATGTGACTAACTGACGTTGGCTAACGAAACATTAAATGCCAACACTTGGCTTGGCTTGGCTTTGCTGCTTGTTGTGCAGTTAAGTTCTCTTTGCCAATAAGTTTTTGTGCGCTCTTAGCGAAAAAAAGCGTGAGAGCGCACAGCAGGAAGCAAGAGAGAGAAAGAGTAGCAACTAAAGAGCACAACGACACCCATTCTTAACACCACCCAAAATAAATAATAAAAAAAAAAAACAGCACAGCATACACGTTCATCGCTTTAGGCTATTAAAGTCGCCGGCTTCGACGCGTTACTAAAAAAAAAAAAAAAAAATTCTCAAGAGGGTTGCAGCATATGCATGCTACTGTATACTTGTCACCTTTAAAGTGGCATGCATAGTTATTTCTTATAGGACAATTTGTGTTCATCCCCTAAGGATTTGTATTGCACCAATCGTACGCACGCACTGGGTGCCATGCCAGAACTACTTTGTAAGTTTTATTGGTGGTGGTTGTACACCATACTCAATCGAGTGCATGCTGCGAGGTGCACCGTAGGAGATTCAATTCGCGCGTCCTTGATGCAATTATAAAGTTAGAGTTTCCTACATTATTCGCGCCCTTAAATAAAATTATTTGTGTGGCAGCATTTTACATTAACATTCGCACGTGTATATGGGGGGTCTTCAGAAGTCAAAGGTGCTACTACAACTACGAGACCATAATTGTGTTGTAATATATTTCTCAACAGCGGGTTGTATGCGCGTATATCTTGAAGGGCGTTTTGAAGAGTTGCGCAAATTATAAAGTCATATTCGTGAGAAAGTTGACTAATAAAAATAAAATAAAAAACATCTGTTCTGATTTGAGAGCAACAAAAAAGAAAATCAAATACTTTAATATTCTGTAAATAAAATTATTCTCGTTACAAGTTTGAGAGAGTTTAAGCAATTTCGGAATTTTTAAAATAATATAATATTTCGGTATAGAGATGAACGTTGAAACGGGAATCCTGTGGGTCCCGATTGCTTTTAGTTATGAAAAACCAAATATTTGAATTATATTATAATAATTATAATTTATATGTATTTAAAGTTTTGTACTTAAAAGTAATCGAGACTTAGCGGGACCCACATGATTCCGCGGGATTTTCGGCCGTATGCCCATCTCTATTTCGGTGTGCACCACTGAAAATTTATCAGCTTCCGAGCAAAACTAAAGCTTTCTTTTTCTTTTTCCATGCGGTTGATAAATATTACAAACTGGGTCTATTTTGTTCGTCTGTCCGTTAATTTATTTGTCTGTTTAGCAATATGTCCGTCTGTCCCTTAATTGGTCCGTCTATCCATTAATTTGTGAGCAAAAAGTTCCTTTTGAAGCAAAATGCGGACACACGGCATTTCTTTTAAAGCTCATCATAAATTTTTAAGGTTTTTAGCAACGATGGCCCAAGACTTCTATCGAAAGGGCCACAACAACAAAAACAAAATGTACAACAAACAAAATTATATTTTTTTTTGATTCCTCTTTATTTTCATATACGCTGTAAGCACACTAAAAAATTACAACAATCACACTGCAGGCATATTCAAGTGATACAACAAAGGAATACTATAACTGTAATTACAACACACAAGCTCGAGTCATAAAACAACAAACACATTGCAGGTATAGGCAAAATCATAAAACAACAAACGCAACGCATATTATTTTTGTTTCTGGATTGAATAATAGTCTTGGCAACCAGGTTGATTAATACATGAAAAGGAGTCTGTACAATTTGAATTGCTATTTTTCTTATTTTGAAAATGAAGCCAACATAGTGAATGGATTAAGCTTGTATTATGCCCATGATTGTTTATATTCTTAAATGATCTATTCATCAAATTTACAAAATTAAAAATTTTTTCCCCGGTCACACTATCTGTTCCTATCATCTTAGTTTTATTTTATATTGAGATAAAATTAGATACTTATATAGTCCGGAAGCCATTTCGTTTGATTCCCACCACACATAGTGTGAAGGGTAATATCAGTTTGTCGGAAAGTCTGTAACGCAATAAAGGAGGCATCGAAAACCCAATAATTCTTGATCAGCTTGACGAGACCAATCGATTTAGACATGTCCGTCTGTCTGTCCGTCTTTTGCAATGCGTTTTAATCGGAAAGTTTTAAGAGTATAGACCTGAAATTCGATGAATTTTCATTTTAAACTTCGCTGGCTTAACATTTCGTGCTAGTTTTTCTTTTGCTTAAGTTGGCAGGACTGTTAAATTCATCTGGGCCGAATTTCATGTCAATGTCATTATTAGTAATATATTCACGCTTGTGTTTACTAAACGACCAAGAGTGCATTTTTCGATTTTTACAATGTCTGATTTAATTGAGCAGAGAATTGTCATTAAATTTTGTTTTCTGAATGGAATAAATGGAATAAAAAAGTTTGAAGAAGACTTACGGGGACCGAGCTCTTCCAAAATCAACAACATTTGATTGGTATAAATTGTTGAAAGAAGCTTGAGAACGTTTTGAAGACGAAGAGCGCCCTGGTCGACCGTTGACCTCAACGGACGATGCTCACATCCAAAAAGTAAAAGAATTAGTGCTTGCACACCGTCGATTAACTATAAGACCCATTGCTCATGAAATTGGCGTATCGAAATTAATTAATATCATTTTGAAAGATGTTTTGAGCCTTAAACGTGTCAAGTCTTGATTGGTACCATAAATGGTGAATTTTTTTGAAAAACAGCGTCGATTCTCGTAAATTTTTTTCTAAAAATGCAACCAATATCGTTCCGCAACCACCGTATTCGCCTGATATGGCTCCGTGTGACTTCTGGCTATTCCCAAAACTCTAGAGACGACTCCGGTGAATGCGTTTCGAGTCGATTGAGGAGATAAAAGCTGAATCGAAGAAGGCGCTGATGGCTATACCGGAAAGAAACTATTTGGCATGTTTCAAGGACTGGAAAAACGTTGGCATAGGTGTATTTTATCGGAAGGGAATTACTTTGAAGGGGATAAAATTGATTTACAAGAGTAAATAAAGATTTTTCATTTAAGTAACAAATTCACCTTACTTTTTGCCCACAGTAGTATATCTGTAATTTTAGTTTAAGTTTTTATCAAAATTGTGCCTAAACTTGGTTTGTATTAGACCATTGACTCCATCACTGCATCACATCTCGAAGTTCTTTTTAAGCCACTGATGGTCACACAAATTATTTAAAGAGTCGTGTGACGGTTTGAAGTTAAAATTTTTCCTTGTTTGCCTTCACATACGATAATAAGTAAACGCGAACGCATGACCGCTCTTGCCACACAGTTTTACGTTTATTGCTTACAGTTTGAGGTATATGCCTTCAGTTATCACGCAGAGGGCGCTAACAAACTTACCTGTTTTGTTATGTTTAAACATCACAGTCACTTTAAAAAAAAAAAAAAAAAATAATCTTGAAATTGAAAATCATAAGATGAACGATCGATGAAATGAGGTTAGTAAAAGCCTACAATATTTAAGTGGTACTGTTATTTAAAAATAATATAATCCTAAATATAGTCATGTATTAGGAAGAATCTTTTATATAGGTAAATGTTTTAAGGTTCTATTTTTTTTTTTCGGATTTATGCTGAATTCTGAAAACATTTTAAGAGATTATTTTGTTAAGACTTTTATTTATTTATAAAAAAAAATGCCAAAAGAACCAAGAATTATTTACAAAAAAAGGTTTCAACTCAAACTAGCAATCCCTTAACCAAACCCAATCCCGGCAATTCAGGCACTGCACTCTTCAGCTTTGCATATGTGCAACAGTTTAGTTCAGCAACATTACGTGTGGCATTCAACCAAGTTATTTGACTGCAAACATTTTCAGCACAAAGTGTAGACTCCGAGTCATGTGTCTCATTTGGTGCACCATTCCAAACGGAAAAGCCCGTAACTTGATCACCACTCTGTACCAGCAACCAAATTTGTGCTGGCATTGGAAAACGTTTCCGCTTCGCATTCTCGTGCAGATAAACTTCAACGCCATTGCTCAATTTACGCACTCCCTCAGCACCGATGTAAACATCTACGATACGATTTTTACTCAATTCCTCAATATCCTGCTTCAGACTATCGAGTACAGTGAGCTCATCATGCGCAACAAAATAATTCCAGCCAAGTTTTTTAATTTCCTGAAATTGTCCATTGCTAAGTAGCGGATCACTGATAAAGTTTGTCATATGCAACATGGGTGCCTCTGTGCCAGTGGACTCACGTAGACGCGCATAAATCTCATCGAAAAGTAAACCACGGAATAGCTCAATTTTATAACGCCCATCAGGATGTCGCTTGCGTGTGAGATAGGTGCGCTCTTGTAGATCCAAATAGTTTTTGTCTGTGGAGATATAATAAGGAAAATTTTAAAAAATTTTTATAAATATTTGTTTCATTCGTAAAGTACTTTTATCACCCAACTTTACATGCGCATACACCGTGCGTCCCAGTTTTTCATTATAGCACGCCTCTCCGATTATATGTGCCTTTTGATCTTTAGGATGTACGTAACCAAAACGCGTTGCGGTCCACTCACAGGCAGGCAATTGATCGAGCACTTCTTCAATAACACGCAGATCACAGCCATTATCCGGTTGCTCTGTTTGTTGCTTTTCGTCGAATGCTTTTAGCTGACAGCTATCGAAATTTACTTTTACTTGTTCTACACGATTATTGCCAAAATTTTTAAAATAGTTCGGTCCACACGAAGCAATTAGCTCTGTGTGATCTTTAATTTTGAGTGTTCTTCCAGTTGAACTGTTTTCAGTTTCTAATAATTTGCCATTTGGCTCAAAGAAAAGCGGTTCACGTATACCCAAACTTGGATTTAGTGGTTTACTACAAACCGATTGTGTATCACTTTTTGCTTTAGCACAAGCCACAAGCAGTAGCAGCAGTAATGCGAAGTGTGCTACGTAGACTTTCATTTCGAAAACTGTTTAAATTGTCAATAAAAGCTGGGATTTTTATATGGCATTCTGATGACTTCTTATCTGGTGAACACTTGGAATTTCTATAGAAGACCTTTTGATCTTTGTGAATACTTATCACTTTGTTTTTGTTTTAAAAGTAGAAAGAAAATATTGTGTTCGACTAACAGATGCTCTTTGCTATCAATAAAATTGTATTATGAATCTCTACACTCAAATCTGGAAACGTTGAACATGGAAAAGATTTAATTTGTTATGAATTACTCGAATACTATCCAAAATTGGTCTAGATTTGACGTTTTTATAATTTAAACGCCATAAAAATTCAGTCAAAATTTATAAATTTTCGTATGGAGCACTTATTTCCAGGGGTGCAATGAGCCAGTAGCGATATGAAGAAATTCTTTTCAACAAATTTTAGGCAATAGTTGAAAAATTTATATACAGTAAGGCATAAGACGTATTAACTCTTCTTAATGTTGTTTTATATTCTAATCCATTGAATCTATAAGTGGCTCACTTCACCCAACCAAATAATATTTTTAGTAGTACTCGAATTTAGTTCAAATTCTACCAAAAATTTGTAAATTTTCGTTTGGACCACCGTTTTTTGGGTGCAATGAATCTTAAAGTAACTCACTTTACCCCACCTAATAATATTTTTACCAATATTTGTATTTGGTCTCGATTTGACGATTGTAAAATATAAATCCATAAAAATCTACCTAAATTTTGTCAAAATCTTGTCTTTGGGTACAATTAATCTTTTAGTGACTCACTTTACCCCACCCAATAATATTTTTAATAATATTCGAATTTGGTCTAGGTTTGATGCTTATAAAATATGAAATCCTTACAATTCTATCCAAAATTTTCAAGTTTTTGTATGTAGTACATTTTTTCTGGGGTGCAGTGAGCCAGTTGTGTTAGGAAGATCTTTTTAAAAAAAAAATAATTTAACAAATTACTCATGGTAAAAAATATAATTCATTATCGATTTTAAGATTTGCTTTATATATCATTTTCCTTGAAAAGTTTAAGTGGTTTACTTTACCCCACCTAATAATATTTTTAATAAAATTAGAATTTGGTCTAGATTTGACGACTGTTAAATATGTATTCCATACAAATCTAACTATTTTTTTTTAGTTTTTGTATGAAGTACCTTTTTTTCTGGGGTACAATGAGCCAGAAGTGATATGAAGTTCTTTTTTTAAGAAAAAATCATAGCCAATAGTTTACAATTTATTTATCGCAAAGAATAAAACTTATTATAGCTTCTTAATTTTTGCTTTATATGCTATTCTTCTTAAACCTTCAAACCTAAATGCCCTGAGTTAGTAAGTGACTCACTTCAACCCATCTAATAATATATTTAATAATATTCGAATTTTGTCTAGATTTGATTTTGTTACTATCAAACTACCTAAAATTTTAATTTTTTGTATGGAGAAGATTTTTCTGGGGGTGCATTGAGTCAGAAGTGTTACCAAGATCTTCTTTAATGCCTGTTTTACACGATCATATATATGTGACACATTTTCGATTGTTTACACACAGAAAAATTAAAATATTAAATTTCTCTGATACATACTGTGCCACATTCGATTTTTCTTTCTGTAAACAATCCAAAAAAAAGGCATAAAAGAAAATTGTAACCAAAAGAGTTTGCAATACACGCTATACTCCTCAAATTAATAAGTGTCTCACTTCGCCCCAATTAAAAATTTTTTAATATCCTTTAAACTATAAATCCAATTCTACTGAAATTTTTAAAATCAGTTTCAATCTAAACCAAAAACGGAAATCGTTTTGCGACAACTGTTGCAACTTCCTCATCCATTCATAAAAATTGTATTCCTACAACAACAAAATGGGCCGTCTGTCGACGCATAGCGAATTAATATTACTACAAAAATATCGTAGTAGTACCAAAACAAAAAAAAAAATGAATCCATTGAGCCATCTCGATATGCGTATATGCAGCTGTCGCTATTTAATTTTTGGTTACAATGAAAATCCGGTTAACATTGTTCCCTCTTTGTCTTTATTCCTCGATCTCTCTCTCTCTTACTTTGTTGCACAGCAGGCAAGCTGCAAACTTAAGACAAAAGGCAAGGTGCTGCTGCTGCTGTTGTTGGCTGCATTTAGAGGAACATATGATTGAGATGAGCGTCTGAGGATATTTGCTTTACATAAACGTATTATAACAAATCAACTTTTGGGTTCTATATACCCTTCATATGACTTAGAAGATTCTGTCCCAAATTTTATGCCTTTTCTTATGCGCAACGGAAAGGGGTTTGTGTTCCTGAAAGTGACTGATACTAGAAGAATTAGAATTAATTACAATAAATGGGCCGTGATTAAGTAGATTCGAAACGCCGTATTTCTCCCAATTCTTCTTCTTCTACATGAGATTTCCTGATTTCATTAAAGTTTTCTCGTTTCTAACTAAATTTTTAAGCAACTGAATGGTGCAAAAGCTATAGTTTTAGATTTTACTTTTAATATTTATGAATATTCTTACTGAACACTTCTTTCTGAACTCTCTTTTCTTTTTCGCAGTAACAGCATCTGTGCCATTACTACCTTTTCTTTTGCATCTTTATTCGTTTCGTACGTATTTGTGTGTAGGTACGCCAGGAGGCACAAGAATAAGGAGGAAAAATCATCGAACGATCGTAGTTACCGCTTACCGGGTTTCTGATCGAGAACAATGAACACATGCTATGATTATTACTTTCCATTGTTAAATAAGCGTAGTAAGTGTGTGTGTGTATGCATGTGTGTGAGAGTAGGAATGTATGTATTTATGCCTTTATTCCTTTTTATTACTAAACTACGAGCATTTTTATTGTTATTTCGTTTTTTGCCTTTTATGAATATTTCGTTTCGGTAGTACGCAACATCTGCTATAGTTTTTTTTTTTTATTACACTGAAAATAACTTTGTCCATTTTTTCTTTATCCGGGATTGTCTTTAGCTAAAGATCACCAAATCGGTCTTTCCATAGTTTTACGTAATCTTTTTTCTTCTTCAAAAATAAATTTTTGGTTTTTTGTAGTCGAATTATATTTTAATTATAAAAATGAAATTCGATCAACGATTTTCATAAAACGTTTTAACCTGAAAGTGTAAGATTTTTGCTAATTCTTCCAGCAGAAAGAGTTCGAGAGAAACGACCGACAGAAAATTTGGAATTGTACAATAGAAATAAAGGGGTTTTCTAAACCGAATCAAAAATATCTGTTCCGATTTTCCGAATTTTTTGGCACAGCCCCCCCCACAAAACACTACTAAATCGTTTTTATTAAGAGAAATTGTTGAAATATGTCAGAAACAATCGTTGAAATTTTAGGTTTGTAGAAATTTACAAGTTCTCCGTTTCAAAAAAGATTTTTGCAAATAAATTGATTTGATTGCGAGGAACTGCTGGAAGAAAACAGTTTTCCGGATTTAAACTAAATCAAAAAAAAAAAAAAGAAAGAACGCTGAAGTCGTGTTTGCTCGACTGCAAGAAACTCTGTATCCAGTCTTTTATCATACATTTTATACAATACAATTTCTCAAAAAATGTCGCAAATTTGTATAGGGGCACTCTTTTGATCCTACTCGAAATGGGATATTTTTTTCTAAAGGTCCTAAAATTAAAAACAAAAAACCAAAAAATTTTGAGGTAGAGAAAACCCATTTCTAAGTGGCTACTTGGCGAAGATTCTATGTCTCAAAAAATGGTGGGTCTATCTCTTATAGTCTTCAAGATAATATCTCTAATACGGCAGACAGCAAATAGACAGGCGGACAGAGAGACAGACAGTCAGATCGATTCTCCTATCAATGCTGATCAATAAAATAAATTCTGTAAAATAAGTACCCGGAAACCATTTTCTTTGATTACCGTGGTGTGGTTCCCTCTGAGTTCCTCCCGGATGGTCTAACAGTTATTAAGGATTTATAATTTAACCGTTTTGAGTAACCACCGAATTATTTCTGTTCCCAAAACTAAAATTGCCTCTTCGGGAAAGGCGTTTTAAGTCGATCGATGAGTGGGTCATGCTTCCATGTCTTGGGTTTGCCAATGGCATCTTTGTATCGGGTCAAATGGAACCTATTTTAAAGGCGACACAATAAACTTCTAGCGATACTTTTTTTACCCTTAAGATACAGGGTATAAAAATTCGTTCTTAATATGGTATTTCCATGTAGCGTACCAAATAACTGTGTATTCCTTTAACTTTATATCACGCTACTTAAGATGAGGACATACAAAATTTTTACTCCAAAAGTAGAAAAATACTCCAAAGCTATATTTAAAAAAATATAGCATATGCTCCATATGTCGTATTATAAAAATTATATAACTTTTAAAAATAACTTTTTTTTCAGTGTAACAAACTACTATCAAAAGGATAGTAACAGCAACAACAAAAGAAACCCTTCACACACATAGAGAGAAAAAAGCATATTGCGCGCACTCATTTACTCTCACACCGAACGCCTGGCAAAGGGACAAAAGAGCCAGCGCAGCGCAGGCAGGCAGGCAGTAGTGGCAGCAAGGCTAACTCTGGCAGGCAGCAAACAGGCAAAGCACTAAACGCGCCGCAAAAAAAAAAAAAAAAAACAAAAATACGAAAACGTGCAACTCGAATGAACTGAACTCTGCTCATTCGTATTTCGAACTTGCAACGCAAAGGACGTCATTGTCGGAAAAGTCGTCGTCTGTCGTCAGTAGATACTTTTTTTTGCGCGCGCTCGCAAAAAAAAAAAAAAAGTGAATTTATAACGTTGAGATACTTCAGTGCGAAGACGAGTATCTATAAAAAATAATAAAAAAAAAAAGGTGAAACAAAGCGGCATGTCAGTTAGCAGCCAAGTACAAAACAGCGTGCAACATTAAAGCAACATAAAAAGGATAATTAAATTAAGCATTTAAAGGACTACAAAAAAAAAAAAATAAACTTAAGCAGCTCGTAGCAACGTGCAATGTCCGCGGAGAAGCAAGTGTCATCGGAATATTTAAAAGGACTTGCCTCATTTGCGGTTGCCACACCAATCAGACCATTAATATCTACGAACCGCGTTCCGGACCGAATATTGTGCAGCTAATACAAGCTAAATTTAAATTTCAGGTAAGCGTTTCAAAGCGTTTTTGTAGAAAAAAAAAGTTCAGAAAAAAAATTACTAAGAAACCCAAAAAAAAAACAAAAAAATCAATAAACACGAAATGAGTCATGCACACGCACGGTGTTTAGTTTACTCCTGCTGCTGCTTCGCCTTTATTCGGGCTGTTCTGTTTCTGTCGTCATTGAGGGTGTTTACCGGCAGTGTGAGTACTTTTGACAAACAACCAACCAAACACCCACCCACCACCAAGAACAGACAAGTGCCTTGAACTCTAGTGCTGCGCTGCACTGCCTTACAGCATCCGCCTTAAACCTCCACCTTAAACCTAGACAGCATTAAAAAGGATATAAGGCTAAAACAGAAATAAAAGCAGACTGAACTTATTAACGCAACTCATTTTACTCTTTTGAAGGTTACGCCGGCTGCATAGGCGCGTAACGTGGAAACTTTCAGCTCATTAAACCAATTAAAATAAAAAAAAAAAAATTATATGAAATGAACGCTACCGGAAGGTCAACTGTTGGGAATTTGTGTCACATGTTTTGTATTTAGAACTTATAGAATATATCGATTCAAATAAAATATTGTAATATGAGCGCGTCCTGGGAAACAGAAAAATGAAATAAATGAAAGCAAACATGCAATACATATTTCTGCTGTCCGTCTGTCCGTCCGTCATTGTCGTTTTGCTGCAAGCATATCCGGTGGCGTTGTTACTTTAGTGCAACCTGCGGCTAGCAGCAGCAGCAGCAGCTGGTGTACATGCACTTCGCTCTATTGTAATTTGAAACCTTAAAGTGTTGTGTTGTCTCTTAGCCCTCAGCAGCATAGCCACTCATAATCAATAACCTATATAAACTAAAGTAAAAGAAAAGAAAACAAATATATACTTTCGAATATCCTGTAACAGCATTGCAGTTTGTCAGCAGATATTTCTAATTATGCGCTATAGCTGAGTTATAGAAAGGCACATTCAATTTGTGCTTAGGTATGTAACAGTTGTAAGGAATTCTGGAAGAATTATTAGATACATTTATACAGCCTTTCAAATTTTATAAAATCATGTTTTAGGCAAAGTTAAAGATTAAGTCAGTGATGGGCACTTAATTTTGTGTCAAGCCTAAAGAGTTCTGCTTGCGGCACATGCATGCTATATAAGTTTTGTAGTGTGGCCAGATTTTTGTGGATGCTGACCATGATCGTTTTCCGGTTGCCGCATTGATATTGGAGCTTAAATTCTCCTAACTTTATTATAAAGATTACGGTTTTTTATGACTTTATATGAACAAAAAACAAAGAAAGAACGCTAAAGTCAAGTATGCTCGACTGCAAGATACCCTGTACCCGATCTTTTTGTACCTTAAGTTAAGTTTTATCTTAGTACCATACTTTATAGTACTGGATTTTTATATAAAAATTTAAAAAAATTGGGTAAATATGTTTGAGAACTATATCTAAAAAATTTTTGGTCCTACCCATATTAGTATATTACATTGGAACTATTCGATATAATTAATAATAAATTTGAAGTTCCTAGAATAAAAAACACAGACATTTTTATATAAAAACCCAAATTTTGGGGGTAGTTTTGTATGGGGGCTATCCCTTAAAACAACGTTTGTAAATGACCACTTGACAGCTAAGGAGAAACTTAGTTTTAAATATAGTAGACTTATCTCTTATAGTTTCTTACAGCAGACATCATGACGGACGGACAGACAGACAAAGCTAGATCGACTCTCCTATCAATGCTGATCAAGAATATATATATACTTGAAAGAGTCTACAATGCCTCCGTCTGCCTGTTACATACATTTGAAACAAACCCAATTTGCTCTTTTATCCCTCAGGTAGAGGGTATAAAGATGTTGGTGTTCTAAACTAATTTCGATCGTTTTCCTAGGAAAAAGCTTTAAAAATTTCCAAATTTTTTTTATTGCAGATGATCTCTCACTTTGGTTCATATTACCTGAGTCTGGGTAAAGGATACAACGTAGTCGGAGAGTTAGTAAATTATTTCTGAAAGATTAAATACAATATTTTGTCTCGGGATACGTAAACTTCGAAACTACTCATCCGATTTAAAAAATTGTTTCACCTATAATTAGAATGAAATTTCAGGATGAACATAGGCTATATTTCGTATTGGAAAAATGGGCCACATAGAATTATAATTGTTACATAATTTTATTCTTTTTTTAAATATTTAAACTAGTCAAATGAAATTCGGTATGCATAAACGTTACTAGGGCCGGGAAAAGCAGAAACCATTGGTAAAATGGGTGATGGGCGTGGCCCTTATACAAACGATACAATTTAATTAGTTGTATTTTTGCGAATATCCAAACTACAATAAATAGATTCGGTATGCATGTTATTAGGACCGGCAAAAGAGTAATCCATTGAAAAGAAAGGCGGAAGGCGTGGCTCAATTTAAGTTATACAAAAAAAAAAGCGTGGTAATTAGGTATATGGGAGCTATATAAGTATATAGTTTTATTTTCCAAACCTCATTTTTATGCTCTTTTGATAACAATAAAATAGAAAATCATCTAGCATGTAGGGTATCAAAAGAGTTGTAGCTATGCTCTCTCTTTTTTAATTCACTCTCATTTTAGCCTGCCGCTATGCAATTTTATTTTGTTGTTGTTTTTGTGTATTTTTTTTTCTCGGGGCAGCTGCAACATCATCTGCTCTTGGCATTTTCATTTCATCTGTCGCTGTTTCGGCTGCTGGCTTTCATCATTATTATCGTCATTATCATCTTTAGAAACAACAACAACAACATAATGACGTTTATGCACATGCTGTATCATTCATAATGATGTTTTTTTTTTTGCTAGGCCCTTTATTTGAGCCGGTGTAATATTTGATATGCTCTCGTTTTATGCGGGTATTATCTTGTAAAATGCATTTTTATGCTTTTACCTTTTTTTTTTTTAAATACTTTACAAAATAATTACAGCAACAAAAAAAAAAAAAAAAAAAAAAGCAAAAACAAAACAAAAACAAACGACAGCTGTATTTGTTTGCATTCGTTGATCGATTCGTTGATTGCTGCTACTCATCTTCTAAATACTCTCTCGCTCTCTCTTTGATATTCTCTCAATGTTGCTGTCATATTTATCTCTTTATTAGCATTGGTATGTCTTGTTATTGTTGAGAAAACAAAAGCTTAAGGTTACACTGCAAAAAAAAAATGTTATAACAGCTTTTGATCATTTTTAAGCAAGCGAAAAAGTTTTATACATTCTTTCAAAAAATTTCTCGCAGTGTATTTACGCTGTCTGCATTGCACCTGGCGTTCAATTTGCATTATTACCGTTCGACGTCTACAGTAACGATCAACCAAAAAAAAAAAAAAAAAGGTAAACAAAACCAACTGACACGCAAGCACACACAGATACACACACACACACAGATACACAAACCAATATAGTACAGGAGGCAGGAGTTACCTCGTTTCGCTTGGTTGCACCTCTTGCTACGATCCTGTTTATCTTACCTGGGTGCGCGCGTGCGCCTGCGATCGATTTGTGTGCGCAGCGCTTAATTTATTTTTTATATTTTTTTATTCGTTATTTCTAATGCTACGCCGCGTGGCTAAGAATGTTTTTTTTTTTTTTTTGGTACAACTAAGTTCAGGCGGCAAGAATGGCAGCTGTAACCTCATTTTTTTTTTTTTTTTTGATAACAAAGGCACACTCGCTTGCCCTAAGCCGATTTAACTCATACGTACAAACATTTGTAGCTAGTTATGTATCCCTTTTTTCGATTCGTTTTCATCTGTTTTTTGGCAGCTGCTTATTTTTTTTTTTTTTTTTTTTGTTGTTGTTTTATGCTGCTTTGTCATTATGCACGCAGCAATTTTCATATGCGATTACTGCCACGGCAGGTGCACGACGATTGCGCCAACCTAAAGTTGAAGCTGACAATGAAACTGAGTATGTGAACTAACCAAAGTTCAATGCGTTTCTTTAAACTTAACCAAAAAGCGAGAGCCGAGTCGTTATAGCCAGCCATGATCGATCTCGGAGTATATATGATGCAGATTTTCCATTTCCCTTTTGTGTGGGGGTAGAGAAAGAAGAAGGGGGGTTATTTTTCATTTCACCAAACCACAAAAAATATTTGAAAACCCCTATATCTCTCTAATGCCCAAAAAAACCTCAAAAATGATTTTCAATTATTTTTAAAATACGTCTAGCATCAAGTCTCTAGGTCCACGTATTCCAAGTTTATAGCTTTTCCGGTTTCATGGCCCCCAAATTACGCCATGTCAACATTTTCAAAAATTGCGTCTTAGTACTCACCTGTATGTATAAATATATATTTAAACATCAGGTCCCAGTTACACTCTCTGAAAATTTTAGGAAGATCGGTATTTAAAAAAGGCACGTGGGCTTGGGTGGATGTGGTAAAGAAATAGTCTATTATTTTTTTCAGGGTCTCAGTTGCTCTCTTTGAAAATTTACCGAAGATCGGTCTTAAAATCTTGTTCTATAAAGCACAAGTTGCATACAAACTAGAGTTGGGTGTCGGGACGGGTATCCCAAAAGTCCCGCGGGTCCCTGCTGGGCCTCGATAACGTACGAAACTGAACATTTTTAAATATTTTGAAACTTCACTGTTAAGTTTTAAGCTTTTTGATTAATAAATCAAACAAATATTTGGGTTTTTAAAGTAAGCGGCACCCAGCGGTATCCACGGAATTCCCGTCCTCCACGTCCAAACACACACAAATATCTCCAAAACCCTTCGACTTAGAAAAATTCTAATTTCCATTTTGGATTCATATGGAAAAGCTACAAATTGTTTACATGAAAATTAAAAGATATATTTTTTCAACTTGTCAAAGAATTTGTGCTCACCAGTGCACCTCTAAGTTCGCCAAAGGGTATTGCATAGCCAAAGTAAATCAACAGACCTGTCCAGTTTTTTTTTTTTTTTTTTTTGTATGCTGCTGATCGCAAACGCATGCCGTCTGCTACCAAAAAAAAAAAAAAAAAAATAAAATTGCCGCCGTTACACTGATCCGATGTGATAATTAATGTTGCCAACACAGTTGGATTTTGCAGCTTGCCTGCGGCTTGATATGACAACATTCTTGATGGTCACGCTGCGTGTGTAGGGTGCTTGCTCATTAGTGTGCATTAAAAAAGAAGCAAAACGCATAGGCGTATCATAATTTAGGCATTTGTGGTTATGCATGGATGCACATATTGATTTGAGACTAACCACAATTTTCTTTCTTCTCTTTGCAGCCGCTCAACGAGGATAAGTATTTGTGCTTCAGCTGTAATAATTATCTAATCAATTGGCACTCACTGCAAGCGGTCAATAGCAACGACGCCGAAAGTCCATCACATTTGAATCGTAGCAGCAGTAACATGGTTCACGATAATGTAGCAACAGCTAGCGGCATGGAAGTGACAACAACATCAACAACAACAACAACAAAACCGCGTCCCATTGCTACAGTGCGTCCGCGTATAGCGCAGGTGGAAACAACAACAGTGAATGTGGAACCAACGGAAGAGTTGAGCAATGTTGTAGCGCAACAAACGTCAACCTCAACGTCGCCGCCACAAACAACAACAAACAACATTTCCTATGGCAAGCGTCACTTTCGACGTGAATTACTACAAGTACGCCGTGAACAAAAAGTCTTACGGCAATGCATTGTTTGCGGCTGTTCTATTGTGCTGCGTCTGGCCAACAATAACAATTCGAATAGCATGAATCTGGCCCAGCTCAAACGTTCCAAATATGCACAATGTCGCAAATGTCGTGAAATTTCAAATTGGCGTGCGTTGCACATGCGCAGTTTGGCTGCACCACAGAAGCATCTAGTCAGCAGCAACAAGCAGCAGCACATTTAAGAAATAACAACAACACTTCACAAATAAACCAAAGTATACAAACTAACAGCAACACTGTAAGCAGCAACAGCTCAAACCAAAGATATCAGCAACCGCGTGTCGATGGCAAAGTGGTAGCCATGTTTCGACGTCTGGGCACAACACTGAGCAGAGAAACTCCAGCAGCAGTAACGGCGGAAGAAGCACAACAAGTGACTTCCGCAATTCCATTGCCGCCTATAATGAGTCCCGCCAAGCAACAATCACGCTGGACACGACAACTTGATGATGATGAAATTCTACTCGAATTCGATACCGCAATATCGGAAGTGTTGCCAACATCAACTGTTGCTCACCGATACTGCTGTGTCTACAGACAACACAATCAGTCAGGCGCGTCGGAAGTTGTGCTATCCAATTACAGCTGAGAACCAAGAGCAGCAGAGCATCACAGTAGCATTGCGTCACATGCTTCGTTTGCTGCTTTGCAGGAGTTTCGTTTGCCTCAGGGACTTAGCATTAGTTTGGTCTAAAGTGTTGCTCGGAAGTGGCTTTAGCGCAAAAATAAAATAGTCAAATTTAACCCGCCTGAATATCCCGCATTGCAGTCAAATCCACAGCTCCTGCTCAATACATCATTATCATCATTAATATCATCATCATCATCATAATCATGTAGATGCATTGTATAAATGTTTATATTATTATTATTATAATTATTACGTAATCTTAGTTAAAATGTATTTTTTTTTTTTAAACGTGTACCTCAGTTTAAACTATTTAGTCGAGTGCATCTATGTTCAATAGCGCTTAGTCCTTAGGCATATATTTATATGTAAATCCAAAACCTAATTATAAGAAAAAAGCAAAAAAAAACATTATAAAATTATTCTAGTTAAACAAATTATCTAGTTAATATTTTAGTTGAAATTTTACTATTTATGAAAAGCCATGTTACCGATTACCGATTAATCGAATCGAATCAAATCCCAAAAAAAAAAAAAAAAAAAAAAACAAAAATATCTAAAAAAAAAAAATGACTTTTATATTGATTTTAATGTATGTCTTCAGGCTGGGATTCCAGTAAACTTTGTCACTCAGGAATACACAACATCTTTGTAAACCCCGTCGCCAGTGCCTCCATCCAACCTTTGAAAAGAAGTAAAAAATTAACCCACTTGAACCCAACAGTTCTAGCAATATGTAAGCAGAAGGTTCCAAACTGGAATAATTGGAGGAGAGGCCTGAGGATTATAAAATTCTACACACTTACCGATCACTGTAGCGTCTTTGAAGCAGAAGTGATTGATAACTACTCTGGAAGTATCCATATTCTCAGATAGTCCAGGTGCCATGAAAGCACTAGACTTTTGCTAATACACCACAAAAACAACCACCCAGAGCCGCACATCTTTTAACAAGATGACCGTGCAATAAGATATATTATATGTACCTTTAACATGAGTTCCATGGAACCAAGACATTTTAGATAATTACAAAGTAGATAAGTTGGCGAGAGAATTCAAAATTTCGATATTTTTCCAGGGAGAAGTATAACAGAAATTCCCATGACCAAGTTGGTTTATATTCGATCTCAAAACTTACTTGGTCAGAATATAAAACTAAGCAAACAGCTCAACTCATGCGCCACAGTAATCAGACTTTAATCCGTGTAGGTTCGACTAAGTTTAGTATTATTCTGCAGAAGCTGCAATAACGAGGAGTTAGAGGATACTGTGGAGCACATTATCTGTCACTGAGCAGTGAAGACTTAGGTATGCTGTTCTGGTTAGACTATTTCTATACAATCTGGCGGAAATCGTATAAGTCAAGATTATTTTATTGGTTGATCGTTTTAGTAAGAAGATCAAACTGTTTCAAGTAGGAGATCACACTCATAAGAGATTAAGGTATTAAAACCTATCCTAGTTCCTGGTATCTATAAAAAAACAATATCCGAGAACTGTCTCCGATTTGAAAGAAACTTTTTGAGAATGCTATCATGGTTTTAAACAGATTAGAATGGGAATTAGGGATGATAGTGCTTGCAGTTTCTCTCTAGAGAATAATGAACTACCAGAATATCTCTTGGTAGACTGTGCAGCATTATTTTTCACAAGGATTGGGCCATTACTGGCAACTGAAGTGATGATGTACGAATTGAATACAAGAAATCTGATAGTCTTCGGACACAATAATTCTGATAAGGTCACAGTGCCTACAATCCTATTATAACAAAAGTTTATTGCTTCCAAAAGAAATTTTCTTTTTTCCTATGTCTTTCGGACATTGGTACAACGTAAAATGCAAAATAAAAAACCACTTCCAGAACTAAACAAAAAACAAAAAAAACGTCAACAAATGACGATAATTTGCCAAAAAAAAAACATTAAGTTATCATTTTAGTTGCTGTCAAAATGTGTAAAGAAAAATTAATTCTGTGTAAATTGTACAAAAAAGCAAATGCTTAAGTATCTTCAAAAACAAATAATTTCGAAAACTTTTTATACCAAAGCACAAAAAATATTTAACAAATTCGATGAACTCATGAAAGTTTGTAAAGGTATCGCGTTAATAACGGTTTATTTTGTATAGGGTAAGTAAAAAAAAATATATACATTTTTCTAAATTCTTATATTAATATCGTTCTGAGGGTCTGATGCTTATAATGGTATCAGTGATTTTATGATATCAGTAATTTTATCCTTTTAAATTTGAAAAAAAAATCGAACATTTTAGACAACAATATTAATATTATAATATTTTATGACTTAAAAATAGGGTTTTAACATGACGGTATTATAAAATTAATAAAAATTATTAGATTTCGAACAAAATGCAAAAAAATGTAAGACACCATGGATCTTCTAAATAAGTGGTTTTTCCTTTATTCCAAAATATATCGAAAAAAAATACATATTCATATTAATTTTTTAATTTTTTTTAAATCTAAATCATTGAAGTGTTTAAAAATTTATATTTTCATTAAAACTTAACGCTTTTCGCATAGAAATGCGCACTTAACGATAACTGCTTCGCTTTGCTTATTACCACTGCGCTCTACACATCACTAACGACAAATTTCTGCTATCGATAACTTTACAATTTGCTGCATACAACGCCGCAATGCATTGTATGTGTTTACATACAAAACGTACGCGTCAAAGCGTCATTTAGCAGCGCGCTGCTGCTTGTGTTTCTCTATTCTGTTTTCGCATTCTGCTTTTTGAGTAAAGCGGCCGTTTTTTGTTTCACGGCGTCGGCGGGCGCGCATGGTTCAATCTTCGTTCTTCGATACGAACGAGTGTATTTGTGTGTGTTTGTGTGTGAATTAAATTATTTATATTGCAATTTTTTTTTGATTTGCTATAAAAAAAGATTTAATCATTTAAAGAAATTGTAAAGGAAAAATAGATTGGCTCTTAAGCCAAAAAAAAAAAAAAAAAACGCTGCAAGAATTTATTTTAATTTGCTTTAAACTTTCGTGTGTATTTGTTCGTTTCGTTTGTGCATAAGAAAGCGAGAGCAAAAGAAAATTAAAGAACGTGCTGCAAAGAATTAAACAAAAAATTCGACATTGAAGTTTTCAAGCGTGCCAAAAAAAAAAGAATAATAAAATAAAACAATTAATAAAACAATAGAGAAGCCGAGGCAAAGCAGAAATAAAACAACGCGCGAAACAAATTAAAAGAAAAAAAAAGTAAAGTAAGCAAAATTTAAATTTTTTTTAGCATTAAAATAATTATTTTTTATTAATAATTAAAGCTTTATTATTAAATTAACGCAATGGCAACGCATTTGCAAAACCATTAAACGTATTAAGGAAATAAAATAAATTCAATTAAAATGTTTTTTCCGTATGCGTTTCAATATGCGTTTGCGTTGATTGTTGCATTTTTTTAGTTTTGTTTTCCTACAAATAAAACAACAACTTAATCGTGCTTTTGGCCAAATACAAAAACAAAATAAATACAAAAAAAAAAATCAATAAAATAACGCATAGCATTGTGTACATTTGTTGTTGTTGTTGTTGTTGTTGCGCTTGTCGGCAGCTACGTGAGCAACGTAATTTTTGTATTTGTTGCTTTCGTTATCGTTTTTTGCTTATCAGCAATACACGAAGTTTTTCCATGTTACTTGTTCTTACTCTCTTTATGTCATGTAAGTCGCTATGCATGTACCTGTGTGTGTTTGTGTGTGTTTATGAAAAAATTAGCACGAAACTAATTTGTAGCATTGCTCTTGCCCTCTATTTAGTGATTTTTTTTTGTCTAATTAATTAACTAAATTACTACAAATTGACTTGGGAGAAAAAAATGCACAAAAAAAAAAACAAGCTTTTAAGGAAAAACAGGTTCCGCTTCCTTATAAAAATATGCAAAAACAAAAACATATGCCAAAGGATAAAATAACATATGCGAAAAAGAGATAGATAGATAATGTTTAACAGTTAATTAAATTACATTGGAGGGATTCTGGAAATCAAAAACATTTTCACAAGAACTAAATAATAATTTTGCTCATGTGTAATTGTGTAGTTCAGTCAGCTGATTTGAAAGCCATTTTTTCTCATACATAAAGAAATTCCATTTAGCATCAACATCAAAGCAAAATTGCGATATTGTGAGAAAATAAGGGTTGATTTAAAATAAAGGGTTGATTTAAAATTACACAGGTCGAAAAAAAATTACCTTTTTTTTTCAACCAAGCATTATTTGATCTAATGCGAATCTGTGTTTTCGAAAAAAATGAGTTTAAAAACTCAAAATGCACTCCTTAGGTCATACATAAGTATATAGCAGATGAACCTGAGGTGATAGAAATACCCGAATTAGCCTTTAATTGAAGCTGCCTTCCGTTACAAGAGCAGCGCTGATAAAACTCTGACGGCCAGATTCGCATCAGAAAAATCTATAAGATAAGCCAAGTCCCATGCTGAAATTATTTTCCTTGTCGACCTGTGTTATAGAGTTTCGTCATTCTTTTATAATTTTTACCTGCTTTATATGCCATACAAAATTTAAATATTCTTTTATGTAGGATTAATCCTTATAACAATGCATCTGTCTCAATATTGATAGAATAATAACGTTTCAATCCAATTAATTTTATCTTTCCTAATTGTCTATAAGTATAAAGTCCTCACAAAGTTTAAAAAGTATACTGGAATGATCAGAACAATAATTTTAAACTTATTAGTTCTGACAGGCTGGCTTGAAAGGGTTCATCAGGATCGAAATCCTAGCCAATCGTGGTACAGCTGAGTGAGTGAGTGCTAGGGTCACACACATAAAGAATCTCTTCAACTTTAAAGTTAGCATTAAGAATAGCCTAGGAAAACCGACCCCAAACGTAACAAAACTTCGGACGTTGGCAGTTAGAATCGCTGAGCAATCTGTCTCTTTTATGATCCTCTAAATTACGGTTCTTTCTTAACTGTACTGGTTGGCTCTGAACGGAGTCTATCACCTATAAAGGATACCGAGTTTTTTAAGTGATAGCAAAATGAAATGCTTATGCTAATTGCATGTGGGGAATATGGTCACCTCTTTCCTAGCTTCTTACCAGTTACTTAAACTTTCAGAGAAATCTAACTTTTATTTCAATTTCACAAAAAACGATTTCAAATGATGAAATAGAATTCCAAAACACCATACTTCTTTAAAGCATATTCTTTTTTCAATATTGAAAATCGCACTCTTCAAATGTTTTTATGTTCTAATTAGAATAAATTGTCGTGACTTGACATATTTCGTTCACATACATACATACTTACATATAAGTGTAAATGGAGAGTGCGCGCAATATACTATTACCTTCTCTCACGCACATTACTCAAAGTGAGAATCTCTAACGGTTCATTGCACTTTGTTGTTGTTGTTTTTGTTGTTTGTGTTGGCGAAATCGGAACTGAACTCGTGCATCAATTTAATGACTTTTTGTCATTCGTTTTATTTTTTTTTTTTTTTTTGTATTTTTGTTTCTTCCTGTTTTGTCTGTTTAATTTTATCTCTGTCCATCTTTCTATGTTTAATTTTACATTATAATTTTTTTTTTTTTGTTTAAAAACTCATAAATCGTCTGCAATTGCATTTCAACGTCAGAATGAGACAATTCTTAACAATTTGTGTAACGTGTTTGCTGTTCAGTTATGATTCATTTTATTTTGTATCTTTCAGATAAATACAATATTTATTCATGTTTTAATTTTGTTGTTTTTGTAGCTGTAATAATAAAAAAAAAAAATAAAACAAAGACAAAAAATCATACAATCATATGTTTCAATTGTGTGTGTGTTATCTGTCTCTGTCACACAATTTATCGCATATGTATATTCCGCTTTAAAGTTTACCGTTTAAACAAGTTTCTGAGTCAATATTCGGAAAAAAAATTATATTACATTAAATTTTGAAACGTTTTCTATTGTGTTCCGCTTTTGTAAAATATCGTACAATATTACTTCGATATGGGTTTAAAAAAAATTGATTATAATTTAATAACATAAAAATTTGTATTTATTCGATAGGTCCTTGAAAAACTATTTATCCAGATGCTTAAATATTCTCTTGCACAAGGTATAACTATGACAGGGTGATTCATATGTATTTCCCTATACCTTGTATAATTTCTCGAGAGATCCATTAAACGAAGTCAGCTAAAATATTTATTTTGAACAATTTGTTCTTTTAAATTAAACGATAGATTATCTTGAAAGTATTTACCAGGACTGAAAACAGGTTTTGAACCGAACCACAACATTTTCGGTTGTTTGCTTCAAACAAACCGAACAGTCGAAACAACGACAACCGAACCAGTTCTTCTGAAAGAAAATGGTTTTGAACCAAAAACCGAACCGTATAAGAGGCAAAAGTAGTTCGGTTCGGATCGGTTCTCGATTTCTACAAAAGAAATTTATATTAAAATATATTATTCTAAAATTTACTTTGATGAGGATGTTGATTGAGTTTATGTCGAAGTATATGCGAAAATGTTGAAAATGTTAACTCAAGTTCTCGTAAACGTGATAATATTAAAACCAAGTAGGTAAAATTTTATTAGTTGATGTGAACCATTAAATCAAACCGAGCTTTGGTTTGACACTGACCAAAAACTGGTTCGTGAATCAAACCAGCGGTTCAAAGAACCGAACCGATCCAATGGAAATTTTTTTAGTTTTTTGTAGCACTGGTATTTACCAAAATGATGACAGGGTGATTCAAAAATTTTAGTTCTTTTTATAAATTCTGCAGAGATCTTTTAAGCGAAATCCTACGCTCTTTGCATGGGTTACATGCTCCAATGTTCCATATTTTATGGAATATATATGCTTTTTTCGGTAACAAACCGTTCTTATTTTCATGCAGATATTCTATCAAATAACACTACGGAACCGTGGTTCACGGATTCGAGTAAATCAATGTTTTTCTTTTTAAAATAAAAACAAATTTGAATTCGTATTTTTTGTTATGTGCAAAGGATCAAATTTAAGGGTAGACAACTCCTTAAGTAGTAAGCGTTGATCTATGTAGGCACTCAACTCTGTGCGGAGATTTGAAGAAGGGTAGTCTAAGAACACTTAATGGGTTTTAGTAAACCTTTTAATAGACTTTTTTTTTGGACCACCCTGGCCTTCACACCATCTTCCAAGTTTACTACTCTATTCCCAAATTTGGACCTTTTTCTATATTTTAAAATAAAAACCTTGGTTCATTCGAATCGGTTAGTCAGAGATCCGTTGTGTTTCCTGTAAGTATTAATTTTAATAAATTTGTCAACGATTTCTAAAAGAATCAAGGAAATTTCCATTGGCAGCCTTGCAGCAAGCTCTTCAAGCCTACAGTTTTCATCTGTATAATTTATCGAATGTCTACTGTAATTTATATATTTATTGTTTTCTGTCGTTATTTTTTTTTTTTTTGCTTTTGATTTGCTGTAATTAAATTTCAAGCTCAAATTGATTGTTTTTTTTTTCTCTTATTTTTGTATGCAACAAAAGCAACAACAACAACAACAGTGACAGCTGGAAAAACTGCTTAAAATGGCAAAACGTAATCAAATTGTCTTCTATAAAAAACAACAACAAAAACTAAACGATTATTCAAAATAAAAAAAAAAAAAAAAAAAGGCAAAAAAAAAAAAAAAAATGTTGCAACAACCAAAATCAAATAAAAAAAAAAAAAAAACAATCTCATCATGCATTAAAAAAAGAAAAAAAATACAAAAGACTCCAATAAGAGCCCACATCATTGTTTTTTTCATGTTAGTACGAACATCAGTCAGTATCTCCGCCCGTTTATCCGTCCGTCCGTATGTCCGTCTGTCTGTCTGTCTGATTGTCATGTTGCAACAACGAGCATGGCTAATTTTCGTTTTAACAAAAGTTTAAGTACTCAGTTTTTTTTTTTTTTTTGTTTTATGAAGTTTTTTTTTTTTTCCTGTTGTCTTTGTTTTTTATGCTGCCAAATAAACGACGAAAATTGCAACAACAACAAAAAAAAAACTATAATAAAAGCTTTGAAAATCGTTTTTTATTTTTTATTCGTGTTATACGTATACACTACTATACGCTCGTGAAGTAAATCGAATTGATTAACTGCCGCTATTGCATAAGTGAATCAGCGTGTGGCATATCTATACGAAACGTTTTTTTTTTTTTTATAATATGTTAGAATGAGATAGCAATACTTTTGATTATGTTTAATTTTCGATTTAAAACAAGAAGCAGCATCAGCAGCAGCATCTGCATGTGTGCTGCATTAAATTTACTCAGTATGTGGCATTTCGAGTCAATTGTACATCTTTGCGAATGTTTACTTTACCACCGCTGTTCTGTTAATTTGTGTCCCACTAAACAAGCCGTTTAAATAATTTGACCAAACCTATCCCAATTGTTGTTCGCTTAATTGGGTTGCACTGCACTCAAATTGTTGCAGAGCATACTTTGGTGACTTTTTTTATTGTGGAACATTAACGAATTCTGAGAAATAATGTTGATCTAGAGTAGGCAAGTTGTTGAATTAGAATTAATTTATTTTATGATAGCCGAATTACTTGGATGACGTAAAAAATCGTTTTTTTTCCGCTCCTTTAAGTCTAAATGCCGATTATTGATTAAATGGGGCCACGCTTTCTGCGATCCTATCATGTATTCTGAATTTCATTACTGTAGCTTTAAAACTTTGCAAAAATACAACATACAGTAGAATCCGGTTATAACGACGGCCAAGGGACCGACCAACCGAAGGGAGCAGTTCCATACAAGCTTGTATGAGGACCAACCAAGCCATCGATTTTTGTCTTTATAACCGTTCGCTTGCTATAAGCTGAGTCGTTATAAGCAAATTCTACTGTAATGTTTGTATCGCTTATATAAAGGCCACGCCCACTTCCCATTTTTCTTTTGGTCTACACTTTGCTCGGTCCTAATAACAAGTACTATATACCGAATTTCATTTCTCTAGTTGAAATATTACCAAAATGTTCGGTATTAATTAAATGCAACCACGCCCACCGCCCATTTTTCCAAAAATTGTGAAAGAATTTTTTAATTCGAATGAACAGTTTCGAAGTTTTACTCCTACAAACTTTACCTCTTTATTATATGTATTCTCTACAAGCTAAAGCTAGCGATACCAGCCCCTCACTATGTGCTGCTCAGATCTTACCTAACTGGTAGACCTTTCTACGTTAAATGCGGCGAGGAGAGCTCAGCAATAAGAGAAGTCAGAGCTGGAGTCAATGACACCGCCTTTTTAGCCAATGATAAGTCCCCACTCGTGGCGTCCAGCATAATCCAAACTCAGCTGGACCGCCTAAACATATGGCTAAGACGTTGGAATATCGTTGTCAACCCAGACAAATCCACACACATTACGTTTGCCCTGAGAAGAGGAGACTGCCCTGCCGTCAGTCTGGATGGCGTTGCCATACCCAGCAGCGTCACTGCAAAGTACTTAGGCCTGGTATTGGATAGGCGCTTAACCTGGAGAAGTCATCTCTCACAAAAACGTTCCCAGTTGAACGAGAGGTTGCGCAAGCATCTGTGGCTGCTAGATAGAAGGTCTACCATCAAACTAAGGGTCAAACTCCTCCTTTACAAAGCCATACTTAAACCTATGTGGACGTATGTATGGCATAGCACTATGGGGCACTGCAAAGAGAAAAAACAGGGAAAGAATCCAAGTCTTCCAAAACAAGGTTCTGCGCATTATTTCTGAGGCACACCCATATCATACCAATGCAGAAATCCACCAGGAACTAGATGTCCCTCTCATAAGCCAGGAGGTGGCTAGGCTCACTAAGGCATATCTGGATAGACTGGACAACCATGTCAACCCTCTGGCCATAAACCTGCTGGATAATAGTACAACGACTCGGCGACTGAAGAGGTAACCCCCTGAGACCTGCCACAGAAAACAAATAACTTTAAATCCTCCTCCATCACTCCCCCACCCCTTTTTAAACCCCAATAACAGCTCCCAAGTCATGGAATACTTTTTTAGAAAGTCAATGTTATGCCGTACAATTCGCTGATAGTCCCCTTAGGGACTGAAAAAAAAAAAAATAATTTATAAATTTATATTTAAAACACTATTAGGGTATTCACAGATCGATGAAAGTTGCAATATTGCGCTATTGTGCTACTTAACTATGACAATTGAACTGTGAACGCCCTCAAATGCCTTAGTTACTATATTCATCAGCTGTACATTTATGAGACAGAGTACATAGATGTGCATAAAACTTTCACAGGGTGTTAGCATGCAACAAACATGAGCAATGCTAATGGCGATCGATTAAGACGTTTATGCTGTAGAATGACATTTTTTTAAAAGTACAAAAAAATAGTCAAATTATTCTGACGCACCCTGTACATAATTTGTTTCTACCCTAATGATCACACACACTGTACTTAATTACCGTGCATCAAATCAGCTGTTTAAACGCTTAGCGTAACGAATTTCAATTGGTTTCTTCTGTAAGCTGCTGCAAGCTGAAAACATTTATTTGACCTCTACTTAAACTTTTCAAAGTTGCTAGCGGTGATCAGTATGCGCTATGATATGCTGCTGCCCTATAATCGAATGAATCGCAGTCACTTTGTAATGCGCGCGACATGATCCGGATCAACACGACGAAGACGATGATCATCATCATCATCATTTACTCATGAAGCGAGCAATTGTTTTAAAAGTTTAGGCAACTCTCTTGTGTCTTTTACGCCGCCGCCACTACACGTTCAACTTAACTGAGCTAATTCGTCAAAAGTGTGGCAGGCAGTCAAATCTATATAGACAGATGCACGGGAACGAGTGGAGGCGGATGTAGGCAGGCAGGCAGCCAGGTAGTAATTTTAACGTTGCGCTTCATGGTTGCACATGCGCTTTGCACTTAAACATTTCCCCGCCGCCTACAAACTCTCTTTAGCCAGACAATGGCAGACAGCAAGCCGCGCAATTGCAATTGAAAATTTCTTTTCTTGAGTTTTTCTTTTGTGTTTTAAATTTTTTTTCTAGTCTTTTTTTTTTTTTTTTTTTTTGTTGCAACTAACAATTGTTGCAGTTATAGGCGGACAGCTAAGCAGAGTATAGTCATTAGCAGCATCAACAACAAAAACAACAACAACATCAGACACATGTTCGCTTAAAGATAGATGAGGCAGATAGCAGCGAGGTATGGAATGGGATGGATGAATTGGTTAGCGAATGAATAGATGAACGATTGCTTGTAGAATGAATAAACATAAACGTGAAATTAACAGAATGAAAAAAAAAAAAATCATACAAATTAACAGTTTTTTCATAGATTTAGCTGAAGAAGTTGTTGAGTTGAAAGCAAAAAAAAAAAAAATATAATGTAAGAAATTACAAAGCAGCTAGCTAGCGGCGACAGTTGAAGTCTAAACCAACAACAACAACAAACAAAGCAAAGACGCGCGAGATACGAATAAGAATTAAATAGATAGAAAAAAATAAACGAATAAAAAGAAACAAAACATTTCTACATGAATACAAAACTAACAAAAAATAATAAAACCAGTTAAAGTCGTCGACGCGCCACACATGCGCTATTTTAAATGCTCCCCACCCGCAACCGCATTGCCAACGCCTTTGTTTTTGTTTTTGTTTTCTTTACTCGTCGTTGTCACATTTACACTCTTCTTTTTGCTGTTCGACCAAGTCTCGCTTGTTTTTTTTTAATAGCGTGTTTCAATTTCCAACTCGTTCCGTTCTCCCAATATTCTTATTGTTACCAACAGCAACAACAACAACAAAAAACAACAACGAGAATAAATACAAAGCAGCTGCTTTGCATATTCGAACAAACTTTTTTTTTTTTTTTGACTGACGGACTAACTGACAACAGCAAAACAGAGACAATAAAATAATGAAAAGTTTATAGAGTAGCGGCGAAGTAAGTGAAGCGGAGAAGTAGTCATAGAGAAGTTTTGAAGTCAAAAGACGACGTGCCCATTTATTGTCATACATCGCTCTTCTCATCAGTAATGTTTTGCGTGTTTACAAAATTTGACTCTTTTTTTTTTTTTTGGTTTTTTTTGTGTTTGTATTTCTCGCAAATTGTGTTTTTTTTTAACTATTCAAATACATTTGTCGAAATAATAATAAGTACATTAATCTATTCTAAATAGTTGATTTTGTTTTTCGGAAACACTCACTATGCGAATGATCTGAATAAATTTAAAGAGGAAATATTTCGTACATTGTACACTGTTCCCAAATTTAAATTCGAAAAATAATTAGACAGACCTATAAGTTGGTACATTTGATAGCCACAGCCTGTAGAGCAACCGATGAAAAATTTAGACCAATTTAATCACGCCCACTTTCACCGCCCATATAACTCGCTTGTCTTATATAGTTCTGTTGGAAAAATTCATCTGCTTCTTTTTTTGTAATCGTCGTTTATCAATGGAATTGCTGGATCTTAGTGAATCTGAATAATATATTTCTCAACAAAAACGTCATTCATATTATCGAATGTGAACCTCTATCATTTTTAAAAAATTATTTTTTATATTTTGAACACCCAATCTACAAGGGAATCTGTCTTACGACCATTTGATAAAAAAAATTTCAAGTATTTCAGCATGACTGAACATGATAAAAGTGAATCTTTCTTTGAATCGGCGCAAAAAGTAGCAAAAATAATTAATATCACCGTATTATACACACATTAAGGAACAATATTTTGTTAGTAGTTAGAACAATCCATAACAATCCGGTATACTTTTATTCCACGAAACACATATACAATTAGGTTAGATTTGTCTAGAACATAACTTCACAAAAAACACATCACAAACAAATCACATTAAACAAGTATTTTTTGACAGTGTTATTATTCTACATACCATTTACTTTATTTTCTATATTCTAGATTTTAAAATTTTTAAAGAAAATACGTTTATTTTATTTATTTTAAATTAGCATTCACAAGTTTGTCGAACACAATCAAAAATTGAAATAATAAAAAGCTGACTTTCAGGGCTCTTCAAATTAATAGTGCTGCACTTTAAATAAAATATATATTTATATATTTGAATTATATATAAACTAGCAGGTACCCGCGGCCTTGCTCGGGTTTTTTTTCTTCTCTTTGGTGGCTAAATGTAAATTGTTGAAAAATTTGGGTTCAAATTTTGAAAAACCCCTAAACACGACTAACCCCCAGTTTCAAGTCTCTACGTTTATTCAGTCCAAATGTTGACTTTTTTTTCAAGGCTCTCATTAGGCCCCGGGTCAAAATTTTCTAAAATCCCGCGTATGTGCTAACCTGTAATAAAAAAAAGTTGGTCAAAAATCTATATTGGGTCCACATATGGATCCCATGTCCAAATTCCGGAAATCCCTTGAACACCTTTAACGCTAAAAATGTTTTTTAGCCATCTTTCAAATGGGCCCTGTTTCAAGTCTCTACGTCTATTCATTCCAAAGATATGACTTTTCCGGTTTCAAGGCCCCATTAGGCCCCGGGTCAAAATTTTCTAAAAATCCCGTCTAAGTGCACACCTGTAATTAAAAAAAAATTGATCAAAAAATCTATATTGGGTCCACATATGGGTCCCAGGTCCAAATTCCGGAAATCCCTTGAATACCTTGAACGCCAAAAATGTTTTTTAACCATCTTCCAAATGAGCCCTGTTTCAAGTCTCTACGTCTAATCACTCCAAGGATATGGCTTTTCCGGTTTTAAGGCCCCAATTAGGCCCCGGATCAAAATTTTCCAAAATCCCGTCTTGTTGCTCACCTGAATTCTAAAAAAACACAAACAAAAATAAATTTTTAACGCCTTTTTGTTTCAAATATTTGGCTTTTCCAGTTTCAAGGCCCCCATTAGGCCCCGGGTCAAAATTGAAAATGAAACATAGCCTATGTTTTTAACCGGCTTAGTAGTTTCGGAGCCTATTCATTTCAAAGAAACATATCCTCTTTATAATATTAGTATAGATATAGATTAGTATAGATAGTATAGAAAAATCAAATTTTTTCTCAAAATTTTTAATTTGGAACCAGTGTGCATTGTACAAACGATTTTGTTCTATTAACGAAACATTTTTGCTTCTTCAAGAATTAATTATGCTACAAAGATAGTCGTTTCCAGTTATTAGAAATATTTCGTACATTGTACAAATGAAGCATTTCGTACATTTTATAAATTTTTCCTACTATTTACGAAACATTTCGTACATTGTAAAAATGTTTTCGTTCTATTCACGAAATATTTGTGTTTATTTTTTAATTAATGCATTTAAATTTTTATTTCTGTGATTGTATTTATAATCCTTACTTTACGTCTCCCATTTCTTTTCTACTACATTTTTTTTTTTAACATTTTCTGCACAGATTATTTTCGTCTATGAATGCGCGTGTTGAATTGAGTTGTTTGGGTTGGTCGGGTCGTGCGTTTGTTTGTTGCAAGTATTGCAATACAAAATGCGAAATATGAGAAAGAAGCAACTTCAACCTTCATGAACTTGGTCATGCATTGCATGTAACAACGTAGAAAACGATGTTGATAATGGAAGTCAATAGACACATGGACAGACAGACAGACATAAACTCATAACTACTTTTATTATTATTAACTGCTTTTATTATTATTTTCGCAGAAATTTTCACTTTGTGTAAACGATTTTCCCCTAAAAATGAGTATAAAGGAGAAAAGTGCATGCCATGGCAACGACTCTACGAGTTTGTGACACGCCTCTGTCTGAGTGTTTTTTAGACTACATTACTACAGCGCCTTCTCAGTCACTCTCACTGAATATGTGTGACTGCATTGCCCTCTTGGGGTGCTGTTAAAAACTAAAAAAAAAAAAAACTTGACAGTAAAATTAAAAGGGCCGTGGCCAAAGGCCATTGACACACTTTTTTTTTTGAAAAGAAAACTTAACATCAGACAGAAACATGTAGATACAAGCCAAACATTATATTGACAGACAGACAGACAAATGGATGAATGGTTAAATTTATATAGAAAGTGTTCGTCGACGACGACGCATGCAACGTAAACGTCGCCAATAAATAAATTGTTAAATTTACGACAGAACGTAGTAAATCTGGCCGTGAGAGAGTCTGCGACTGATCAAAAAAAAAAAAAAAAAAAAAGAAGTAGAAGAAGGCGACGCTGACACACCGACACATTCATTCAATGTCCAAGTTTGAACCGGTTCTGGCTTAAGAGATCCCTATAGTCCATCCATGATCGTTTGCTGCTGCTGCTGCAAAAAAATCCGTTTAGTCCGAAAGATGTAGCGGAGGAGAAGTGAAAAAAAAGTCCAATCGCCTGTCTGACAGCGGCAGCGTAAAATTGTGGCAGCTGTATCTGCTGCAGCAATGCTAGCAGCTGTGTGACCCACTCCCAGTTGTCTGTTGTCCATTTATGCCCAGTTTTGGATTTTCACTTGGTTTTATTTTTTTTTATTTTGTGTCTTTGACTGTGAATGAGTTCATAAGAGTGTGTAGCGTAGATGTCGGCGGTGGCTGCAGGAGTATACATTCTAAGCCAAAAGGCTTAACTGGACAGCTGCACAGACAGACAGACAGACAGACAGACAGACAGAGAGACAGTCAGCTGGTAGACATATCTACACGTTTATCAACAACAGCCGTTTGTGAATTTAGTATTTCTGTCTCTCTGTCTGTCTGTCTGTCTGTCCATCTGTCTGTCTATCAGTTTATTTGTTACTTTATTTTTTTTTTTTTTTGTGTATCGTCAATTTACTTACAAAAAAAAAAAAAAAATTAAAATAAATTGCTAAAAACCAAATTTCACCTCCGGTCATACATTTTACAAGTTATACACACACACACACACACACACTAGACTTTAGCTGTGGCCTAATGTTCACTTGTGTGCCTCTTATTCATCTAACTGGAAGACATTTACAATTTTAGATATTTTTATTTTGGTTTTATTATCGCCTTCTCGCATAGTGCTGACATAAATACAGCAGCAAAAAGGTATCGATATCTCTTTTTATATGCAGCGCATTTGGCTTAAATTTTAAGCACTTTAGCTTGAGGTGTTAAGTATCTTAAAGTAATTTAATCTTCTACGGAATGGAGTTGAAGTTTGAACGAGAGACGACATTACTAATGCTGAAATGTGTAGGAATATTCGCATTCACTTATTCGATATTCGCATTTGCAAATGTAATATTCGCATTCGTATCGGAAGCATATGTCTAGTGCTGAGTGACTACAAACATTCGCATTCGCAAGCGCAAGTGTATATTCGATAAAGTCAAGACATTCGCATTTGTAAATTTAATATTCGCATTCGTATTAGACGTAAATTAATAAGGCTTGAGAGACTACAAACATTCGCAAGCGCAAGTGTATATTCGATATTCGCAAGACATTCGCATTTGCAAATTTAGTATTCGCATTCGTATAAGACGTATATGTCTAATGCTTAAGTAGCTACAAAGGTTCGCAAGTGCGTATAACTCGCATTAAATAGTTATTCGTATCACAAGAGATAATTTTGTGTCAAAGTTTTATTATGATTCGTACTTCTGTTTTTACTAATGCTGTAACGAGTACAAGAATTCGCATTATATTCGCATAATTTTAATATTCGCATTCACAGTTTTAATAATCGCAATTCGTAATTAAATTTATTATGCTTGAGTGGCTGCAAACATTCGCATTCGCTAGTGTGTATCACTGCATTAAATTGATATTCGCCTGATTTGATGATTGTATTAAAGTTTTAATGTGGTTCGCACTTGTTTTTACTAAAGCTGAAATGAATACAAGTATTTGCATATAATTCGCATTAATTAAATATTCGCATACACAGTTTTAATATTCGCATTTGTATTAGATGTTATTTGTAATTAAATTTATTTTGACAATGCTGGAGTGGCTAGAAACATTCGTACATAATGCATAATTAGAGGTGTAGTACTACACCTCTCTTTGCTTACATAATTTCAACATTCGCAAGTAACCTTGGCTCTATAGCTTCGTAGAAGGCTAAAGCGAGATAAACACATTTCCTTTACTCTTTTCACAACCGTTTTCTTTCATACTGGAATAAAACTTACAAAGAAACGTAAGCAAAATAGAAAGAGATAGTTGCGGAATACTACAGCTTGTATAATAGGAATATGCATTCGCATTCGCAAGTGCGTATGATTCGCATAAAATTGATATTCGCATTCGCAAGTTATATATTCGCATTCGTATTAGAACCTTATAGGCGAAAAGCTTAGGGAATATTTGAAGTATTGGAAAGTGGCTCAGATGCATTTATAAGCTGAAGTTTTGAAGATATTTTATATAATCAATGGAAATATGTTATTTTTACTTCAAGTCTAGAGTCTCAATATTGGATTGGCATGGACTTTCTCTCGACATGCCTAAAAACTCTTTTAAAAAGTATCGCTTTCAAATGATTTGTATCGTTTCAGCTTTTTTTTTTTTTTTTTGTACAGCTAATCCCATGTCAATTAAAGCCCCTCTTACACTTTCTTTACACTCTTTCTTTGGTTTGTTTCCCATTTTAGGTTAATCAATTAAATACTTGTTTTCGATTTTTTTTTTTTTTTTTCAAATATATTTTCATTTAATTTTCGCTTTTATTTCTTTAATTTTTTATTGTCATTTTTTTGTTTTTTGCTGTACATAAATCAGTTAAACGCGCTTCAGTGCTTCATTGATTTTACCTTATTTGAGGTTAACTGCTTCGCGCCACATGATTTTCAAACATTAATTATCGAAAGCGATCAAATCAAATCGGTTAAGGCAATGTGTAGTGTAGTTGTATGTGTGCGAGTGTGTGTGTGTGTGTAAAGCCATTGGCCAGCTGCACATCATCAACATTTTTTGGCCATTGGCTTTCTTATCGTTTTTAAATCATATTTACAATACAAAAAAAAAAAAAAAAGTAGTTGCAATTACTGTAAGCTTCGTGTTGGAAAAATCTTTTCAAAGGAAAATTTTTAAATGTTGTCAACGCTTTTGGGGTGAAAACTTGTTAATTAATAGTTATTGTCGTCGTCGTCGTCATATTGATGAGTGAGTTGTATATCGATTAATAATGTTGTTGATGATGACGAGCGACCGTCCGGCCGCTATATTTATTTATTTTTTTTTTAATGGAAAACTAACCAACGATGAATCAATTCGTCGTTTCAATTCAATTTAATCAGCATTTCATTGGAAATTTAATGCGCTCTGTTACGCGTGCTTAAATGCGCTGATCTTGAGCAGCTACGTTGGTATTTTCCGTTGTGCTGTGCTGTGTGCTGCTAATCTTGTTTTGAGATTGTTGTTTAGAGATGTTTTTTTTTTTTTTGTTTTTTTTTTTTTGCTGATGATGCTACTTTAAACGCTTCGTTAATTCTCCTCAAGGAAGATGTTCTTCTGTTTCTTGTTGCTTCGAGCATCTGTATACAAGCTCAGCTCATCCATTCATCTATTTGAGCCAGTAAGCAGCTGAGAAGCGAGTAAATCAGCTCATTGCATTTAATAAGCGATAAAAAAAAAAATAAACTGGTTTCTTGAATTAGATGTATTTTGCTTTTTTTTTTTATATTATTTCATATCTCGGTTTTGTCTAACTGCTGCTTTGCTGTGTCATTTGTTTTTGTTTTCTTGTAGTGCAAGGTTGATTTTAAAGGTTCGTTTTCATAAACCCGAAGTCATAATTTAAGCTTTATAAATCGAACAATAGATCATTTTTTTTTTCGTTTTAAGGCTGAAATCCATCCATTTCGATGAAAGTGCACTGTTTTAAATTGCATTCAAAAAAGAAGTCGGCAATGTAGTTTACAGTCGATAACAAAGTTGTCCGAGTTAAATTAAATGTTGGTAATGCGGTTTCAATCGATAAAGTTTCTATTACTAAATTAATAAGGTGTGTAATGCGTTTTTTAGTCGATAAATGTTGTCCTTTTAGAATAAAATGACGGTAATGCAGTTTTAAAAAGTAAAAGTTGTCAGTATTGTAATTAAAAGTCGATAATACAGTTATTGACCTGCATACGTTTTTTCTAAAATTTAATATTAATGTAGTTTTAAACGGTAAATGTTGTAAGTGTCGAATTAAAAAACTCAGTAATGCAGTTTTAACCGGCAAAAGTTTAAAGTAACAAATTTAAGAGTAGTTATGTAGTATTGGTGGATAAAATTTATAATAAAAAATAGGTAATACAGTTTTCAACAGCTGAATATGAGTATCAGATGTGATAAAAGGTTGGTAATGCAGTTTTCGTCGAGTGTAAATTTTATCATTTATGCTATTCACGAGGATTTGCATGATTGAATAAAAGGAAATTTGCTAGATCTAACACGTGAATGATCTTTTTGAAATTTTTTCCACTCGTTTATTGTATGCGTTTACCAACACAAAAATGTTCCACTTTCGTAGTCAAGGGTCTAAGTCGAGAAAAAAAGGGGTAAAACAGTTTATGAATTGTTGTTGCTAACGTTTGCACTCATGCAAGACTTCGTGAACAGCACAATTATATTAAAAGGTCGGTAGTGCAGTTTCTAAACGATACACCATTTTGAATCAAAGATTCAACAATCGACTTTTCAACCGATTAAAGTTTCTAATATTGAATTAAAAGGTCGATAATGCAGTTTAATGCAACAAAATTATTTAGTATCAAATTAAAAATGACGGTAATGCAGTTTTATGTAATAAAATTTTTTAGTATCAAATTAAAAAGGCCGGTAATGCAGTTTCAATCAATAACAATATTCCAATAACAGCTACTATTGACCGTTATATCTCGTTTATTTTTACCAAGTTTAAATGAAGATACAAGAAACTAAACGCACAATTTAAACAATTATATCATCCCTTGTAAAAAGAAAAAAATGCAAACTTTATAATGCTAGCATTCAGCTAATTTTTTTTTTTTTTTTTTTATTCTATACAACTCGCAAAGCCACCACACGGCAAATTTTAATCATTGAGTCATGTTTTGCTGTCGCCAATGCCATTTTACTGAAGTACATGGACAGTCAACGGAATAGTTTTTGGTGAGAAAAAAAAAATAAAGATTTTTAGCAAACTAACGCAAAAAAGTCGAAAAAAAAAATACAATTCAAGAAAAAATTTCGCGCGTGCGCAAAAAACTTGGCTTATTTTTTTCTCATTCAATTCAATTCCAAAAAAAAAAAAAATATATTTTTATGAGTGATAATCATATTTCGCTTAGTTCATGCTATTTATTTTTCAAGGTAACTAAAACAACAACGAAAATAACAATAAATCGTTGGTTCAAAGTATATACGCGTCCCTCAGCACCTCTTCTTCTCTTCTACTATTTTACATTGTGTTTCTTTATGCACGATCAGCTGCTTTTGTGGTTTGTCGCGAAATGATCATCGGATGTTGCGACGCAAAGAGTTGGCAGCGTCGTCTCTGTTGTATTTGCAGACATGCTGGTGTCATAAGTGTTTGTTTTGTTGTTTTTTGTCTGTCTGCCTTTTTGCTTCTTTGTTGTTGTATTAATATTACCAGCATATAGCGTCTTCGCCTCTCTCTCTCTATGTACGCTTCACTCTCACTCTCTTTGAAAAAAATGGCTAATAATTTCCGTTATTATTCTTGGTTTTTCTGCACTCCTTTTCTTATTGCTCCATATTTAACATAGTCACTCCCACTGGCTGTCTGTCTGTCCGTCTGTCTGTCTGTCTATCAAGTGTCAATTAATTTCCGTTTTATTATTAATCTTTTTTTATTCGCTTGCTCCTACTTCTTCTCCTATTTTTTCATGCTGGCAATTACGTCTTGACACTTGTTTAAATTAATTATTTTTTAATGTATTTTCATTTTATATAATTGTTTACAATTACTTTTTAATTATTATTATTGTTTAATTATTTCATCTTTAGTCAATGTATTTTTAACTGAAAGTTTGTATAAAATTAAAAATAAAAAGCTGCATGGAGTTTCAAAACAAGTCAAGCAGGCATAGAAGCTAAGTTTGTCCCAAACTTGTCTAGAGGATTCCATATAAATTTTAGCTTTAAGTTGTACAGCATTTGATTTGGAGATCTCAAGTTGAATGATCCAATGGTTCATTGCCACTTTCTTTAGAAAATCCAATTTTCCATACAATTTTTTTTTTTGCAAATTAAATTGTAGCATGTTTCACCAATCTCCTTCTCCTATGAATCATGGTTAAGTTCTTAGTAGTGATGGGCGTCGAGACGGAAATCCCATGGGTTCTGATTACTTTTAAGTACGAAACTGCAAATATTTATAAATCATAACACTGCACTGTTAAGTTGTAAGCTTTTTAACTAATAAATCAGAATCATAACTACAATTAATTGGGATCCACGGGATTCCCGTCCCGAAGCTCATCTTTAGTTCTTACCACAGAAATTCGTTTGACATCATTTTCAACGGATTTTTTATTGACGTAAACTTGAGCTTGAGAAAATAATGAGCATAATTTTGACGATCGATTCGCTAATTCTTCTTCAGAGTCAACCATTCCAGTCCATAAACAACCTCATCGAACACTCGAACGTTCGTTCTAATAACTACAAGTTTGCTTGCTCGATTTTACAACTCAATAAGAAAAAGATCCATTTGAGAAGATAACTGTTTGGTCAAAATATGAAACTGAGTCCTTTCCAGCCGAAACGACATTCAAAGATGAGTTATTTATTACACTGATTCTTTTTATGAGATTTTTAACTTTTTACCTCCCTTGCACCTTCCTTCCTCTTCCCTGACCTCTATCCCCACCTACCTTCCTTCCTCCGTGCCCTCTATCCCCACCTACCTTCCTTCCTCCGTGACCCCTATCCCCACCTTCCTTCCTTTCTGGCCTCTATCCCACCTACCTACCTTCCTCCCTACCTACCTTCCTTCCTTCCTTTCTGGCCTCTATCCCACCTACCTACCTTCCTTCCTACCTACACCTGCCTTCCTACCTTCCTCCCTACCTACCTTCATTACCTTCCTTCCTACCTACCTTCCTTCCTACCTACCTTCCTCCCTACCTACCTGCTTTCTTACCTACTTTCCTCCCTATCTACCTTCCTCCCAACCTTCCTCCCAACCTACCTCCCTACCTACCGGCCTGCCTCCCCCCTGTCCCTCTTTTCTCTCTATCTGTCTATCTCCCCCCTCCCCTCTGTCTCCTTCTCTCTATCTCTCTGTCTCCCTCTCTCTCTCTCTCTGTCTCCCTCTCTCTCATCTTTCTCTGTCTCCCTCTCTCTATCTTTCTCTGTCTCCCTCTCTCTCTCTCTCTTTTCTCTGTCTCCCTCCTCTCTCTATCTGTCTCTCTCTCTCTCTCTATCTTTCTCTGTCTCCCTCTCTCCTCTCTCTTTGTCTTTCTCTCACTCTATTCTCTGACCTATTTCTGTACTGTATCTCTCTGACTTGTGTTCTGTACTGTAAGGTAGGGTGTAGTGCGCCATTTAGTTAACGTGTAAGCTTAAAGTCAATAAAATTAATTTTTTAAAAATAAATGCCAACTTATTCGATCCATTTTCTACATTTCTATATGTATGCTATATGCAGACACTCCATTTATCTCGTTTGGCCCACTTCACTCCACCCAAGCAATTAATTAATTTCAGATCTGCAACTCACTCGACTTTGCACTTCGCTGAGAGCTTTAAGCTTTTAACCTTCACAATTTAATCAAGAATTTAAATCAATTTTAGCATTAACGCTTACACTCCTGCGTTGTGTTAAACAATTTGCATAAATACAATATTTTATTTTTCAATTAATATCTTTATTCAAGTCGCTATTTTACTTTGTTACCAATTGGACTTGGCACTTGGTACTAATTTTAATTAATTATATTTTTTTGTTACGCCGCTGCTGCTGCGGCTGCTGTTATTATTTTTGCAATTACTTTTCAATTACATTTTTTATGCTATTAAAGAGTATCTTTCTTTTTTTTTTTCACTCGTATTTTATGTTTATTGCAGTCAATTAATTTAATTGCTTTGGACATTAAGCGCAATTTCTTTTGTCTTTCTATTATTATTGTTTCTGTTTCTTTTTTCTTGCGCCTTTCTTGAAATCGATCAGTTTGCCGGGAGCAACAGATCATTTCGGTTCAATAGATGTTGTGGCTGATGATGATCATGAGATGGTCCATTGTTTGTCTTGCCTGCCTGTCCTGTATATTTGCCTTTGCCTGCTGTGACTTTGACTACTACTTCAGCTGCTTTCATTTTGTTTTATTGAGCTACTTTGAACTGAACATTTATAATAATTGTTTCAGAAAAAAAAAGTAGCAGCACAAGATCATCAAAAAAAAAAAATATCATAAAAAAATAAGACATTTTATTAGCTAAGCTTGTGGCATAAAATAAATCAAGTGACCGACCAGTTCATTTATAGCTAAAGTTTTTCAGTATTTCATAAACTTTATCGTTGTTGTTGACCCTAAAAAAGCCAAAGTACTGAACTAAAATTTTATGTACGCACGCGCTTGCGTTTTTAATTTGAACTACTTTCCTCTGGAGCCAATGTGGAGTCTGTTTTTTTTTTTTGTGTGGTTTCTATATTTATCTTTTTTTTTTCCTTTTTAGATATTTCTTCTGTCAATTGGGTTATTCCAATTGGTAAAAAATGCACACGTTTGTATCTTACTATTTGAAACAATTGCGCATTTCCTCAATCAATGCTTTTATCTAACAGCTGCATTTTGCCAATAAAAAAAAAAAAAAAAAAATAATGCTACTGTTTTTTCACTGCTGCTGCTGTTGCTGCTGCTGTAGTTAGCCACAGGTGGGCTTTTGTTATTTCATAGCAGCCATCTGCAGCTCCTCCAACGCTGCTGCACTATATTACATTTGGACTTGCTATACATTCTTTGCTTTTGTTGTTTGCAGTTGTGTTGCGCTTTAATAACTTCATTGTCTTTCCGATATACATACTCCTCGTATGAATGTGGTTTTAGTCTATGGTTTCATGCTATTCAAAAATTCACAGCCTGTAGTTGCTGCTTGCTGGTCGTTGCTCTATCTTTGCCAAACATACACGCCACCACCAACGCCGCCACCTCCAAAAGTAGCCACAAGCTTGCCCCCAATTGCAATGTTATCCATTTGAACAAAGAGTGACCAAGCCATAGACTAGTTTGTTTTGTATATATTTTGTTTTTTGTTATATTAAGCGAAATAAAAATGTATCCCATAAATACTTATTTTTAAATTGTAGATTTGTAAACTGAATCCCCTAAGTGTGCGTAGACAAAGAGTTATTTTAACATAGTGTTTTGACTCATTAAAGTCTTCCGATATCATTAAAAATCTGTTATCGACTATCGATTGTTGCATTTATTATGAGTTTCCCATCACTAGCACATTAATAGTAGAATTTTTATTGCGTCAAAAATTAATCTTTGAAAAATGTTGAAGACCATTTGACAGCAAGTTGAATTTGCTTGGATTTGTTCGTAAATTTTTAAACAATTGTAATACTGCAGTTAACTCAGGAAAGGAATTGCGTTTCTGCTAATTTAACTAATATAATTAAAACATATTTTTTTTTTTCAAGGTATATTTTATCGAATTTCATCTTTAGGTTCCCACGTCACCAAGTCAAAGTATATTAGGGACTGTAAAAAGCGGCTGAACAAGCTAGCCAACAAAACTCAATCATCTTCTCGTGGGTTTCGGGGCATAGCGACACAGATCTACTGGCGAGGGAGGGTTCGTCCAGTGCCTCCCAACCAGTTCAGATAGAGACCCCAATGGGTGTAGTAATCTCTGCCATTAGCAACCACTTCGCCAATTTGGTCTATAATAAATGATCAAATCTGAACAGCTGCAGGAAAGCTAAAACGATTTGGCCTAAATTGAACGCAAAACGCTCAAACAAACTGTTATAAAACTCGCGTAAAGACCTCGCTAGACTAACAGCTACCATAACGGGACACTGGCCCATTGGAAGAAGCATGCGGCCAGACTAGGAATCCCGTTCAACGGGCATTGCAGAAGTTGTAAAGAAGAGGACACAACAGAAACGCTAGAGCACTTTCTATGTACCTGTCCCGCACTCAGATCACACAGAATGCGATTACTTGGGAAATAGCCTGCACCTAAAACTTCGCACTTTGCTTAACGAGTCAGTACTAGCTCTGGGTATGAGGCCGCTTCTACGAGTTTAGGTGCAACGGCGCTTTATGTGCTATTTGCTTGGGACTGTCCCATAGTCACTTCTATCTATCTTCATCGAATCTCTATCAAATCTCTAACAAAAACTTGAGACATTTGAAACCAACCCATAGATATTTGTGTAACACTTTGAAATCTCTTTTGGTTGTATGTAATAGGGTTGGTAGAGATTTCCCTGACATCCCTGGTTGTAGTTGTTTTTATGCAAAACTTTCCAAAAAAAATTGAAAAACTGTTGCTTAAATTAAAGTAAATGGAGTCTTCTACAATTTTGTTTAAACATAGTTTTGAGTTTAGTTCGGAAGATCAGGTGATAAGTTCAAAATAAAGTGAAAAAACAAAAAGCTATAAAAATCTATTCCCATTCTACTGTTATCCTGTTTCTTCGCTTTTTTTAGAGATTATAAGCAGTAATGCCAGCAAATTTGAAACAAAGTTGAGCTAGTCATGTGGAGTTCTTCCATGAATTTTGTAGTTTTTCTGATTTCACAAAAAGGAAGGACTTCTTTCAACTGTATGCATAATTATTTCGCTGTTTGTTGCTTTGTATAATTTTATTTTTTGTCTATCTTTATCTAAGCTGACGACGACGTCGACAACAACAACAACAACGACAGCAGCGATTATTGTTTCCTTAATTCAAAGCCAACTAGTCTCTTGAGCCAAGTCCGCCACTTTGTCTTTGTTACTTTCATGATTGCTGTCTTGATTGTTTTTTTGTTTTTTTTTTTGTTGTACGAATAGTGCTACCATAATGCGCTGATCTAGATCTCACAGTTGTGTTGTATATAGCGCTTTGGCAATTTATGAAGCATAAACTAGATGCCACAGACGTAGAAATAGTTCAGTTCAGTTGAGTTGAGTGGTAGCCACAATTTTGCAGATATTTTTGCAAGATAGTTGCTGTGTGTGTGCCAGCATAAGTGGTGTGTGCAAGTAGCTATTGGTAACTACTCTGGATGTGATGATATCTTACGCTTTAGATTTATGGCATCGAGTGAAGTTTTGTCACCGTCAGCAAACGTCAACGATGATGATGATGATGACGATGACGCCTGGCTACGACGTTTACGTTCATCGCGATAGGCGGCGACAAAGACTACTTTTAAAGTGTCTGTGACATTTGTTTGACAGTTGATGAGCGAGCTTAAGCAACTTTGGAATCAATGAGTATGATCATCAACAACATCATCATCATCACGATCACGATCATGATGATGATCAATATTGATGCTTATGATGGCTTTTGATGATCAGTTCAATAAAATGCAATAAAAGTGTCTATACACGTTCATTGAGATCATCAACGTGACTGAATTTACGCAGCATAGCGAGAGAGTGGGCTGTTAATAGTCAGCAGTCAGTCTGTCTGTCTGTCAGCGTCTTGTCTTCTTTTCTAAACTGACTTTAGCCATATTAGATTGAAAAACAAACAAGATAAGACGCGCATAGATATTGAATTGAGTAAAAGTTTTTTTAGTGTGTCTCGATCAGAGTTGGACATTTGCGTTGTTGCTGCGCAGCTGTTAAATTTCTCGAATGCTGCTATGCTGCTGACTCATTCGAAGACAATAGACGCCGACGGACGTTGAATGGATTGCCCTTCGTTAAATTGCCAGCTTTATTTTATGATTGCATTTCGCAACAAAAATGGGCAAAAATAGCATAGCAAACAACGTAGTACATCAATACGATTTTAATAGACCGCATTCATGCATTATCCCACGCCCACGAATCTATTTTTGGTGTGTGTACAATTTTCTCTTTTTTCTTCTAAACATAGTATTTTTTCTATTTTTTTTTCTGTGTGTTGCAAGGTTTGCTTTAATTGTTCTAAAAGTTTTCAATAATACAAAAATAAAAATTTTTTTAACTTTTTGAAATGTAATTTTGTACAAAAAAATTGAGATATCCCATAGAGTTTTTATGGTTCATTTAGCAGATTACTTTGAAATGTAACTTTTACAAAAAATAACAGGGCTGCAAACCTGGTTTTGTACCGAATCACAGCATTTTTGACCGTTTGCTTCTAATCTCTGAAAACAAATGGTTTTGAACCAAAAGCCAAGCCATATAGGTGGTTCGGTTCGAATCGATTCGCGATTTCTTTAAAACAAAGTAGCGGATACACAGCGTGTGCTACTACGTTGTACGGGCGTTTGGTTGCTCTTTCGATTTTTTTTTTCATTTCGCAATTGCAGTTCTTTTCGATAGCATTTTCACTATTTTGTTTTTTTTTCTTTTTCACGCAACTAACTTGGGTCTAACTTAAAAATATTGTACTAAAAATACCAGTTAGACTGCAGCTTTCCCTAAAATATTTTGGAGAACGCTGCAATCAGCTGATTTTCTTTGCTTGTTTTTGTTTTTTGGCTGCATAGAGTCCCTTAAAATGTTGGGGCTAGTATAAAAAAACATACGAAAAAGCAAAACATTTTTGAATGGAAAAATTAGAAAAATAATGAACCGAATATGCATTAAGCATTGTTTTTAGTGGAATTTTAATTTACTTGCATTGTTGCCTTTTAGATGTAACCTGTTTGGGACTCATCCGTTGGATGATTTTAAAGTCCATAGCGGACATAGAAACATTTTTAGTATTTTATATATATATATAGATTTTTTTGACAGTATAAAATTTTTTTGAGTTAAGATTTTGTTTGTGTTTATGCCGCAGTATAATCGGAAATCTTAATAGAAGTGCTCATAGACTTGATAACGTCAAAAACAATAGAACAGGTGGGGCCATTAAATTTCAATAAATTATTGTAGCCAATAATGGTTAAAATTAGACGATTGTTGTTTACTATAATAAGTAACATTTTGTTTAATTTCCATAAGGGTACTTTTATTTTAAATATGCATTTTATTTGAACCACATAAACGGAACCGCTGTTCGACACTGACTTTAAAACTGGTTCAAAATAGAGGTTGAAAGGCATCTTGAACCACTGAATCGAACCACTGCCAAATTTTTTTTTTTTTTTTTTTTTTTTGTGATTTGCAGCCCTGAAAAAAACAGAGTACCCCTTAAAGTTTCTATGGTTAATTCAGCAGATTGCTTCAATACAGGGCAGAGGTTCAAAGGCATCACGAACCACTTTTTAGTGGTTTGCAGCCCTGAAAAAAAAGAGTATCCCAAAAAGTTTCTATGGTTCATTCGGCAGCTTGCTACAGTTCAGAGCATCTAAGAAGTGGCTAAACGTCATAGCTTCTTTTTTTTAAGGAATTTTTAAATCAGTTCACCTTATTTTGCTTCTATAATGGTGCAATAAACACTAAAATTGAAAAATGTTATTCTTCGACGCTATCGAAAGTGTATGAATGTTTGTGTGTGTTTTTTTTTTCTTTTGGCTTAAATACATACCTAGTTTGCCTTGGCGCGGTTGTTTCTTTGTCTTCCTGTTGGTTTGGTATGTTGCTGCGCTATAATTTTGATTTCATTGCAATTTGCCAAGAGTTTAATAGTCACCACCACCTACCTCCTTCCGTGCATTCAACTTATTTGAGTTGCTCTAATTTCACCAGGTTTTATTTTTTTTTTTATGTGTTCTATTTCACTTCCTCACATTTCAAATAGATTATCAACGGCGGCGCTGCTGCTATTGCTGCTGCTGCAGAGATTCACCACGGTGCGTCGTTGTCTCTTGATCGACGACCACTTGGCGTGAAATTTTTACGTTTTGCTAAAAATAAAAATAAAAATAACACAAACTTTTCATTTACATTTTTTTTTTTTTTTTTTGTATATTTATGTTTGTACAATTCGTATTGAATTCGTTTAAATTGTTTTTGTGTATTTTTAAAATTTATAAACTTTTACCGCAGTTGTTGTTTTTGTTGTTGTTGTTGCTGCTATTTCAAAAGTGTTAAAATTAATAAGAATAAACGCGCTCGCGAGGGTTATTTGATTGCTGTGCGCTGTTTATATTATTAAGTTTTTTTATTTATTTTCGCATGCCCCATGCACAGAAATTATACGGGGAGCGCGCAAAATTTCAACAAAATTTATTCTTAAATTTTTGCCGCAACACACAATTTCATTCACATGCAGATTTCTTCTTTAAATAAACATTGCTGCCTGCCTGCCGGTGTGTGTTAGTCGCCGCATACATTGCTATAATTTTATAATTCAAGCGTGAAAATAATTTTTTTTTTTTATACATAAACAAATTGCCAATTAATATTCTAATTATTTGTTGTCTATCTTCTATTTTTTTTTTTTGTCTAATATTTTAGTCAGTCTTTTTTAAGTTGAAAACGCACATGAGTCATAATCAAATTCAACGCGCAATCCCCATTTATCAATTTTCCATTTGCAAATTTTGTAAATCCCAACAAAATAATGTTTTTATCAAAAAACCAAAAAGCGTTTTGAGAAAATTATAATAAAAGTTTTTTTTTTTATAACGTGTTTCACTTCCTTTTGTTCACACAAATGTCTGTGTCTGATCTCACAGAGTAAATATAGCAAAAGAAAAGAAAAAGAGTTTGATGATAAAACAGCTGATAACTGTTTTTATCTACTAGTATCTCTCTCTTTATCGCTCTCTTTATTTGTTTAACTTTATTATGCTGCTGCTATGTACGTTATCACTGTTGCTTGGGAATACTCATCGCGTAATTACTTCCGGTCGCAAAAGTTAGTTCCATTAGTTAATTTAAACACCCATCACGCCCTCTTCCACTCCACTATTAGTGTCTTATCTCCTTGCAGCAGCGGTCGACAGCGTCACCATAAACTAAAATGAACTCTTCTATGCGTAAATGGGCTGCTACTCACCTGTGCTGCTCGCTCTCGCAATCCCTTGTGATCAAACACTTTTGATTGGCTCTCTCTATTGACTATTTTTCTTACGCTCAATTTACAGCTTCCCAGTGGTAAATTATAACTAAAAATCGAATCAATACGAATACCTACGTGTTTTGTAGCTTTGTGAATAATTTAAATTATTGTATAAAGAATTTTTGGATCACCATTATTGAGTTCATACAATATTGATTCTACTTTTTGATTAATTGAAGCATTCAGAACAAATAAATCTATTATTGATTTTTTTCTATACTAAAATAGCTTCAGAAAACAGCTAATTGTAGTATAATAATAAATGCCGATAGTTTTTAGAACCAGAGACTGAATAGAGTGTACCCGAAGTATTTTGCAAAACTGATTCCGAATTTAACACCCATGGAATTTTAAATATTCTAAAACAAAAACAAAATAAATACGAGATTTTTGCATTTTTTGAGTTAGAATATATTTAGAAAACCGTGGGAGATATTTTTTTTACATTTTTGGATTAGAATATCTCTACAATCCCGAATATGGAGAAATAGTTTTGAGCACAAATTCAAAAACAGCGTGCCATCAAATGAACTATGACCAGACTCTGGTTCCAGTATTTTTTTTTTTTTTTATTTGTGTATTTTTTAAACCTTTCGTCGAGTTGGTGAAATATGGGGTTTTTCTCCTTAATTAGGACAATTTCTCGGGGTAATACCAAAAAAAAAAAATATTTTTTTTTTATGACTCAGCATACACTTCTAAAAAATAAACTGTATACGAAAAATGTCAGAACTGGGAAAGTACGTTAAAAATGGTAGCCGGGACAGGAAATTGGTCTAGTCTCGAAAATACAAAAAAAATGTAAATTTTAGATTTATGCAGAACACAAATTTTGATCTTCCTAAGATAAATAAAAAAAAAGGGTACAAAATGTATGAAACTTACTTTTGTTTTGTTTTTATACCCGTCATAAACTGTATTAAAGGTATATAAAGTTTGTCTGAATGTTTGTAACGTATTAAAGGAGACCCTATGATCAGCACGGCGAGACATATCGATTTAGCCATATCCGTCTGTCTGCCGGTATTTATGCGTTTTGTTCGTTTAGTTTTAAAGGTATTTACCTGAAATTCTAAACTTAAGCTTGTCTCAGCCCTAAGCAGGTCAAGTATTAAAATTATTGTGCCACGCCCATTTTGAGATATAGTTCCAATTCAAATCTACCGCCCATTTTCGAGTTTTTGTATGAAAATATTTATTATTTATGAAGGTATTAACTCGAAATTAGGAAAAACAACTTCTAATCTCATCCTATGTATACACTACTAATATGATATGGATATGTTACATACATTCCCTCCGTCACTGATCATATATGTATAACCAATTCAAAGTTTTGTGTGGCGGATATTTGTGCTTAGTTCCTTGAAAACTCTATACTCAAAAAATCGAATGAACTCTCAGCGCTCTCAGTTATGTGACCAGTAAGCGATGGTAGTGTGTCTATTTAATGCATGCAATCGGTAAGCTTTAAAGTTTCCATTCGGTATTATTACAAATCATTGTTTTGCTGCTTACTTGCTCACCCACTCAAAAGCCCGTTAGAGGTGCTGTTGCTGCAGATGAGTGTTTAGTTCTAAACGAACGTTTGCCGCAGTTAGCCGTTTTTTTGATTTGATCGAATTTCGTGAAGACGCCGACGACGACGACTACGACGCGTTCTGATCGATCAAACATTTTGCGCGCGTTGTTGTGTTTGTTGTTTTTTTTTTTTTTTTTATTCTGTGCTAAACGAACGAACTCATTTTGTGTTTTTATTTATTTTAAATTTCTTATTTGATTTTTTTTAAATGTTAAAATTAAATTTTCTTTATTAAAAACAAAAATGTCTGTGAAATTTAACAAATTCAGTGTCAACAATTTCAATTATTTCTACACTCGCCTTTGCTTCTCATACTCCCTTTTATTTTTGGCGTGTTTATCAACAACTACTTTTAACTGAACTTCGTTAAAATGTTAATGTGAGTCAAACTTTTTTGGTGTTGACGTTGACGTCGTCGCCGCTCGCTGCAAATGCGTGCGGGTGGCAACGCGGCGCAATGTTGCATTTGTTTATTTATGGCATACAAAAAAAAAAAAAAAAAAATTATAATTATACTACACATCTCATGTATATATAGTATATGAATTATTTATTTGCTTTATTAATGTCTTAAAGTGCGATTACTACAAACAATGGATGGCAAATTACAAAAACAGAAAAGCGAAACGTATAAGAAAAAAAATATACAAAAAAAAAAAGTGAGAAGTGCAATGAGGAATAAGCGTACCTCAATGTGTATGTGATTGTGTCTTATTCGTTTTCTGTACGTCCGTCTGTCTGTCTGTCAATCAGCCGCGGGAGCTATATTTAATTGCGTTTGTTTATATATACAGCCATAGTCAAATGTTATTACACAACCAAATTTGTTTTTGCACATTCAACTTTCTTCCTTCTTCCTACTGTTGCTATTGATGTCAGACTATAATATGTGTTTTTGTTGTAATCCTTGATCTATCCTGAATCGATCGATGTCTTATTGGAAAAGATAACGGTATATCGAACCGAGATTCAAGCGAATGAAGTAATGAGTAGCGGCCGTCAAAAGTTATTACACACATTTTTTTCCGTCAAAAGTAATTACACAAAACTTAAACTTGAATATCTTGGTCTCTATTGAGATAGCAATGAAATCTTATAGTGTAGGTTGTAGGTCTCTTCGAGTAGAAGAAAACGGTATGCTTAGAATTTTCGGGGACCCTTAGGGTCTGGATTTAGGGTCAAAAAACAAATGTTCCTTATTTTTTCACTTAAAGAGCAATATCTCTGTAAATTACAAACCGATTTTATTTTTTTAACATGTTTTAGAAAGAAAAAACTTTGCCCTTTTGAGGGCAATGACATTATTATGACATTTTTGATCGTACCTCTGCGTATTTTCAAGATAAACGCAATTTTTACCATTTTTTTTCAAACCATTTAAGGTTATCGTACTTTTGTTACACTTTTTTTGTTTGAAAGCTATCTTTATGAGAAAGGTCTTCTTGAAGTACACAGAACTACGAGTAAAATGATTGTTTAATGATAAAAATCCGACAATAATTGACCAAGTTATTTAACTTTTTCTATGAACACATTTTGCTAAATTAGGCTTTCTAAAACTTCTAAGCATTTTCTTATGAATTTAAAAACAAATTTTTTTTAAAAACAATTTGTTAGAAAAAGTTAAATAACTTTGTCAATTATTGTCGGATTTTTATCATTAAACAATCATTTTACTCGTAGTTCTGTGTACTTTAAGAAGACCTTTCTCATAAAGATAGCTTTCAAACAAAAAAGTGTAACAAAAGTACGATAACCTTAAATGGTTTGAAAAAAAATGGTAAAAATTGCGTTTATCTTGAAAATACGCAGAGGTACGATCAAAAATGTCATAATAATGTCATTGCCCTCAAAAGGGCAAAGTTTTTTCTTTCTAAAACATGTTAAAAAAATAAAATCGGTTTGTAATTTACAGAGATATTGCTCTTTAAGTGAAAAAATAAGGAACATTTGTTTTTTGACCCTAAATCCAGACCCTAAGGGTCCCCGAAAATTCTAAGCATACCGTTTTCTTCTACTCAAGAGACCCACAACCTACACTATAAGATTTCATTGCTATCTCAATAGAGACCAAGATATTCAAGTTTAAGTTTTGTGTAATTACTTTTGACGGAAAAAAGTGTGTAATAACTTTTGACGGCCGCTACTCATTACTTCATTCGCTTGAATCTCGGTTCGATATACCGTTATCTTTTCCAATAAGACATCGATCGATTCAGGATAGATCAAGGATTACAACAACATATCTTATTATAGTCTGACATCAATAGCAACAGTAGGAAGGAGGAAGAAAGTTGAATGTGCAAAAAAAATTTGGTTGTGTAATAACATTTGACTATGGCTGTAAGACTACATACATATTTGTTTTTATTATTTCCAATCAGAAAGAAAAATAACGAAATAGAGTCAGAGTCACTTATTCTGTTTTTTTTTTTTTTTTGTTTTATATACAATTAGCTTATCGCTTCCAACAACAACAACAACAAAACTTTGTGTTTATTGTTGTTGTTTTTTTTTTTTTTTTACTTTTATCATTTCATTGCCTAGATTTCATTTGTTGTTGTTGCTGCTTCATTATATTTTGTTAGTGTAATTTTATTGTTTTGTCTTTATTATTGTTGTTTTTGTTTGCTGATTGCATTATTAGCTTTATTATTATTGTTGTTGTTTTCAGTGTTTCTAATTGCATTTGCTGCGCGGAACTAGGTTACATACAAAAAAAAAAAAAAAAACAAATGCATTTGGCTGCCGTTTGCCTTTTTGTGTTTCACTTTAATTGTGTTTTTTTTTTTTTTTTTTTTTTTTTGAATTTTATTTTCATTGTTTTGATTTATTTACTTAATTTGTTTGTTACCTAAGGCTGCCAACTTGCTTATAAATTGAATTTAAAAAATAATAAAATAGAAATTCAAGTGAAATGTTTTTATAACAATTTTACATTAATTGAAAGCATATTTAAGGTAAATAAACTGAAGCCAACAATATAAAAAAATAAATGCTAAAATAAATAAACAGAAAAATATTATTTAAAAAAAGATAAACTCTTTTAACGGTCTTAATTAGAGCGACAATTCAGAAACTCTAATTACAAAAAAAAAAAAAAAAAAAAAAAAAAATAAAAAATAAATAGAAATAAAAAATAAATAAAAATAAATAAAAAAAAAATAATAAAAAAAAAAAATAATAAAAAAAATACACTAATATAAAAAATAAAAAAGTAACAAGAACTGCAGTAGAGTTAACTCGATTACCAAATACCCTACATCATTATGACAGAAAAACCCTACACAATAGTAACGCTTTGACCCTGATAAGGTTGTTTTATTTTATTTTATTTTTTTTTATTCACGTAAAGCCCACTAAAGCGTGCATTATGGCATATTGGAATTTTGAACGGAATAATATGATACAAAAGCTGATGGTTCTAGTATTTTGTTTATGGAAAACCCTTCAAAAAAATGGCTCTAGCGAACGTGAGGAGGCTGATTTATCTCTCATCCACGTTAAAACCTGTAAATCGTGAATTATGGCAAACTAGAACACGGAAACGAATAGTGATGATTGGGCGATTTGATGAATTCTTCAAGATCATCACCATCAATTCTCATCCTCGTTAATTCCAGTTCAGTGGGGATTATGGCATAATGAAATTTGAAAACCTGTACCCTGATCCCTGGGACCTATTCTGTTATGAAATTCAGAAAAGTGGTACTCTTCTGGCAGTGAGCACGAAACTCTCAAAGATTGTCGGAATTAAGCTGGCGCTATAGACTCAGTTATGATTCTTGATTATACGTTGAGAAGAGTCCTTCCATTTTTATACACGTTAATCAGTTTGTCGGAAAGTTTGTAACGCATTAAAATAGACATCGTAGACCCTACAAAGTATGTATATATATTCTTGATCAACACGACGAATCGTTTCCATCTGGCTGTCTGTTTATTTCAACGCGATTTATTTGGAGGCTAGTGAAGTTATTTAATTTAATGTGAAACTTAAGCTTTACTCGGCAACGACCAGGTCAAGCTCGAAAATAAACCCAAAAGTCCATTTTTAAGTACAGCCCCCAAACAACAAACTCACCGCCCATTTTTAAATTTTTATATAGAAATATATGTATTTTATTTATTAAAATATTTACTTAAATTTGAATAAAAACACTTCTTATGTCATCCAATGTCAAAATCAAGGTGCCCCGCCCATTTTTAGCTATAGCTCTCATTCAAAGTTACCGATTATTTACGAATTTCTGTATAAAAAAAATATTTTATTTATGAAAATATTTACTTCAAGTTGGGTAAAAAAACATATCTTATGTCATCTGTGGTGTACAGATACGAAAAGCTTGCTTTTCCTTTATTTTTTAAAGAAAATTATTGTTATCTGTATTTTAAGCTTAAAATTTGATACCAATATTGTGTATAAACTTGAGTTGTATCAGAGCATCGATCCCATCTCGGTTCCAACGAAGTTAACGTTTTTTCTTGTTGATTATTGTAATTCTTCTGTAGATTCCTGGAGTATTCTTCCATTGGCTCTTCACTGGCCGAGTCTGTCTTTAGACTTTTGCACTCACTTTTTAAAATTAAAAAAAAAAATAATTGTAAAAATATCAAATATATAGTTTTTTTTTTGAAACTTTTCTCTTAAGCTTGATCCCACTTCCAACAGCGCCCATGATTTCTTGAAAAACAAACAAAAATGGAAAGTGATAATTATTAGATTGTGTCTCGGTGGAAAAAGTCGCGTGAACAAAAAAAAAAAAAAACAAGCATAAAAAGTTAATGGAGGAGTTTAAGTAAGCAGCACGAAGTGAGTGATTCTGTGCCACTTTCAATATGACAGATAGGACAACAACAACAACAGATTGCGCTTCGCTCTGCTTTGTTGTTGTTGTTGGTTGTTGTTGTTTTTTTTTCTTCTTTACTTGCTATAAAAACGATGATGTAATTTGCATAAGCAAGCAATGAACTGAACTACGCTGCTTGCGCTGTGCTGTGGCTGGCGCCAAACAACTCAAAACCAACATCTGCAACATTTAGCGGTTTTGATTTTATAGATACAAAATGACTATCTATAACTATGTATGTACTTAGATACACTACAGCAACATTTGTGCGGCATTTGTGACTTTAAATAAAAAAATTTTAAGCCAAAATAAAATTTTAGTTTAAATATAAAATATATTTTTTTTTTTTTTTGCTTTAGTTTAGTTGCGGAAAATAAGTGTACGGGGAAATATACGGGTGGGAGCGTGTGCAAACACATCACCATCATCATCATCACCAACGATGTTGTACAAAGAAAAAAAAAACACGTTGTTGTCATCTTATGCCTTAATCGGTTTGCCACCCACTCGAATGAAAAGTAATAAAAATAAAATTGCCGCAAAAATTTATGTGTGTACCAGCAGCAACAACAACAACAACAACAGCGGCAGCAGCAACAACAACAACATTCAGTCTACGCGTGCTGCTGGCAGCAATATTGTTGTATTTTGTTGTTGTTGTTGTTGTTGATGATGTAGTCAGCCTCAAAGGCGTCGTTTTGTCAACTGATTGATTTTTTAACAATAAAGAAAAATGTTATAACTTGTCTTAGAAGACACTCTAAAGAAAGTTATACAATTTTCCATAACAATTTTTTTTTTTTTCGCGCAGTGTAGTTATACAATATATAAACCCGTATATATGTCCGTCCGTCCGTCTGTCCGTTCGTTCATTGACTGTCGTCATTCGCTGATTTTAGCCAAGCAACAATTCTTCCTACACCTACGACCTAGAATCACCGAATATGTCAACAGGTATCTTGCTGGCTTTAGGCTGACTAACTGCTTGACTGACTCGGTAAACGAAAATACAAAAAAAAAAAACTAAAAAAAAAAAACATTCAACTTGATATTTATTATGTTATTTGTTAAAGCTAAAAAAAAAATACGTTTAACCAAACGTTTTATTTTTATTATTTATTTTTTTTGTTTAGCTAAATAAACTACTACTTAAAAAAAAATGTATATTATATACAATTTTTTTTTTTTAAACGCACGCACACGCAGCAAATCTTTCTGACAGCGCTGCTGCCGCTTCTATAAATTATTTTAAATAAAAGTTTTTTTTTTTTTTTTTATTTTGTTGCGAATAAAAAGGTTTTAATTAAACGTTGCCAACATGCGAAGTACAACAACATTTCAACGCCCTAACGCTCATAGATAGATAAATAGATACATAGATACAATTCTATCTAGTGGATACCCTTCATATTTGAGTGTTCTATGCGCCTCTCACTCACTAAATGCCGTTGCGCTGCTGCTGCTGCCGCTGCTGCTATAATAGCCAAAGTACATAAATTGTGTCAAGGGAATTTAGATTTCGTGTTTGAAGCATGAAATCAAATTAAATGAAATTAGCCAACGTTTTTTTTTTTTACAACAAAAAAAAACAATAGAATTTTTGCGACACTCAAGCACTCTTCTGCTGCAAAGCTTAATAAATCAAATGTAAACGCGCTACTGTAACAGCAATCTTTTTTTTTTTTTTTTTTTTTTAGAGAAGCTAATCTTTTAAAGATATAAAAGAGCAATAGATCACTTAGTAAACATACCTTCTTTATTTAATGTGCTTCCATAGCTCGTAAATATATGCGCAAAACATATAATTATAAAAGCTTAAGAATACATAAAGTAGATTTTATTGCGAGTTAAACGATTTGTTTTGATTTATATATACAATTTTTTGATCTCACCAGCTTTTTATAAATATAGAGAATGGTGTGTGAAGTGGGCCACTTAAAAATTTGTATTTTTTTTTTTGGAAGAGTACTCTTCTCAAATTACTGCAACCCATTAAAAGTTGTTGTGTACCTATTGAGCTGGTCTATTTGATGTTTTATTTAAAAATAATTGAAATTTTTTAATAAAATCGCTATTTAGTGGGGTGGTGTGAGTCATTTGAAAAAGGACTGTATATGATGGTGGTGATTAGTTGCTTGTAATACTCAATAGTCGAAATGAATGAATATAGTTCACAGTAAATATTCATTTGTACTTACTGTGTACTCAGTGTGCTGATCTCCTAGAAATTTAATTTTTATATAAAATTAGCTGAACCCGTTGTGCTTCGCTGCACACCTCATGTTGAACTTAAATAAAAAAAGAAAACATTATAGACAAAAAAAAAAGAATATGTTTTGGGTCACCCAATGGACCCAATGTCGAAAATTCAATTGAATACAAAAAAAATGTTTTTGAACCATTATTAAAGTAAATCTTATGGTTCAACTACATAGTAAAAAAAATCTTCAGAAAAAAATATGTAAAATATCTAATTTGGAACGGAACCACTACGGGCCCAGGTCCAAGTTTCGAAACCCCTTTGAACACACAAAATATATTTTTGACTATCTTTAAAATGCGCCCACTTTTTCAACACTTCAGGTCTACCAAAGATATGCCTTTTCCGGTATCAGAGTCCCATTGTGCGCCAGGTCAACATTTTTAAAAATCGCGTCTTAGTACTCACCTTTATAGTAAAATTAACCTAAAGTAAAAAAAAAAATTTTAAAAATAATACCTTTCAACAAATCTATTTTGGGGTTTCTACTGGGCCTCAGGGATAATATTTCAAAAATCCCAGAAACATGTTATCTTTCATTTGTATTAAATTTGAGGTAAATCTGTCAGTGATATAAGATTTTTTAAAAAAGTGGTCATATGGGTGGCGTGTTTAAACAAAATATTATGTTTTTCCCTCAAAGGTTCCAGTTACACCTCTGACAATTTTAGAAATGTTCAGGCCTGATCAAAAAAAAAAAAAAAAAAAATTAATGGTAAAAAACAGCATATTATTTCTTCCAGTGTTCAGGGTCCCAGTTGCGCTCTGTGAAAAATTTCAGGAAGATCGGTCTAGAGTTCTGGGATCTATTAAACACCAACATACAAAGAAACACACATACATTTTATAAAATATCAAACTTAACTTTATCTTCAAAAATATTTAAAATTTCCTCTAATAAAACCATTAAATAAAGTTTAAAGTTGGGTGGAGTAAACCATTTAAATGATTACTGTATATGAACGTGGTTTAAAACAACATCGTCTATTATCGTAATTCAAATACAAAGTGGAACGTGAAATGAATAAATATAGTAAGTACACAGTTAACATTCAGTTGTACTTGCTGTGTACTCATTGTACTAAACTGAACTCATTTAATATTCTGTTATCATAAATTCCTTACAGTTGTAATATAGAAACTATTATTCCATATCTTTAAATTTTGTCACATTTTAAGAGTATAAAAACTTCTATAAAACTATAAATTTAATTTTATTGCTTAATTTTAGCTTTTAGATTCCACTTGTTGTCTATTTTTCTAGTTTATTAATTGTTTTTTTTTTTTTTTCGTTTTTCATTTTCTATTTGACTGCATGCCCCAGTCTCATGTTGACTCACATGTGGGAGTTTATAGACCGCATACAACAACAATAACAACAACAACTAACAAACCAACCACACTATTATCGGAACACACGCACAGACACTTAAAACAAGACAAAAAACAAAAGACACACATTCGGTTCGGTTTGGTTGTAGCAATGGGGTTCATGTACGACATTGAACTCGAAATGTCAAAATCGAAAATAGTGTTTATATATATATTTTTTTTTTTTAGAGTGCAAAGAGATATTTTTTTGATTGAGTGACAGAAGCATAAAAAAAAACTATTTTTAAAAAATTTGAAACTAGAACAATAAAAATTTTTTTTTTTTTATTTTGGTCTTTTTAGATTTTTTTTTTTTTGTTTATATTGCGAACTTTCGCCACAGCTAAATTTTGAACTTGAAAACTTTTTTTAAAAATATTAAAATTTTTTTCTTACTAATTTTTTGCAGACTAGCAATTGGAACAACAACAAAGTAAACAAGGCATAAGTAGTACAACATAAAATAAAAAAAAAAAATAAATAATTATTAAAACAACAAATTCAAATCAACAAGTAAAATCCGGCAACTGCAAACGACGCGCCTGAGAAAAAGTACTTCTCTGGTACGAAAAAAAAAAAAGAAGATATTGACCAAATAGTTTTAGAAGGCGGCAGGGGCAGTAATTAAAAACAGCAACAAAATGGTGGACTATTATAAAATTTTAGATGTACCACGCACAGCCACAGACAGTGAAGTTAAAAAAGCGTAAGTTTTTTTTTTGATGGAATTTAATTGCCAGAAACATATTTTAATAATATTTTCTTTTTTTATTTTTTTTAGATATCGAAAATTAGCGCTCAAATGGCATCCGGATAAGAATCCAGATAACTTGGATGAGGCTAATAAACGTTTTAGAGAATTGAGTGAGGCTTATGAAGTGCTTTCGGATGGTGAGTCTCGTAGCTTTAGATATACTCCAACACGCTCCTAACAACAACAGAAGCGTTTAAAAAACTAAATTTCTTAATTTAGAAAGCAGACAGTTTAGTCGGCTACTATGTAAATAGTTTTTTTTTTAATACTTTTTTTTTCCCGTTGTTGTTATTGTAATGTGTAACTCCAAAAAAAATAAAAAAATTGTGTATATAGCACGCAAGCGTAAAATCTATGATGCGCGTGCAACATTGCATAAATCTACAGCAACATCCAACAGCAGCAGCAGCAGCACACGATATGGCAGCGCAACAACAACGAATGGCGGCTACTATACACGTTATTCACGCAATGCCAGCGACATTGGTGGCGGTGGACGTGATTATTTTGACTATTCAGACTATTATCCGCAAAGCAGCAGTACTAAACGTGGCAATCGTTATCAGGCGTTTACCTTTCGCAATCTATTTGAGGCGACACCATTCCATAAACTTTTTGGTTGGTACAAATGTGCAGGCGCACGCAGTTTGAAGTTTTTGCCAGTTCTTTTGTTAAAAGTGTGCGCTCGTTCGTTGTTCCAAAAATTATTAAATCTTGACACATTGGTTAGCTAAAATACTAATTAAATGAATTCAGACAGACGGACGGACGGACAGACTGTCTACAAATTTTTTTGTTTGTATGTTGTTTTTTTTTTTAAACAAACTAATATGCCAACTGCTCGATTACACGCTACTATGTTGCTGTTTGCTGTTTAAATTTTCTGTTACTTTTATAATTAATAAAAAAAAAAATAAAACTGTTACGCAGACTAATCATGAAAAAAAAAAAAACCGCCAATAAATTTAATACATGCGCTGCTATTTTAGCATTTCACGCTAATTCGCAAATTTTCTATGCTTTTTTTTTTTTTTGCAGAGAAAAAACGCCGCATCTACGATCAATATGGTAAAGAGGGTCTAATGGGCGATCGTTGTCAGAATCGTTCAACGCGACATCAATACAATACACATGAGTTCGATGACTTTGATATAATGGGCGGTTTTCCATTTGTCTTCCGACCGCCTGAAGAAGTTTTTCGTGAATTTTTCGGTGGTAACTCACCATTTGCTGATTTCTTTAGAGGTAAATTAAAATTAATAATTTTCTAATATTTCGTTTAAATTTCACTTTGATTTATTTTCTGATTTTGTAGATGTTGGTACATTTCCTCAGACAAATGGCGCAAATTCAACAACAAGCGGCAGCCGTCGTCATCACGGAAGCAGTTCTCGCAGTCACCATCATCAGCATCAGCATAAGATTGCTTCGCCCTTTGGTGCACCAATGTTAAATTATTCAATGATGGATTTCTTTATGCAACCAAGCGGTTTTACCTCGTTCTCAACAATGACCAATGGCAGCAGCGGCGTTAGTTCAAGTAGTGCCAATGGCGCTGTTAAGCGTACATCGACTCAGACTGTTTTTGTTAATGGCAAGAAATTGATGACCAAGCGGTAAGTAGTAGTGTAGTGACATTATTTTCTGTTTATGTACTTTTAAAATTTTGAGCATTTGCGAAATGAGTTTATGCAGTGCATAGCAAATATTCAATTGTACTTACTGTGTACTCATTGTGCTGTTCACTTAAGAGCGTTTTATATTAATATAAAATAAATCAAACTGTAGCCTAGCTTCAAATAGATTTAGAATTTCGAACTGAAACAATTAAATGCAGAGTAAAGTGTGGGTAAGACAGGAAATTTTAGAGTTTCTCTCTAAAACTAGACAGGAAATATTTTAAAAACTTGTTTACTGTATATGATCATGATTGTAAGTCAAATGCTTAAATAAATGATGAGTTAAAAAATCCCCCAGCAAGCATTTAGTTGCTTACTGTGTATTCACTGTGCCGATCTTGTAGCTGTAGAGTAATCTTAGTCAAACTAACTTCAATTTCTCACTGAAACCACATTAAATACACAGTGAAGTGGGGTGATGTAAGCCACTTGATGCGGTTATCGTATAAGATCGTGGATATGTAAGACATTTATAAAGTCGAACTAAAAAGCAAAGACTAATTCAGTCTGAGAAGAAATAAATGAGTACAGTTCACACCATACTCAATTGTACACACTGTGCTGATCTCTAGTAGATGTTTGTATTAAATTTAAATATATAAACTTAGTCAAACTTTGACCTATCTTCAAAAATATTTGGGATACATATTTAAAACCACTTAATATTACGGTGGGTGGGGTGAAGTGAGCCACTTAAATGGTCATCAATACACATGATATGCCTTGGAGAGATGATGTCAGAGTAAGCACTTGAATGGCTAACGTATATGGTCATATTCAGTTGTAGTCACTGTGGACTTATTGTGCTGTGCTTAATTATTTTTAATTCGCTAGTTTAAAGCATCGCTAATTTTGCACAAAATTTTAAAAACTTTTATATTTTAACAACTTCAAAACTAATTCACATTTTCTATTTATTTTTACAGCGTCTTCGAAAATGGCAAGGAGACTGTATTTTCATATGAAAATGATGTCCTTAAATCAAAGACTGTGAATGGAGTTGCACAGAAACTCTCTTCAATTGCAAATTAAACTGCTACAAGTATAAAAAAAAAATCTATTTAAAAAAAAAAAAACAGTACCAATCACAGCTGCAACAAAAATGGATAAAATTGTTGCTGCTGCTGCTAAATTTGTTGGCAGCAGCAACAAAAACAACAACAACAAAAAAGTCATAAATTTAAAATGTTTTGCGTACATAATTTAATATAATATATCTATATATACCTATAAAATAATACACCTAACTATATTTAGATTTTTAATTAATTAATTGAAGATGTTAATGTATGAATTGATTGATTGATTGAACGATGGCCAAGAAGAAAAAAAATGTAACGAATGCCGAAAAAAAATGTTAAAGCGCAAAGAAAAAAAAGATACAAATTTCTCAATAAAAAAAATAAAAAAATCTGTTCAAATAAGCAAAAATTTTTAAAGTGTTTCAAAAATAATATTTTTTCGAATATTTTGCGCTTAGACAAAACCAAAATTTGTAATGTTCTGAATATAATTTAAAATATAAAATAATAATTTAAACAAAAAAGAATAAAACATTTTTTTGCAACAAACCTCAACGTCAATGAAGCGTTCGATCGATCGAGCGAAAGCGTGAAAGCTCGTGTTCTATAAGAATTAATTGATCTTATCGATTAGTAGTACCTAGACTTACTTATATAAATGATGTATATGTACTTTTAGTTAGTTTAGTTTACTAAGTTTTGCCACTGTTTACTTACTTAGTTTAAAATTTTAAAAAGCGTGAAAAGAAACGAAAGAAAAGCAAAGAAAAGAAAAAAAACGCATTTTAAAAAACAAAACAACTGTCACGCTCAAAAGTCTAACAAAATCTAAGCTAGACAGCGAGCGTTGTAGTATAGTAAAAAAAAAAAACAGTAAACAAAATAACGCTGTAAAATTTATCATTAAAAAAATTACAAAAAAAAAAAAAATAATAATAATAAAAAAACACATTCACATACACAACAATTTGAAGCGATGTTAAAAATATAAAAAATACATTTCGTACATAAAATGTTAATATTAAATATAAAAAACAAAATATCTATAAATGTAAATTTAAAAAAAAAAAAAAAAACAATTTTGTATTAATTATGCATAGTAGACGAGTTTTCAAAAAAAAAAAAAAATTATGCTTAAGAAGTATTCTCTCACATAACCTAGAAATGAAACAAAACAAAAATATATAACTGAGAAAAAATGGTAAAAAACAAAATATTTTTTTTTTGTCTTAAAGCAGATGAGTCACTGGATTTGTATTTTTTTTTTTTTTTTTTTTTTTTTTTTTTTTTTAATTTTTTTTTTTTAAAAAAAATTTTTTTTTTTTTTTTATTTTTTTTTTTTTTTTTCTCACCCCCCCCCTTTTTTTTTTTTGGGTTTGGGTTTGAGGAGAGGAAAAAAAAAAAATTAAAAAGAAAAAAGAAAAATAAAAGGGTTGAGGTAAAGAAAATTATTTATGGGGGGGGGGGGGTGGTGGAAAAAGAGTTTTTTTTTTGTTTTTCTTCGCAATGTGGACCCAAATAAGCACTATTTACCGGCAACCTCTTAGGCGTATCCCTAATCAGTGCTCAGATGAAATATGGTGTCGATCAGTTGGAGAGATTGCTGAAGCTTTTGCTAATGAATTACAAATCCAATTTACGCCTTTCGAGTTAGCTAGTCCAATTATTATTTTCGAATCGATGTCTTATCTGGAAGATGAACTGTCTATGGTACAACCAAAATCTCCAAGTACACCGGATGAAGTGCGTCTTCAAATTTAGTGGCTTAAACCTTTGTTATGGTGCAGTTGATGTTAGAGAGGTTAAAGGCTCTTCCTGAAATTGGTGTAATAGTCTTAGTTATGCTCTTCAAAAAAGTGATTTTACTAAAATGACAAATATCGTCTTGATCGACTTAACTGATTCCAAAGTTATTATCATTAAATTAAATGTTTTGAAATTTACTACCGAAAATATTTAAAACACTTTTTCTCAAACCGGCGGTAAAGGAGTTATTAATAAATTTTTTGAGACTTAAGCAAAATATACAAAATTTTATTTAGCTAAAAACCCTAAACTGATATAATATCCTTAATATCTGACTTTCTATGCGTATTTAGCAGAAAGTTTTGATGATCAAATGTCGCTGTTTAAGTTATTTTCGTAATTCTGTGTAATTAGTTTCTTATATACAAAACTTTATATTAGGCATACAGCATCAAGCAATACATAAAGGTATATATAATAAATATTATTTACGCTGTTTTTTTTTTTAATAAACCTGATTTAATTAATTTTTAGTTTTAAATTAAAATATAAATACATTTTTTTTCAAATTAAAATTTAAATTAACGACCATTTTTTTCACCATTTCCGCTTATACATTTCCCCTATTCAAATACTGGCAACGCCATTTCCCGAAAAACGTTTGTCAATCACAAGAAAAACTCTTAATGCCAATCACTGCGAAATTACAGCAACCCTGCGCCGTCATTATGACGTGGTGAACGTAAAAAAAGAAAAGAAAATTGCCGACTAAAAGAAAAGAATTATTTAATTAATTACAAATTAAATTAGAATAAATAATAGTTAAATTAATATTACGAAATTTAACGCGCAATTCAATAAAATTAAATATAGTAAACAATAAAAAAAGGAAGCGACGACGACGAGCAAACAAACGGAATGATGAAATAAATAGCAATTAGAATAGAATAAATTTCCTTGATTTTTCTGTTTTCGTTTTTTTTTCCTATGATTTCATTATTGAGCAATAATAGAAGTGGAAACTAGTAGCATTTTTTTTTCTTGTAAAATATATATTTTATAAAAAAAAAAAACTAAACTAAAAAAAAAATCAAAAAAGGATAGCCAAGGCTTTCGTCAATAAAAAAAAATACTACACGCTTCGTAGGCGTGCTCGCAACAACAACAAAACAAAACTGAAGTGTTAAACAACAACGACGTAAGTACGTCGGAAGTGGTGAAGGAGTAAGGAATTGTGTCGTCGTAAATTCTATTGCAGCTGGAGAAGATTGCTGCGGCTGCAAAAGAACAACAACAACGATGATGAATGAACGAAGAAACCAGCGCAGCGTCGTCCAGCGGCGGTCCAAAAAAATTCTTTCAACGTTTGTCACAGGTTTGTGTGCTGGGAGTGGTATTTTTTTTAAATATTAAAATAAAATACAATTTATAAATATTTTGCACAGATTTATCAATCCACACTTGACCGTTGGACGCCGCATGCGAAATTTCGTTGGATCGGCGCCGGCGTTTTGGTATTACTCTTCCTGCTACGCATCTTTCTCTATCAGGGCTGGTATATCGTATGCTATGCGCTTGGCATATATCATCTAAATTTGTTTATTGCATTTCTGACACCAAAAATTGATCCAGAATTTGATCCGTATGAAAATGATGGTGAGTTCATTTAGTAATCTCAACGTTCATGTCTTTGCATACGTTTTGCTTTCCTATCGATATATGCGCGCGCGTTCGTGTTTAAGTTTTAAATATCGATTTTTTTTTAGTTTTAGTTTTTCTTATAATACGCGTAGTATTTGCAGTCATTATCGTCGTCGTCGTTGTCGCCTTGCTGCCAATGACAAGGCTAAATTGACTGACTGACTGTATGCCTGACAGCGCAACGTCATCATAAATTGTCTTTTTTTTCTTTCTGTTTCTTGTTGCTTGCGGAAAACATTTAATATAAGCAATGCATTCCATGTTCAACAAACTGTAAGCGCCACAGCCACACATGTGGTTTTGTTTGTTGATCTTATTCGCTTCTATTTGTTTTTGTTTTTTTTTTTGTATTGGTAAATAGGCCAAGTTTTTCTTTGTAGCTTATACTTTAGCTGCTGCCATACAAATCAATAATAGATTAGCATAGCGATAATTTTTTTTCTAGTAGTAATACTTGACTTTAGCATTGACAAACTGATTAATATTAATTGCGCGTTTCTTAGTAAAAATTGTAGCATCATGAAGCGTGGCAATTTATAAAGAAAAAACCATTTGTATAAAATTAATTCTTGTATTTAGTTGTAAACTACCAGCATACCCGTCAAACAAGTCAGGTCGTGCATTCTTAAAGTATTTTCTTTCGCTGGAATTTTTTACGTTTCTTTGGTATTTTTTAACTTTTTCAACTCTTTTCGCTGGAAGACTATGAGTTGTACTTTCATCCTCAATTTGCCAATGGCTTTATTTGAGTAAATCAAAAGATTTCCTAGCGAGCAAGGAGGCAGTAGATGTTCTAAATACCTCTTAGAAGGTATTCATCTTCTGAATTCCCAGTCATTTAGGCATTGATGTAACGAGATGGCTGAAAGACTGCCAAAGCTGTGTGTCAGCCTACCTCTAAATGAAATGATAAAGTTACCAATTTTCTTACGCACACTATACAGCAATCTGATAACGATTGACTCCACGGATTTTGGGATAATAATGAGAAACTAGCTCAATACTTGTTGCAACTTTAAAGAAGAGATTGCAGACTACTAGTAGGTACCCTGCTTACCGGCCGCTCATGCAAAGAGCTAGGTTTAACCTCCATAGACATATGCAAGAAATGTGAGGAGCAGGGAGTCTTAGAGACTCTGGAGCACTTCATCTGTAACTGTCCAGCTTTGCTAGGGCTAGATTAAAATATCTAAGCATACCTCGGATCACATCGTTAAAAGAGGTGGCCTGCAGGACTCTCTAACAAACTTAAGGCATATGCCAAACATGCTGAAATACTACGAGATTACAGCAATCCATTATCGACCTCCGCTGTCGGTATCACTATGAACCATACTATTCTATGTGTGACGCCTTATATGTAGGTTCAACCGACAAAACCTACCTACCTAATATGGAATACTTTTAAACAAAAAACTTCATGTTGAATCCATAAATGAAAAATTTTTTTTTTCTAAGTCAAACGGTTTTTTAGAGTTTTTTAAATTTGTTGTCTTTTTAACATTTTTTTTTTTTTTTGCCAAATGCTGATAATTTTATCAGCGTGATTTTATACTCTATCAACCATCTGAGTCACATTTTCAACAGATTTTTAGTTTAGGAACGTGTATATTTTGGCCAAAAATTCAACTAATCCTTCACAATAAATTTGTGAAAAGTTTCTAAACTAATAATCTGACCACAAAATGTTTTTCAGGTAGATAGAGTATAAAATGATGCTATCTTTTGTTGGTTGTAGTTTTGGATTCTATCAGGGGTGAAATCAAAATATTTTTTTTTTTGTTTGGGTCTTAACAAACTAATTTTTACCTAACAGTTTATTTTTTATTTCGATGCTGTCGTAGAGTTATTAGTTTTTCTAAGTCTGTTATTAAAAAAGAATCCGCTCCAAAATAGCATCAATTTGTAGTTAAAATTTATTAAAATGATCAACACATCTCGATGATATTTCTTAGTTTTTATGCAAGGAGGCAAATTAGCGGTAGAATTTGTACTAAACGCACATTTTTTTCTATAACATTTTGAATTATACAATTTTTAACAATATATTTCTTTTTTTCTTTGCAGAAGATGGTCCCAATTTGCCAACACGTGTCAATGAGGAATTTCGACCATTCATACGACGTTTACCAGAATTCAAATTTTGGTTGTCAATTACAAAAAGTACGCTAATCGGTGTAACTTGTACATTCTTTGATTTCTTCAATGTGCCCGTATTTTGGCCAATATTGGTCATGTACTTTATAACGCTTTTCTGCATAACAATGAAGCGGCAAATCAAAGTGAGTATTTATATTTAAATTAAATTAAAAAAAAATTAATTATATATTCTTAAAATTTCTCTTTAGCACATGATCAAATACAAGTATCTACCATTTACACGCAATAAGCCACGTTATCAACGTGTACCAGAGGCCTCAACAAACTCAAAGTGACAATTAGCCGCACAGGCATCGCAAACTATAAGCGACAACAATGCGACGAAGGATATTAAGTCGCCATTAGTAGCAGCAACAGTAGCAGCTGATGCTACAGCTGCAACAGCAACTACAACACTAGGTACAGCAGGAATAGCAGGAGTAGTGGGAGCAGGAGGAGCTGCAACAACAAATGTAGCAAAACCACCGCAAATTATAAACATTGAAGAATAAAAAAATGCGAAAAAGAAAAACAAAATCAATTTTTTCTCAAATGCAAAAAAAAAAAAAAAAAATAGACGGCAGCGTTGATGAAACTAAAATCAAAAACTAAATTGCAATATTTAATTGAAGCAAAACTTAGACTAGCGTGTTTTTGAATGAATTTGCTTCGTAGTCGTTTATTTTATTAATTTTTGCCATGTTTTATAATTTGTTTTTAGACTCCTTCTCTCTGCCTGTATCTGTATTTTTTTCAATTGTGTTGTTTAATTGTGGTTGTGCTTTTGTTGTAAACTATTTGTCTTGTTGTCACGCGGTGTTCTGTGCAAATGAATAATGTATTTTTTGTTTCTAAACTAGAGTTTTCTAATTTTTAATATTATTATTTTTTTCTTATTATTTTTTGTTTGCTTTTGAAATTTATGTAAACTAAAACTAACAAAACAGCCTGCAATTATTTTGTACAGTTAAGCATGTTTTCTTTTTTTTGTATTTATTTAAATAAGAATTGAATCTTAAGCTGCATAGAAAAACTTAGTTCATTTAAAAAAAAAAAAAAAAAAAAAATGTTTTGTTAAAAAAAATTATTTTAATTTTAATAATTAAAAAAAATTAGTAATTATTTAAATATGAAGCTAAAAGCAAAGCAAACTGTTTCTTCTATCCAAATACTAGTTTTTATATACATAATACAATATAAACATAAATTAAAGCTAAAAATTTTATATAAATATTTTTTCTTTAAATTATAATTTTTGTTTATTTTTAAAAAAAATGTAGTAAAATTATTATTTCAGCGCATTAAGCATTCGTTTTGTTTGGGTGCAAAATAAATTATATAAAAAAAATTTAAATATAGCACGCGATACATATATATATTTTTTTATTTAAATTTAAGTTTAGCTGCACTTGTAATATTTTTTGTTTTATTTGTAGCGCACACACTTTTTTTCACACACACACACATAAACACATAATTTATTTAATATTACATTACATTATTAATCATTTATTTTATGCAATAGCGCAGCTGTTTATTGTAATATTTTTCAGTTTTTATTATTGTATTATTGTAGTAGCTAGCGTCTCTTATCTAAAATATGTATTTCGATATGTAGCCAAAGCGACTGGTTTCCCAATTTTTCTTTTTTTTCCATTCTTGTAAAACAGTTTTGTTTTCTTTATTTATTAATACCAACGTCTAACATTGACTTCGCGTTAAGCGTTATCACTGAGAGTGCATGTGTAACTGGAGTGCAGCTGCACTTAGAGTCGCTGCTGTGTTATCAGCGTTATTTCGATTAAAAAATACACGCGACTCTTTAGCTGTGCTGCATGGTATGACGTTGTCAAAAGCGAGAATGATACGCATTTTGTACCCTACAAAAAAGAAAAGAGTTTACAAAATGGTACAATCTTTAGCATATATTTAACAGAATGTATGTAATTTGAAGTTAGGGCGTTCTAAAGTTTTAAAGTTTTATTCTAAACAAAAGGTTAGGTATTTTTATATGAGGACTATTTCAAAAAAAAATTTGATATTAACAAAAAATTGGGAAATTTTATTGGAATTCGTAGATTTAAAAACAAAAAAGTTTTTATGCAAAACAAAATTTGGTGTTGTATGGAGGGTACCCCTTAAAATGGGTTTGAATAAAAACCGTTTGTATATGAACATTTTGCGGCTCAGTATTTTATAATCTTTAAAATAATTAATTAAATACGACAGCTAGCAGGACGGACAGACAGTCATATAGTAGCTAGATCGGTTCTGTTTTTAAAGTTGATCAATTATATATATACTTTATAGGGCCTATAGTGCCTACTCTTGCTTGTTACTTTAGTTTGCACAACTTAATATACCCTTTCGCCCTTAGAAAACTGCTGCATTAAGGGGTGTCACTTAAAATCTCTTTTTGGTTGGTTTGGAATATTTTCTAAGAAATACATTTTACAATTAGTGCCAACATTAAAAAAAATGATTAAAATACAGCTAGACTCCCATTTTTGAAATTAGGGATTTACTTTTCAAATAAATTCTTATAATTCTCAAACAGTTTAAGCATATTCAAGTTGGAGTTTCTGCCTTATCTTTGTCTAACTTCTGTTGAAGAGGCACAACTAAAAGATTATAAGAATTTAGTTGTCAAGTAAATTACTAAATTTAAGTGATTTCGAAAATGGCAGCATGGCTGATATACACCGTATTTTTATTCTTTTTATAAATGTAGTTTAAACAAATTGTGAATTATATTCATTATTTCAATGAATTTTAGAAGACATTAGAAACCACAAAAAATAAAATTTTGTGTGGCAGGTCCTAATTATTATTTTATACACTCGACCCGATGAACCAAAGCTTTTTAATCTGAACTCTGACTCCATCATCTTTTGAACAATAACTGAAAAAGACTGGATATAGCGATTTCGGGTTTAAGCTTCGAATTGTTCCATTTGCCATGTGTTTTGAAATATTATAATCGTGTATGATGAAATAATTCTGAGAGCAAATTAATAATCACAAATGCACAATATCCAGTCTCTGGTTCGAGTCTGTCGACAATTTTTTTCCTGTATAATCTACAACAGATGTCTTTGCCAGAACTGCTTCCACAAACTCTATGTCTCAGCTGGATCCTTTACATGGGCTTAACTTTTTTTTTATCATTTATAGTTTTTTTTTAAAACAAAGTTTTTAGAACAGTGCTTCCAGTTCTGTTCAACACTGGCCTTTTAAACTGGCACTGTCCTTAGAGTGTAGATGCTGATTATTTACTTTATGAGTGTCTGCCTTTGTCTAGGCTTAGGAATCAGTCAAATATCATTTTCATAATTACTGATGGAATTGTAAGAGTTTCGAAAAGAGATACTTTCATACTTTTTTTTTAAAGAAGATCGAAATGTTTGGATAAAAAAAATTAAGATTATAATGGAGTGAATAGTTCAACATAAAATGACACTGCTCGCCAAGGAAAATGACTCAAGCATCAGGCTATTCTCATTCTTTTGATTTCCGCTGAATATAAATCTGCCCTTAAAAATTTTTCATCACGTTCAGATTTTGAGGAAAATGTGTTTTAAAAATAGAAATCACGAATTATGCTTAAACTGAAGCGGGAACCTTTCGTTACAAGCGAAGAATCGAGGAGAACGCGGAATTCATTGTGAGTTTTGATCAAGTACAACTTTTTAATCTTAAACCGTTTATTCATAAAAAGACAGAAGTGACCTATTACAAGACTCACTCTTCTATTAATCAAAAAATTATGATAAAAACAAGAAAAAACGTTAACTTCGGTGGAACCGAAGTTTAAATACCCGTCACACGAATCTTTGAATAGTTTATGTGTGATCATCAGCGGCTTAAATACATTTATAAATATATATTCGAAAATAATTACTTTTTCATACATTTGTTCGAAAATAATCGATAAGTTTGTATGGGGACTATGGCTAAAAATGGGCGTGGCACCTTGGTTTTGTTATTGGATGTCATTAGAAGTGTTTTTACCCAAATTTGAGTAAATATTCTCATAAATAATAGCTATTTTTATACAAAAATTCGAAAATGGGCGTAAATTTGTATGGGGGCTATAGTTAAAAATGGGCGTGGCAGCTTGAATTTGACATTGGATGACATTAGAAGTATTTTTACCCAAGTTGGTGTGACTACATTCATAATTAATAGCTATTTTCATATAAAATTCGAAAATGGGCGGTAATTTTGTTTGGGGGCTATAGCTAAAAATGGGCGTGGCAGCTTGGATTTAACATTAGATGACATTAGAAGTATTTTTAACCAACTTGGAGTGACTACGTTCATAAATAATAGCTATTTTCATAGAAAAAATCCGAAAAAAAACGGTAAGTTTGTATGGGGGCTATACTTTAAAATGGGCGTGGCACTTTGATTTTAACACTTAAACTGCTTAGGACTGAGAAAAGCTTAAGTTCCGAATTTCAGGTCAATATCTTTAAAACTGAGCGAATGAAACGCGTACATACAGACAGACAGACAGACGGACAGACGGACAGACAGACAGACAGACGGACATGGCTAGATCGACTCGTCTCGTCGTGCTGATCAATAATATATATACTTTATGGGGTCTCCGATGCCTCCTTTAATGCGTTACAAACTTTCTGACAAAATGATAATACTCTCCCCACTATGTGTGGCGGGTATAAAAATATGTATTAGATCAAAATTTACGATTGATTCTGGGTTTTTTCGTTCCAACTCTTGTACCTGAAGGTTCAAGTTTCTATTTAAGCCTAATTCAGAATTTCTATCACCTCAGGTTCATCTGCTATACATGGTCAAAAACAGTTCAAAACAATGTTTTAAGGATTTAGAACCCATTTTCATCAAAATCTAGAAGTTCTGGAAAATTTTTAATGGATAATTCATATTCAGCGATTGAAAATCTATAAGATTTTCCTAGTCCGTTGCTTGAATAAAAAGGGTCATATTTTGTTGGCCTGTGTTATTTATAAGATTTTAGGAGAAACAATATCAAGCAATAAAACGTATTTCCCATGATTTTTTTGTTCCAAATGGTTTCATATGATTCATAGACTTTAATTCCGTGATTAATATTCTCTAATCTTATCTCAATTGTAGCGTATTAAAGCTTTTGTTGCAACGAATTAAAGATTATATTTATATTAAATTAATGTGTAATAATAAAACAAGTACATGAGCACTTAAGTTCAGTTAATGGACATGTGAGATCCGATCATCATGATAAGACGAACGCACTTTGTACGATTTTGTAAACGCCGAAATGGGAAAGAGAGAGAGAGAGAGAGAGAGAGAGAGAGAGGAAGAGTGTAAGTGCGAGAGACCCCAACGGATGACTGATAAGAAAATAATGCGCCATATACAAGTGTTGACCAAAATGTGTCTGAAATGAGAAACATATTTTTTTTTATACACTTCCAGCATAGTTTGGAAGTTGGTATATTAATTTCTAAACGAAGTTTGCCTTGCGCACTGGAAGAGGCGACTCATTTGGAGCATATCTTATACTTGTAGCGTATTAAAACTTTGGTAAACAATTTTTTTTTAATCTTGAACGGCGCGTGAGTGCAGAAGGACTGAGCTTGAGTCGTTTCTGGTATATAAAGCTTCCGAGTATAGCGCTCAGTTAAACAGTTGCGCAGCAATCTTTGAAGATCGCGTATGGAATTCGGGTAAATTTCTGCGTAAATAAGAAAAAAAAATTTTTTTTTGGGAAGCTGAATTGATTTAGAATTACAAATTAAATGCAAATTTTATTTTGACAAATTGTTAAAAAGTGACAAAAATGAATTCGCTAAAGACTTCGTCGAGTGTTGACGGTGAGTGTGAAGCAGTTTTTGGTGTAAAAAGTTCTTTTTTTTATCCGAAATTTCTACGCACTCGTTTTTTTTTTTTTTTTTTTTTTTTTAGATAACAAATTGCTGAGTAGGTCAATCGAATGCAATTTTGTACAAACAAAACTGGAAAGTTTACGCGCCAAAATGTTACAAGAATTTGAGAAACGCATGACTCAGATGATCGATGAAGTTTTACAGGATATACGACAGCATGAGTTGCGCACCAAGGAATTTCGTCATTTTGCAAATGGAAAAATTTCACAAATGCAAAATTCTAACTCCGCCGAAGCTAATACACTTCCCTGCTCCTCCTTCTCAGCAGCAGCAACAGCGACGTTATCAACAGCAGCTGCGGCTGATAGCAACAATATGACCGATAGCAACGCAAGTGAAAAGCAGCAAAGTGCGGAAAATTTAAAGGAAAACTCGCCTCCGACTACAACGTCAGAGCGACAGCATAAACGCGCTTTGCCTGAGAAAGTCTTTGTTACACGCGAATCATATCTGACTGCATTGCTGCAAGTGGAACATATGAAGACAATCTATCACATTTTCTATATAATTGTGATCATGTTTTTGTTGAATACGATTTGCTATGACTATTTTACGGAGGGCCGGTAAGCTTGGACAGAGACTTTATTGGAATTGATCTTTTATTCACATTTCTCCATTTTAGCATCAATATCGGCTTGGGCACCTTTAAAGCTGGCTTATATCGCATACATTGGGTCTTTGGCGTTTGGTGTTTGGAGCATGCTTTTGTTTTTACATTCTACTTTGCATTCAGAGGATGGGCACATGTACGTGCGAAACTTCCGGAGAAAAGTAAGTAGTTGTTTAGAAGCATAAGAGAAAAATTTTACTCACAATCAGTATCAGACATTTCTAGAACCTGTACTGCTCAGGAATATGACATCCGAGACTTTTAAGTTGTTCCCTCCGCAATATTGCATTTTGATCAAGCATGATGAATTATAAAACAAGAAACCTGAAGTCGAGTATGCTTGACTGCAAGTTACCCTGTACCCAATCTTGATGTATCTTAAGTTAAGTCTTATTTTAGTACCATACTATTGTATTGGATTTTCATACAAAAACTCCAAAAAAAATGGGATAAATTCGGTTCTTTTTGGTCCTACCAATATTGGGTTATTTCATTGGGACTATCAAAGGCATAATATGTACTAAATTTGGAGTTCCTAGAATTCAAAACAAAGAAGTTTTTACGAAAAAAAAAAATTTTTTTGGTACAGATTTGTATGGGGGCTAACCCTTAGAAAAACCTTTTGCAAGTGCACACTTGATGGCTAAGAAGAGTCTAAGCTTCAAATATAGTAGCCCTATCTCTTATAGTCTGCGAGATTCTCTCTCTCATAAGGCAGAAAACAGGACAGACAGACGAACGGACGGACGGATGGACAGACAGACAGACAATGCTATATCGACTCGCCTTTCAATGGAGATCAAGAATATATATACTTTATAGACATCTACATACTTTTTAACAAACTTAATATACCCTTTTAAATTCACCACGACAGAAGAAGATATTTTCTGTACTTTTGCTTCGGTTGCTTTGGTGCTTTTATAAAATATTAATTTTAAAATTAAACGAGAAGCAGAAAAAATTGACATTTATAAGTTGAAAATATATATATTCACCATAACAAGCATACTCAACAAAATTTGTTTGCAAGTTAGAAAGAGATAATTGCGGAATACTTCACGTGGAATTTTTGCTCCGAACCATGCCCATATATAGTATACCCTGTACCCCTGCAGTGTAGCTTTCACTCTTTAGTTCTTGTTCCAAAAACAAACAAAAAAAAGAACACATTGCCGAAACCCGGGATTGAACCGGGGACATTTAGATCTTCAGTCTAACGCTCTCCCAACTGAGCTATTTCGGCGCATATTATTTTGCAAGAAGACACCATTCCAATGCATGCAATTTATGTAGCGCATTTTAAACTGATAAGACAGAACAGTTTAAATCAAAAGCTAATTTAATTGAACCCATGACTTTTTATATTTTTAAACACAACGAAATTAGGTGTACGTAAGTGTCAAGATTAAAGATTACGCTCAAAGCGTCTTACTTTGTAGCTTAAAGTGTGTTTGTCTTGTTTATTCATTATTTTTAATACATTTTTCGCTTTTTTTTTCAGGTCCACTACGTCGCTTCTGGTCGCACAGCTGTCTGATTGTGTACATCAGTTCACAGCTAGTCTTCTGCTATGTTGCATCCACGCTTTGTCTGCGTTTCAATTTGCCCTTCGTCTCAGCATCGGTACAATTGCTCGAGAGCACACGGCTGCTTATGAAGATGCACGCATTTATGCGCTACAATTGCGCGCGTATACTGCGCGGTAAACAAAAAGCAGATACGGACGTGACAACAACCACGCCAACACTGACAGTCAATGTGCCACCATTTAGTTGCTTTCTCTATTTTCTCTTTGCGCCAACGCTCATTTATCGCGACAGCTATCCACGCACTGCACAAATACGTTGGAAATTTGCAGTGAATCGTTTGCTGGAAGTCGTTTCGGTGGCTTTCCTATACAGTTTCATACATGAACGTCATATACGCGCACATTTTGAGCATTTCGGACGTGACCCGATCAATTTCTCTACGTTGACCGTAAAATATTTTGGCATGATGTTGCCCAGTGTTGTCATATTTCTATGTGGCTTCTATATGATATTGCATTCATGGCTGAATTTCACCTCGGAACTGCTGCGTTTTGGTGATCGCATGTTCTACAAGGATTGGTGGACCTCACACACGTACGATGCCTATTATCGCAATTGGAATGTTGTGGTGCACGATTGGCTGTATGAATATGTCTATAAGGATGCGTATAAGTATGTCTTTCGTGGTTCAAAGCTGGCTTCGTCTTTGCTAGTCTTTATGATCTCAGCGCTGGTGCACGAACAGGTTTTGGGTATTGCGCTGCAATTATTCTTTCCGGTAATGTTTGTGCTTTTCGGTGTCGTTGGCGTATCGCTGCTCTTCTTAACGCGTAAAGTGCCCAAGAGTTTTGGCAATCTGGTGCTTTGGTTTACAATAATTATTGGAAATTGTTGCATGATCTCGCTGTATGCCATGGAATACTATGCGCGTCAGAATTGTCCGAAAGCGGGTTATGGCCCTTGGCTGGATAAAATGGTGCCTGCCATCTGGAGTTGCTATCACAGATCTTGAAGGGCTTTAAGCTTATTTTAAAGTGTTTTGGTTTTTAATATATATTTTAATTTAATGCATTTATTATTAAAAAAAAAAAAAAAAAAAGGACTGCAAATGCCAACTCGAATTTTTAGTAAAACTTTTTTTTTTTTTTCTAAATTTTATTTTAATTTTGGAAATGGTTTACTTAAAAACTTTTTACTGTTAATGTCATCGAATTGGCATTTGATTAACGCGAAAAGTTTTTACTACAATTATTAAAAAATCTAAGTGGCGCATAAACGAGGGTGGTTCGATAAATAGGAGGCGTTCCAATGCAGTCAAACATAATCATGTCCGTCTGTCCGTATATTTGTGCTGATAAAAATTAGAGCCAAGCCAATGCAATAGACTAAAACCGTACGTAGGACGTATAGCTGGACAGTATCAGTGCAGTTTTAGACCAAAGAAGTCAACCATTGACTCCATACTTACGCTGCGACAGATCCTGGAAAAAACCAAAGAGAAGCAAATCGACACACACAACCTATTTGTCGACTTTAAAGCCGTTTTCGACACGCCAATCAGATTAAAGTTTTTCGAAGCATTGACTGATCTTAAAATCTCGTCAAAAATTGTCCGCCTCTGTATGATGACGCTGGAAAACACCCAAAGCGTTGTCAGGGTCGGTAAAGATCTCTCCGACCCCTTTGACATCAAGAGAAGCTTCAGACAGGGCGATGCGTTGTCGTGCGACTTTTTTAACCTGCTGATGGAGTATATCCTGAGGCGGTGCACATACGTCGACCGGACGGGCAATATTTTCTATAAAGAAAAAATGCTCGAACGATCACCGGAGCGTTCTCAGACATACGTCCTATGGGACTGACGGTCAACGAGAACAAGACTAAGTACTTGGAATCCACTCGCAGGCAATCTGCACGACGCAGACGGTCTTTGAGTACAGGGAACTTCAGCTTTGAGGCTGTAGAAAACTTAGTCTATTTGGGCTCAGATGTAAGCAACACCAACTTCGTCAGTCAGGAGATCAAACGAAGAATCACTCTTGCCAACCGTAGCTATTTTGGTCTCGGTAAGCAAATGAGAAGTAGATTGCTGTCCACAACAAAAATTTAACTCTACAAGACGCCAATAATGCCGGTCCTGATGTATGGCTCAGAAGCATGGGTCATGACAGAATCGGATAATACTGCGTTGGGCGTATTTGAGAGGAATATACTTCTTAGAGTGGAAAAGACTGTCCTGGGCTGGTCACCTGTGTCGCTCCAGCAAGAAATGTTTGAAAGCAAAACGTGAATCAAATCGGAGGGGCGCGGCAGGGAGAACGTTCGCCGCTGCATTGGGAAGACCAAGTCCTAGATGACATCCGCAGGAACGGTATTTCGAATTGGTATATTGAGGCACTGAATTACAACCAAATCTTACGTGCTGCCAAGGCCTACAATCGGCTGTAGTGCAACATATATATATATATATATATATATGCCAATGCCGCTAACTTATCAAACGCTCCACACATGCAACAGCTGTCCTTGGCAGCAAGTTAAATTTTAAGTCAAATGGGTGCTATGTGCCAGTCGAATCGTCTCGAGTAGTAGTCGCGTTGGAGTCTGTGCTGCAACTGGCTTATTGGCTTTCAATTAAGCATTGATTAATGACAACAATGATTTCATCCGTTTCCAAAAATATTTTCCTTATCAATTAGTAAACGTATGGCTTTACTTATATCCTTCCTTCCTTCCTGCCTAAGTGTGAGAACAAAAGTGTTGGCTGCATATGCGCGCCACAGATAAGACACGCGGCAAGTTGCTTCTACTTCCCCGTTTAATCTAAATCGGCTGCACTTGTTCTTTCTCTCAGCTATCCTATCTAAATATCTGTCTGTCTGTCTGTGTATGTGTGTGTGTGCCTGATTTGCCGTTTCCGTTTACATTTCCTGTCACATATCCTGGCAGCGCGTTGCCTGCCTGCCTGCCTGCCGTCGTTTACCCTTAATTTCAATTCAACGTGTGTGCGCATTTTGCATAAATTCGTGTTTAGCTTGGCGCAGCATTTGAAATTTTGTGGCACACGCCACAAACACAATACACGGTAAAAGAGTACAAGACAGCAGACAGCGCCTAAAGAAGGGTATGTGCGGTATGTGACAAATATAAACAAACATGGCCAAATTTAAGCACACACACACATACAGATACAAATAGACAGACGGACGTACACATATACAATATTTGAGCGGTGTTATCACAACAAAACCTGAACACAACAAAGAGCAAAGCAACAAAAAACAACAACATTAAGGACAAACAGACGAAAATACATAAAAACCTTGGTACAATGCGCGGAAGTGCGTTCTAAAAATAAATTTACAATTTTAAAATAAATTTTTCAAAAAGAACACAAGTTTACAAATTAAGAAAAAAAATGCTAATCTGTGTGATTTGTGAAGGCACATTTTAAACAAGTAGAACCGTTTTTGAGATATCGCAAAATTTCAAAATTTTTAAGCTTCGAAAAAAAGTGCGTACACTAAACAACAAATATTTCTGAATGTACTTATCCGATTTCGAAAATATTTATATGAAATTAAAGATATTTAAATTTTCTGTTAAAAGTGCTTGCAACACAATTAAATCGTACTGACGGTTTGGGAGTTATTAATAAAATTTTCGAGAATTTTATTTTAATGTCAACAAAATTTCACAAAAAAAAATTGAGTTTTGCGGTAAATTATGTCTTTGGGAAGAAAATAAGATTTTACAGTTTAAAAACGGTTTGAAAACACTCAAATAAAAACTCAGAGAATCCAATTCTGAGGGTTTCTAACTAACTACTATATTTCGAAAACTGACCTAGTTTTTAATATCTGACTTCAGATTCAAATTCGGCAATAAATTTTACATAAGAAATGCAGTTCAAATACCGCAGTTCGATTTCTTTGTTTAGTTTTACAAAAAAAACCATATTCCATATAAAAGCCTTACACGCAATTTTAAACAATGTCTCCAGTTCTTTAAACGAGGTTTCAGTAATGAAAAACGCTATATTTAGATTAAATTTCAATAAAATGTTTCTTATCAGCAACGCTGAAGCACCATAAATAGTGCATGCAGTGTATGAAGTCTTCGGCAAGTTAGCATGTGCCGAAATAGCTCAGTTGGGAGAGCGTTAGACTGAAGATCTAAATGTCCCCGGTTCAATCCCGGGTTTCGGCAATACGTTATATTTTTAACTCCACAATTCAAGGGCTAGCAGTTACATGTACACTGGAGTATGTTTTTGAAGGAAATATTTAGACTTCATAAGATTATTCTATATTCCTGATCTATAATCTTTTGTTTTGCAAAAACCTTTGATACAATTGGACATACTACATGATCAGAAATATTACTAATGAAAACCAAACAATTCCAAACAATCTTCCTTTCCAAAAACACTTTGAACCCTTTTTTTTAGCCTGTACCCAAAGGCTTAACGGATATATTAGGTTTGTGCAAATTTATGTAACAGGCAGGTGGAGACATCCCACAAAGTATGTATATATATTCTTTATCAGCAGAGAGTCGGCGAGATTTGTCCGCCTCCCTGAAAACCATTATCTCGGAGACTATTAGAGATACATATCTAACTTTTAGACTCTCCTGAACAGTCAAGTGGTCACTTACAAACGGGTTTTCTCCAGTCCTATTTTAAGGGGTACCCCCAAAATTTTAGGGTTTTTCATAACAACTTTTTTTTTTTTGCTTAATCTAAAAACTATTAATTTTGTATAAATAATGCGAATGTATGTAACAGACAGAAGGAGGCTAGGTAGAGCCTATAAAGTATATATTTTCTTGATCAGCATTGAAAGAGGAGTCGAACTAGCTATGTCAGTACGTCAGTCCATTCTGTCCGTCCGTAAGCTGTCCGCCGTTTGAAATCGATTATCTCGGAGACTGTAAGAAGTCTAAATTAAGTATAAATTATGCCTGTAATAGTCCCAATGAAATATCTCAACACAAGGTATGTCTAAAAATATTTTAGGTGTAGGCACTCACTGGTTACAGGGTATTTTGAAGTAGAACATACTCGACATTAGGGTTTCTTCTTGTTAATACTTTGAGTCAAGAGCTATTTTCCACTCTACCCTCTTTATTTAGGTTAGGTTAGGTTAGAATGGCCGCCACGAATTCTCGCGACGTCACCTAGGCCAAGAAAGGCCCATTGTGATACCATATGATCTCTATTATCCTCCTACTCGAACCAGCTCGATTTCCTTATGAAGGCGGCTACTGCACCAATCTTGACTGATGCAATCTCCGCCAGGCTATTAAGCCCAGTTCGGTAAACCTTATTCTTCCAAGGGCTGGGCAGTGGCAGAGAAAATGTTCTACTGTCTCCTCCTCTTCCTCGTTTCTACAGCTCCTACAGAAGTCATTTGAGGTTACCCCTAGTCGGACGGCGTGTCTACCCACTAGGCAATGTCCCGTGAGAGCGCCCACCATCACGGACAGGGTCTGTCGAGTGTGGCGCATGAGCTGGGCTGTTCGTTTGGTGCTATACTCTGGCCACGTTAGTCTCGAGATATTACATTTTGGGTTTGTGGTCCATCTAATCTCTGCTATTCTCATTATTTCTTCTTTCACTCGCAGTTTTAGAGAGGCCATGGGAATTCCAGTCGAACTCCTCCCAGGAGGAATAACGGAATTTGTGCCTTCTCTGGCCAGTCTATCTGCTTCGCAACTACCAAATATATCTTGGTGACCCGGAACCCATGTGAGGCAAATATCCCATTGCTCCGCCATTTCGTTAAGAGATTTGCGGCACTGGGAGATTGTTTTGGATGTGTTATTGCACGAGTCAAGCGCCTTTAAGGCAGCCTGACTATCCGAAAAGATATGTACTTTTTGTATACGAATTGGGGGGTGCCCAGAAAACGCATAGCTTTATTTAGTATTCAGGAAATTTTTTTGTGTCTACAATTTTTATCTTTTTTAACTACATACTTTTTCAATACACTGTATATGTACTTAGTTTGCTGTTATTTGTTTTTGTGCGCTTAAATTGGGCTTAATATATCCAATCTGTCTTTGTTGCTTTTGCTGCTATTATTGTGTTGTTGTTGTTGTTATTATTATTTTTATTGTGCACACTTGTTAAGTTGCTACATAAATTTACAATTGGCAATCCGTTTATGCGTTGCTGCGTGCGGTGTGCGTTAGTATGTATGTATTTGTATTTGTGTATGTGTTCGTTTGTTTGTATATTTTGCAAAATGCATGTGAAAGTATGCAGCAGTATTTTTAATGCGGGACACCTTTTTGCAGCTACACACACACACCTAATATATACAGTGGCACGCTCTCTTTTACTTTAGATACCCCGCTCAATTGTATATTTTAAATCCTTTGTATCACTGTGTGTGTGTGTGTGTGGCGGTTAATTTCGTTTGTACCGCATGCAATGGCACGCTTTTCTGTGTATTTCCGCTGACAGGCAATGCAAATATTGTAACAAACACATTTACACACATACACATGCAGAAAGGAACTGAAAAAATATATATTCATTGATATGCATACACACACATACATGCGTATAAATGTAAAGTGCATTCATCGGTTTATGGCCTTAATTACTCATTTTTCGCCAGTTTTAGCCAAAAGGTAATTTTAGTTTGACCTTTTTTATAGCCTTTTACCCGGTGTTATCATTTTCATAGATAGAAGAATGCCATAGTTGTTTATTTGTTTACTTTTAGTTTTTGCTTTTCGCAGCACAAATATAAGCAAAAATAAACAAACAAAGAAAAACTTTTGAAATTACGTTTGATTGGGCACTTAGGACACCGTTTAGACGATTTTTAAAGCATACTTTTAAGGGTCTTTAGAGAGTTTTTAATTTTGTAGATTAAATTATTTTCCAATTTGAGTCTAGCCATCTTCTTACCATCAACTAAACTCAAAACTTAGAAACTAAAGATTATCGTTAAACAAAACTTTAACCCAAATCCTAGTCTCTAAACACAGTCTTAAAAAAAAAAAAAAATTATAAAACCTAATCATAAACCCTCATACTAATTTTATCGATTAATCCTGATCCCTGCAGTGTTTTCCAGACACAGGAACGAACACCATGGATTCCCAAGCATTGGGGATGGATTAGAGATGGGCAGACGGGCGGGAACCCGCGGATTCCGCGGGTCCCGAAATTTTTTTCGGGATTGAAGGCGGGATCGAAGAAACTTTTAAAATTTTCGGGAGTTTTCGGGATAGCTCGACTCGATAGTCCCTTGAAAATTTTAAAAGTTTAGTGCTTAGTTATCGCTAAAATAAGACTTAAACTTCTGAATTGCATTACTGGAAGATGCACCCTGTTTGACTCCTAACCATCTTCAGGCATTCTTCAAACACGCAGATTTACTAAAGAAAGACTGCCACAACCTAGCTACCTTTTAACCCTATCCTTGATCTTAAGCCTTATCTTAACTTTAACTCTGTCTTAACTATTAACTAACACTAAATCCTAATCTTACCTTAACTTATTCCTAAACATTAACTTAACCTTATCGCTGATCTGATCGAAAACTAATTTTTAACTTTAAACAAAACTACTAAACCATTTCTAGACTGTGATTTTTATACCCTCCGTCAAGTGGTCATTTACAAGTCCCATTTTAAAGGGGAGCCCCCCATGCAACCCTACCCCAAAACTTTTAGTTTTAGCATGAAAACTACTATGTTATAAAATTTAGGAACTCTAAATTAAGTATTCCACATTAATGGTAAATTTAACTGGTAACCAAGGGTATGTTCAGTTTGGCCAAATCATTTTTATACCATTTTTTAAAAGTTTGAAACCATTGAAGGAGGCATCGGAGACCCCATAAAGTATATATATTCTTGATCAGCTCGATGAGACGAATCGATTTAGCCATGTCTATCCGTCTGTGCGTCTGTCCTTCTGTTTGTTGCTATGCGATTCATTCGCTTAGTTTCAAAGATATTGAACTGAAATTTCAAACTTAAGCTTTTCTCGGCAACGACTAGGTTAAGTTCAAGAATGAGAGAGCCACGCCCATTTTTAGGTGTAGCCCCCATACAAACTTATCGATTTTTTCGATTTTTTGTTTAAAAATAGTAATTATTTATGAATGTACTTGCTCCCAATTAGGTAAAAATATTTCTTTTGTCATCCAGGGTAAAAACCAACGCCACGCCCATTTTTAGGTGTAGCCCCAAACAAACTTATCGATTTTTTCGATTTTTTGTTTAGAAATAGTAAATATTATGAATGTAATCGCCCCAATTAGGTAAAAACATTTCTTTTGTCATCCAGGGTCAAAACCAAGACGCCACGCCCATTTTTAGGTATAGCCCCCATACAAATTTACCGCCCATTTTCGAAATTTTGTATGAAAACATTTATTTTTTCCGAATGAATTCAATTAAAATTTGATAAAATCAATTCGAATGTCAACTTCATCGATATGGTAAAGATTGGGCTAATATTACAAAAGCCAGTCCATACAAATTTGATCAAATTCATCGTGAAATTTAATCAAAGCGCCTAGTGAACATATTTTAATTTTTAAAAACTATTAAAAGTTTAGTGTAACCAGGGGTATTTCAGCTTCGGTTCCACTGAAGTTAACGTTTTCCCTTTTTTTTTAACTTTTTTTATAAAGAATTTCATTAATTAGAATTGGGTTCAAACTTTCTTGGAGTCGATCGTTTATTTTTTCAGTTTTTTCTTTTTTTTTACTTTTTAAAAATGCAATATTATTTTTAATGCAATACCATGCAGTATTAATGGAATTTTATTGCTACTTTTGCTCTTTCCAAAGGCTTTCAAGGAACACTTCAAAAATTACTAATTGCGTTGAACAGCTCGTAAAGAGAAGCTTAACTTAGCCGTATTTATACATCCTCCAGAAAGTCTGCTTTTTAAATATTGTAATAGTAAATACACTTTTTATCTTTAACAAATTGTAGCGTATAAACATTTCCGAGCAACTCATGACTAAAACTTTTATTTGTTTTAGTTTTAAACTAAAACAAGGAAGCAAAAATAAAGTTTTTTAGGCGGCAGCCTAAAATTATGCAAATAAATTTTATGTAAACGTCAATGTAGGCGAGTCTGTATTACTGTATCTATGTGTGTATATGCGTGCGTGTGTGTGTGTGTTTTTGGAAATCAGTCAACTGTAATTCGTTTGCACTAAAAATCTATTTATTTATTTGTTTATTTGTTTGTTTTTGTGTTCGTTTATAAATTTACTTATTTGTAGCTGCGAATTTGAACATATGTTTGCCTTTTTTCCAGAGTTGCAAATAAAAAAAAAAAAATACTTTTATTTTATGTTTTCGCAAATTACAATTAAATATATTTTTTTTTCATGTATATTTTATAGCTTCAACGTTGTTTAATATTTTCTGTAAAGAAATGGAATAAACTTAACTTAACTTTTAAAGTTTTAGAGGAACTTGGCAGAACTGACGGATGTCTGATTTAGTGAACCTAATTTATAAAGCTAGAATTCTGAAAATTTATAAAAAAAATATGTAATAATGTAAAAAAGTTTTTGTAAAATACCAAAAAAAAAATAAAAAATATGTATGTTTTCCATTTTAATCGTTTTGAATAATTACAGCAACAATAAAAAAAAAAAAAAAAAAATGTTTAACATTTTCCTGGACTAATGTTTTGACAATGTTCAGAGGACACACACCGCTGCTGCCAATGTTTTGTATGTTGTAGTTTTTGCGTTTTTTGGCACTGTTGGCCAAAAGTGGTCACCGTCGTGGTTGTGCCGTGTGAGTTTGTTGAACATATTTTTTTCCTGTGTTTTTTGTTTTTTTTTTTTCGTGCTACATGACTACGTGCGTGACCTGACAGCATAATGGCGCTAAATTGAGCAAACACACACACACACATAAACCTTACAAGCAAATCCCATACTATATACATGGGTAGTACCGAAAAAAAAAATGACCAAAACTAACAATTCAACACCCCAAAGCATACGCAAACCGCATTCGCAACCCCAAACCTCTGAAAAGTTCTTCAATGCTTTGTGCGTTGTTATCATCATTTGGGTCGTTCGCAAATGTTGTTGTTGATTCTCTCCTTCTCTCTCAAGTGACCATTTAAGGTGTGAAAGAGATAGTTGTAGTAAAAGATTTGTGTATTATTGAATACGGGCGGGGGGGTTCCCTGTTGTTGTTGTTGTTGTAGTTGAGCGTGTGTTCGACAGCATGTTTGCTTAAAAATTTTTGTGTTCTTTTGCAGCTGTGACACGACTATTTATTGTTTCAAAAACATTGTTCGACAAAATGTCTGGTTTGTCGCAAATGCTTTGAGTGAATAATTTTTCGTTTTTTTGTTTTGTTGTGATTTTTCCATTTTTTTTTTTATTATTTTACTCATTTTTTCCGTTTTTGGCTCGTTTAATTGGACACAAATGGCCAAGCAGCAGTTACAATGCAGTTGTTGGCTTAAAATTATAATTTAAGTGGCTATTAAGCTCTAAATTTATCAAGCGACAGTTGTGCGTTACACATACTAGTAGGTCTGATTGAAAAGTTCTAAGTATGAACAGCCTAGGCTAGCATTTTGAGTGTATAACTAACTTTTTTACATAGTGAAATAACTAATAAGGTGTAGTATTCGCTTCAAACTCTTTCTAGCTTGCTTCCCTATTGCGTTTTTAGAGCATATGTTTCTCTTGCTCTCTTGTTTTAGAGCTCTAAGCTGTGTTGAAACGAGTTAGAGCGTCTTGCAAGTCATTTCAACATGTAAAAAGCATCTTACACTGTTATAATGCCTTCTTACACTGTTATAATGCATCACACTGTTAAATGCCAGCCTTAATGTTAACTCCTTCACATAAAGTTGTTTTTCACATTTAAACTAATTTCCAAAACTTTTAATGCATTTCTGCTACTCAAAAAAATGTTTTATCTTATTTAATTAGATAAATTTACATTTCAAAGTTAATAAAATTAATGTTTTATTGAATTTACTGATGCATTATTTCACTTGCAATTAATTTTCTTTTTTTTTGAAAAGTAACAGCTGCAAGGATAACAAAAAAACAACAACAACAACAGCAATAAGAGTAAATATCAAAAGTCGTTGATGTTGTTGCTGCTGCTTCTCTGTATCTGTTTCTGTATTTGATGTTTCGTTAATTTTCAATCGATCGAACGGCAGCAGTAACAACAACAAAATTGACAAAAGATGACGACAATTGATGCTGTTGCTGCTGTTCTTGTTGCTGCTCATGTTGACGCCTTCTGGCAGCGATTGATGCATGCAACAATAAATGCGAAAAGCGTATAAAGTATTAAAAAATTAAATTAAAAATTATTTAATTACTGAAGCAAAAGAAGCACAACAACGTCAACAACAGTATTAACAGCAACAACAATAAAAAAAAAAAATAATAATAGAGGCAACAAGAACAACAAACAAACATGTTGTCAGCATTTTTAACGCTTGTCAAAAGCAGATTGCCATTGCTTTTGTTGCTGTTGCTATTGCTGCTGTCTGCTGCTGTTGCTGTTGCTGCTGGTCGTGTAAGGCTTAAAACAAACGAAAAGCAATAATAATAATAAAAACAACAACAACAACAGCAGCATTGGTCAGTTTAAAAATTTTTAAAGAAAATAAAATTGTTATTGAAGAAATATCTTATTTTATTTGTTTTTTTTTAAATTGTGGAAATAATTTTTTTTATCTGGGTTCATTTTCTCAAAATGTTTGTAACGCATTAAATGAGACAGTGTAGGTCCTTTAAAGCTATGTACGTCCACCTGTCTGTCCGTCTGTCCGCCCGTCCGCTCATCTGTCTGTACGAGGTGTGTTCAAACATTATCGCGAATTTGGAATTTTCGCGGGTTACGTATATTCGAATTTCGATTTTTTTGGGGCGTTATGTTGGTACTCATGTCTCTCACTTATGCCGACAAGCTCGGCCATTTTAAATGTTCACTTAATTGTTGACAGCTGCTTTGCTTGCACGTGTTTTGGATCGTCTTCGATTTTTACCTATTCAAAAAAATGGATCAAAGAACCTGTATCAAATTTTATTTTTCTAAATGGAATAAATGGAATAAAAATGTTGAAGAAGGCTTATGGGGACCGAGCTCTACCAAAACCAACAACATTTGATTGGTATAAATTGTTAAAAGAAGGTTGCGAACGAGTTGAAGACGAAGAGCTCCCTGATCAACCATCGACCTCAACGGACGATGCTCACATCCAAAAAGTAAAAGAATTAGTGCTTGCATACCGTCGATTAACTATGAGAGACATTGCTGATGAAATTGGAGTATCGAAAGGATCAATTAATACCATTTTAAAGGATGTTTTGGGCCTCAAACGTGTCAAGTCTCGGTTGGTACCAAAAATGATGATTTTTTTTTAAACTGCACTGATTTTTTGTGACTTTTTTGCCAAAAATCCAACCAATATCGTTCCGCAACCACCGTATTCGCTTGATTTGGCACCGTGTGACTTCTGGCTATTCCCAAAACTCAAGAGACCACTCCGGGGAACGCGTTTCGGGTCGATTCAGGAGATAAAAGCTAAATCGAAGAAGGCGCTGATGGCTATACCGGAAAGGGACTATTTGGCATGTTTTGAGGATTGGAAAAAACGTTGACATAGGTGTATTTTATCGGGAGGGGTTTACTTTAAAGGGGACAAAATAGATATTCATGAATAAATAAATAATTTAAAACAAGAAAAAAGTTAACTTGGGTTGGACCGAAGTTTATACTATATACCTGTTACACAACATTTGACGTGGATACCCTTCGTGTACAGCATTCGTATTAAATTTTATTTCAAAATACTAAACAAATTAAATATATTCTTAAAAATTTAGGAATTCGCGGTCCGATTTGGACCAATTTTAAACTGAAGATTTGGCTTAATATTCGAAGCATTTGTACCATATAAATAAATTTTTTTCTTATAAGAACTTGTCAAAATGTTATTCTTTTCTATGGGAGCAATATCTAAAAGTGGGCGTGGCACATTGATTTTAACATAGAAAGTACATAGAGAAATAGAAAAGCTTAAGTTTAAAATTTCAGCCCAATATCTTTAAAACTGAGCGAATAAACCGCGCAGCAACACACAGACAGACGGACGGACGGACAGACGGACAGACAGATGGACATGGCTAAATCGATTCGTCTCGTCGAGGTGATCAAGAATATATATACTTTATAGGGTCTACGATGCCTCCTTTAATGCGTTACAAACTTTCCGACAAACTGAATATACCTGTTTACACTAGTGTAACAGGTATAAAAAAAATAGAGTATATTTCATGTAATTGATATTAGTTACCTTGGCAGGCTTCAAAAAAATTTAGCGCATTCCATATCTCAAATTGCAACGGTGTTTTTTTGCAAAATTCTCTTCATTCCGCATCAACTTAGCCATGGTTCAGTTATATAAGGTTATGTTAAGCGCTCTTGTTCTCTCATCGCCTTGCGTACCAACGTCCTTCGTGTTTCATTTTAATAAAAAGAAACAAAAACAAAAAAAGATAAAAAATAATTTTCTATCTCATTTACTCTGGAAAAACGGAGTAAAAATTATAAGTAAACTATCTCTTTCGCACCGTTTTCGTTGGTACCATCATTTCGCTTGACATTACCTTTATCTTCAGCTCTAGCTAGTGAATACCTTTTTCTAGCTAGTGAATACGCTATCACGTTTCCGGGTACATGATTTAGTTATACCAGATGGTGTATTCCAAATCTGTGTCTTTCTATTTCTCTCTTTTTCCCTCTCCCTCTCCCTTTGCTTAAGCTGTCAGTTGACAATATAAAAAAAAAGAGTAAAATTAAAACTTTGGGTTTAATTGCCCAATGTTTTTGAAATTTCCCTTTTCCCATAGTATTTAACTTTGCTGCAATATAAACTGTTCGCGAATTACATAAATTTATAAATTTTAAAATAAAACAAATTAACTGCGCATTTATGTATGTATGCCCAGCAGCTAATTAACAGTTTAAACTGTAACAACAACCACAAATACAAAATAATGCAAGAAATAATGCGCAACAATAACGGTAAATAAACAGAATAAGCTAATAAGAATAGCGATAAAGCATTTTGCAAAACATGAGAAATGCCCCTAAAGCTTTGGCAAAGCATCCAAAACATAAACTTAGCAAAAAAAAAAAAAAATAATATGAAACTTTGTTGTTAGTGGTACAAAGCATATAAGAGAGAGAGAGAGAAAATAGAGTGTGAACGAATAAGCAAGAGCAAGAGAAACGAAACCGTTATTAAAGATTTTGAATACCTAATTATGAAAATGTCAGTTGCAAAAAAATTGTTTTTTTTTTTCTTTTTTGGGTTTTCGTTTTTTGCTTTTGATTATAAACAAAACAGTCGGAACGGAACTCTCTGCTTGATGGCTCGCTCTCTGTCTCTTTCGCACTTGTTTGTTGTTGTTGTGCTTGCTAACATATAAAGCAAAGCAAGCAGTTCTTTTGTTATTGTTGTTGTTGTTGTAGTTTACTGTTGCTTCTGTCAGTTACTATTATTGTTCTGTTTGTACACACATATTCATGCTTCTTCTTCATCTAAAAATCGTATTCTGACTTTTGTTGTTGCTGTTTTTGTTGGTTTTTTGAATGAAACTATGAAAAATTCCATTTTCATGTCACTCAATTGAATTTCCATTTTCAAAATTTTTCATTTTTTCCTTTTTCGTTGTTGTTGTTGTTGTTATTGTTTATGAATGTTGTTGATGCTGTTTTATGCTTCATTTTTTTTTGTTGTGGTTTTTTTTTTGTTTATTACTGTGCTTGACTTTTGCATTTTCTATTTGCTGCTGTGTTGCGTTTAGTGTTGTTGTTTTTGTTGTTGTTGCTGATATTGCTTTGTATTTTGAGAAATTAATTGCCTATGGCGTTCCCTATGTAGTATGTATGTTGTGCATATACTACTCGAATTCATATATATGTAAATGTATATAAGATTGTTTTGTTGCAAGGTGTGATTAAAAAGTTACGAGTAGTGCTGTAAATATTTCGATTGTTTTGCGAAATTATCAAAAATATTGTTTGGAGAAAATGTAATCAAAAATAGTATACAGTTTCCACTTCACTTGCGTACACGTTTAAAAAAATCGATCTTCGATTGCTTAAATAAACGAAACGATAAGATACATCGAGTTATCGATAGCAATATCAAGTATAGACCAAATTTGTTCATAGAAGGCGTATAACTCAATACCTTTTATGGTTTCGATTATTTGAGCAAACGTAAATCTTTAAAAAAAAATCGGACCGATTTCACTTAGTTTTTTATTAAAGTTAAGATTTAAGCATGTTTTTGTGAGTAATCTGCTGGTTATACCTAGAGTTAGGGGTTCAAACATAGAATTTAGGGCTAGGCATACGAGTTTGCTTTTATTTTGAGGGTTGAGGCCACAATTTATGGCAAGGATTAGGAGAATCTTTGGTCCAGTTAGAGTGGAAAACGACATCCGTATTCGCAAGCTCATCGTTCTACGTGCTGTATACGAACATCGACATAGTCAGGATCATCAAATACAGAACCAGACCAGCCTAGGCTGGTCACTTTTGTCGGATGCATGCATACAAATGTTCCGGCAACAAAAGTTTATCAACAAGGCGTGGACCAAATTGGAGGAGAGAGGACGTCCGCTGCTGCGTTGGGAGGGCCTGATCTTGAAAGACATGCGCAAGAACGGTATCCCAAATTGGTATCTAGACTAGACTACACTAGGACAACTGCTTGTGCGAAACCCAACGTGCTGCCATATGTATATATGTGCATATAAGGTTTGGTAGCCGGAAGGGACAAAAGCCTGTCAAACAATAAGATCCAAATTGCGGTCCATTATGTTACCATAGATTCCATATACTATATTGAACTACATTGGAAAATATTCCTTCAAATCGATTAAATTACATTTAAAAAATCAATCTTTGACACCTTCGAAAGATCTTCCAGAATATATTTGCGTAATAGTTTAAATCTGTTTCTGCATAAGACTGGACAGCTTCAAAGTAGGTTATCGGACCTTCCCCTGTCGTCACGGTCATCGCAATGTTTGCATCGTTAGCACCACTCTTTTGGCATGCCTACCTACAAGGCCGTTACCTGTAATTACAGCTGTCAGTATCTAGATACATATATGATCTTTTCATTTTCAGAATAACCAAGTTTATAAGTTGCTTCATTTTTGCAACTTGTATGTTTTAAGAGAAATTCCGATTGACTTCTTCCCTGGAAGGATGTTAATCATTCAACCACGACGCCTAGCAAATTGGACTGCTCTACAATTACTCTCTATGCCTCTGTGTTCGGGCACTCTTACAGTTCTGGGCCATTCCATTGATGGATCTATTGAAGTCATCGCCTCCTTAGAGCTATGACGTTCGTCTGAAAGCCTAAAGGACACTTTATATTCGACATTTCCATTAAGTTTTTACACATCTGTGTAAATATTGATGTAGTTATTAGCACTGACTTGCCGGGGTTAGCAACTCTGTCAAGAGGGAATAGTTTCTTCAAACAGTTGATGGCAGTTTTGTTTTGAGAACACAATTCTTCGTGTTTCAGGCAGTCCTTGCAAATCTGCAATAATATATGGAAGCGTTTTCTTATCCATACAAGGCAAGATTATTCAAAAGAAAACAATCAAACTGAAACTTTTAAATCAGACTTTGTATGCATGTTGTTGCTATTATTGTTGGTTAACAAGTGACTGCATATGATATACAAAATATAATAGCTGCCACAAAGTAATATGACGACTATACTGAATTTCTAGATTGGTATAAACTCAGAGAGCAATAGAAATGCAATAGCATGTGCAGTCATTGGCAGCATTTTGTGGTTATCGTTGGTTTAGTTTAGTTTAGTTAACAACAAACTGAAGCTAACTAAGGGCGCGGATTATTTGTTTATATATCTATAAAGGAATACAATTTATATACATACGTACGATGTGTAGAACAACAAGTTGCCGAGATGTCTTCTTAGCGCTCTGTGTGGTCAGTAATAAAATTGAATCTAAGACAAGACACAAACAGAAGCGACTACAACAACAACAACAACAATCTACTTTCATCGTTCGTGGTAATAGTCCCACTGAGGCATTGAGTGTTGGCGTTGCTTGTCAGAGTGGCGTTGACATTTTCAACACCAGCGCATTCGCCAACATCAGCATCAGCATCCTCATCATCATCCTCATCAGCTTCATTGTAGTCCAGGGATATTGTTCTGGACGCTGTTGATGCGACGACACGCTGTCCTGTCAACGACAAACAACGACAAGAAGAAACGAAGAAACAAACAAGAAGTTGACAATGCTGTTTAAATCGCCGTCATTGCCACTTAAGTCAAAAAACTATGAGCAAAAAGAAAAGAATTATTTTTCTTGTTAGCAATTGTCTGTTGAAAGAAGTTATCTGGTATTTGACAGTTTGTAAGCATTTCTTTAGGAAATAGAGTGCGCAAACTATTGCTTTGCTTTTTTTTCTAGTTTGATGCTTTAATAAATGGCAAATTAAATTTTGTTTTATTTTATTTCAGAGTTTTTTAAAAGATTGCTAGCTTAACTAAGCAGCGACACAATCGATCAGCAACAAATGCGGTTTATCGGTCGCTAAACATCTCTAGAAAATTAATCGAAACATGTACAGTTAGTTAAAAATGTTGTGAATGATCTAGTATAAAGAGAAATACTTATAGTTTTTCCATTGAATAATTAAAGATAGCACCAAATGCTGCATGAAGTACACCGATTTCGTTTATCGCATAAACAGACTAAATCGCTCTTGGCTTATGTTGCATGTGCTGCGCTTATCTGGACAGCAGTTTAACTCCAAAGCGTTGACAAAGCTATCAAAAGTCAAAATAAGCAAGCACAACAACAATTCATTTGACTCCTCGCCTACTCTCGTCCAACCCCTCAACTATAATGTCGCGCATTATAGCAAAAGGAATATAAGCGACAACAGCTTTCTAGTTTGAATGAATGAATCACAGTGTGTGTGTGTGTGTGTGTGTAATGAGTGACTGTGTTAAGTGGGTGAGTAAGTAAATGAACGATAGAACGAACGAATAAATGAATGAGTTGCTGACTGAGCGCATAGTAAACAACTTCTTTATCGCCACGATACACGCCACAGACTCAGCCGCACCAGCAGCAGAAGTAGCAGCAGCAAAAAAAAAAGGCGTCAAAAGCAGCTTTTGTGGCAAAGCGCGCAAATTGAAAACAAACTTCGTGTAACACCTCCCCTCCGCCCGCCAACAATTCTTGCTGCTACAATACACTAGCTTTATTCCTATCATTCATATACAGCAGCAGTAGCAGCAGCTGCGCGCTTGCGGTGCTGTTTGACATAATGGATTTTCTATACATTTGCTGTATGAGTTGTTGAAAAAAAAAAAAATGGAAATACAAATTGAAATAGAAAATGTAAAGGCGAGAAAAATATTGAAAAGATTTTGTACAAATACATTTTGGTTTTATTTAAGACTCAAAAATTAATGCCTAATTTATGTGCGTGCCACACTGCGCGCATTGTGGAAAGGGAGTGGAGTGGCGTATAGCGGGCATATTAAAAGCAATGTCAAAGTACCTTTTTTTTTGGCAACTCAGCAACGCAACGCAGCGCAACAGTAGCAACAGTAGAAACATCGGTGACAGCAATTGCTGTGATTTCATTCAATTTGTCGCATCAGCATCAGATTGGCTTGTTTATGGATGTTGGCAACAGTCAGCGGGGTTAGAGTTGAAGACAGTTACAGCAGCGGCAAGTGTTGCCAGCCACTTGTGCGCATTTGTGTGCCTACACAAAAATTTTGTTGTTGTTGTTGGCGCTTTTATTTTATAGTGTTAATAATATTACCCGGTATTGTGCGGTAAGTAGTATAAAGCATATTTTTGAAATTATTTAATTTTATACAGTTAAGTGTTCAAATTAAAGTTGAAAGTGCGTTTAGTAAACAATAGTTTTTATAGTTTCAAAAAACTGCTTATAGTAAAGTGGGGTGCAGTGAGCCACTTGAAAATTTAAAGGCTATAGTTTACAATCTTAGAAGAAAAGAAGCTAAGATGTCTAAAATACGTTTCTTTTAAAGCACATGCAAGAAAATCCTTAACTAATGCATATGGCTCACTTCAACCCAATTCGAGCTCCATACAGGTTATATAAAAACATATATCGCGAATTTTGATTTTTTACGGGTTACGTAAATTCGAATTTCGATGTTTTTTGATGTGCATTATGTTGGTACAACTTAAGAATGGGCTCTCACTTATGCCGCCATAGAGTCGACCATAAATTCAATGTATTGTCACTTTTCGAACGATTTGTCTGACTTTTTGTGGAGGTGCTTTTCTTTTTTTTGCACGTATTTTGGATCGTCTTCGATTTTTACCTATTCAAAAAAATGGATCAAAGAACCTGTATCAAATTTTTTTTTTTTCTGAATGGAATTAATGGAATAAAAATGTTGAAGAAAGGCTTTGGGGACCGGAGCTCTACACTACTAAAATCAACAACATTTGATTGGTATAAATTGTTGAAAGAAGGTTGCGAACGTGTTAAAGACGAAGAGCTCCCTGATCAACCATCGACCTCAACGGACGATGCTCACATCCAAAAGAGTAAAAGAATTAGTGCTTGCCACCGTCGATTAACTATGAGAGACATTGCTGATGAAATTGGCGTATCGAAAGGATCAATTAATACAATTTTGAAGGATGTTTTTGGGTCTCAAACGTGTCAAGTCTCGGTTGGTACCAAAAATGATGTTTTTTAAAAACTGTACTGATTTTTCGTGACTTTTTTTGCCAAAATCCAACCAATATCGTTTCGTAACCACCGTATTCGCTTGATTTGGCACCGTATGACTTCTGGCTATTCCCAAAACTCAAAGGACCACTCCGCCGGGAACGCGATTCGAGTCGATTGAGGAGATAAAAGCTAAATCGAAGAAGGCGCTGATGGCTACACCGCAAAGGGACTATTTGGCATGTTTCGAGGATTGGAAAAAACGTTGGCATAGGTGTATTTTATCGGGAGGGGGACTCATTACTGTAGGGGACAAAATAGATATTCATGGATAAATAAATAATTTTTGAAAAAACACAAAATATGCGATACTTTTTGAACACACCTCTAATATAATATAAAAAAATCTTATGTCACAATGTTGATTTTTTATAGACTCCAAAACTACCGATTTCAATGAAAGTTTGTAGATGTGCATTTTTTGATACAACTAAAGAATGGGCGATGAGCGTGGCCCCATAGAGTCGATCATAAATTCAATGTATTGTATATTTTCGAACGATTTGACTAAGTTTTTGTGGAAGTGTTTTTTTTTTTTTGCCCTTAAAGTCCAACAAATTTTAAAGAAAGATGGGTGGTGGGCCTGGTCCGTCTAGTATTAATACAGAATTTCATAGTTTTTTTTTTAGAAATAATTAAACTCGAGATTTGAAATTCGGTAAACATATTAGTAGGGTCGGAAAGAATCTGATCCTTTTTGCAAATTGTGCGGATGGCTTGGTATTTGAGCCACAGGAATGAAACATCTTAAAAGGAACCGAGTAGTTATGAATCATTGGATAGATGGCGTGGCCCTGAAATATACATAAACGTGGTTATTAAAAAGCGAAAAAAAATTATTGATTTAAAAAATGAACGGTGCCATAGACTGTTGGTGACACAAAAATATTTAAATATAATTTTTTGGAAACACCCGAGCAAGGCCGGATATTTCGGCTAGTATGTTATATGTAATTTAATAAAGATTCAATTTTGGCGTAAATTAATATATTTTCATTTTTAAATTAATTTTTGAATAATTTTCTCAACATAAATTTCTTAAATTTTTATTACACGTTCAATCGAACAACTCATAATTTTTCCATTTAAACAAATATACACGCGACATTTACAAGCAGCCATTTCAACGCCCAGTTCAGACTAAATACCTCAAACTCTCTCTCTGCAAAGTCCATTCTTTCGTTGTCGTCTCCAGTATGCGCTGCGTTTTCAACGTCCTGTTTCCTTCATCCGTCCTGAATCATCATCATCGTCGTCGTCGTTGTTCACGTCGTCGTCTGAGGCAGTGCACAATTGTTGTTTGTATGAGAAAATCTCGCCTAATGGCGTTTTACATTATTTGCCGCCTGGTGCTGCTGCTGCCGTTTTCTGTTACTGATTCTGAATGTTGCTGCTGATGCTGCTGCTACTGCTTCTGCCATTTCTGTTGCCCAAAACTAGATTGTGTGTGCCAAAAGCTCAAACTGAAAATATATAAAATTTGTTTTATTTCATTTCTATTTTTTTATTTTTATTTTATTTTTTCAAAGAAGAAAGTTTTTGCGGGTCGCTTGTGTGTTGACGATATGTGTGAAAATGTGTGTGTGGGGTGTGATTGTGTATGTGGCTAATTTTTTAGATTTTCCCTTCCATTTTTTTTTTTTTTTTTTTTGGAAACACACTTGAACTTAACTCGGTTTGTTTAATGCAACAAAATCGTATTGCAATTGCTTAAAATCGCTTAATTATATAAACTCGTAGTCGTAATTTGGCTAAAATAAATGGTTCAAAAGTTTTAAAGTTAAAAGTTTTAACAGTATACTAACTGGTACCCGTGGCTTTGCTCGCGCTATTTATTTTTTATTTTTTAAATTATCAATAGTCGCAATATGAAAAAATTAGCCAAAAAGAGCCTTGCGTCAAGTCTCTACATTTTTGGAAACCCTTTGAACACGTAAACATTTTTTAACCATCTACTAAGCTTCTAGGTGTTCTCATATCAAATATATCTCTTTTCCGGTTTCAAGCCAATATTTTTGTACAAAATCTCTTCTAAGTTATTACCTTTTTATAATTATCCTTAATCTACAGCGAAATAAAAAAAATTGATAAATTTTGAAGACTCAACGCAGGGGTTCTGGTCCAAATTGAAAAAAAAAAATACTTAAACACGAACAAAATTATCTTTATGATGTGTCCAATATCAAGACTCTAGTTCTACTCATTCCAGAGATATAAATTTTCCGGGTTTAAGGCTCCCATTGCGCCCTGTGTCGAACGTTTCAAAGTCACGTCTTAGCTTAGCTGAAATCTAAAAAAAAAAAAAAAAACTTGGTCATTAAATCCGCTTTGGGTTCCAAATCCAAGTTTCTGAAATCCCTTGATGACGCCTAGTTTCAAGTTTCTACGAGTGTTTATTCCAAAGATAAGGCTTTCAAGGTTTCAAGGCCCCAAATAGGCTTCTAATCAAAATTTTTCAAAATCCGGCCTTTGTATACTACCTACAGTAAAAATTTCAGCTTTGCATCTTTAGCCGTTTGGCCTGAAATCAGTCAATCAGTCTGGTGAAAGACATTTATATATATAGATATTCACTCCAAATTAGGTAAAACCACTTTTAGTGTCATCCTATGTATACACTACCGATATGGCACGGACTGGGACACTATTACATAGAGTAGAGTACCCATGCAAACTCAATTTTCATTATTTCAGTTTTGAAAAAAAAATTATTTTAATAAACTAATTAATTATTTTTTTATTTTTTTTTTTTTTTTTTTAAGAGCCCTAACATGGTGTCTAAAGCTGGCTTGTATCGGAACTTTGACCCATACCATGTCGTAATCGAAATACTATCTATGTCACTGATAATCATATTGTATATAAGTTATTAAAATTTTTATTCTTTGTTCTTATTGTTTGTTATTGTTTTTTTTTTAATTCTCACAAAATCTAAAAATTCTTATAATTCGCTAATAGTTCAATAATTGTTTATCTATTCTATGTATATAAAAATATATAGCTGTGCATTAACAACGCCAAAACTCGAGAATGACTCGACCGATTTGAACAATTTTTTTTTGTTTTGTTGCTCTCATCATAGATGTGGTCAGAAAGAAAAAAAATTGGAAAATTTTGACCCAGGGGCCTAATGGGGGCCTTGAAATTGGAATAGCAATATCTTTGGAGTGAATAGACGTAGAGACTTAAAACAGGGCTCATTTGAAAGATGGCTAAAAACATTTTTTAGCGTTCAAGGTGTTCAAGGGATTTCCGGAATTTGGACCTGGGACCCATATGTGGATCCAATATAGATTTTTTGACCAATTTTTTTTTATTACAGGTGAGCATTTAGACGGGATTTTAGAAAATTTTAACCCGGGGCTTAATGGGGCCTTGAAACCGGAAAAGCCATATCTCTCGAATGAATAGACGTAGAGACTTGAAACAGGGCTCATTTGAAAGATGGTTAAAAACATTTTTAGCGTTCAAGGTGTTCAAGGGGATTTCCGGAATTTGGACCTTGGACCCGGGTAGTTCAGCTAGTTGAAAATAAAGTATGTATGTTTTTAAAACGTTATTTTATGTTATTTGTTTATTTATTTATTTTTTTTTTTTTTTTATTTTGAAATGTGTCGCTGTGTGTTCAAAGGGAATTTTACTTCTCTCAACTGGAACTGGAACTGGAGTTTTCACCAACTCAAATTGATACCAATTAAGAATATTTCTTCATTTATGAATTCAAAAAGCCATTCTTCCACTTCTGTTACAGATACATCTCCTATACGTCTTATCAAATTACTTTGATTGGTCATTTCCTATTCAAAAAAAAAAAAAAAAAGAAAGAAATGTGCACAAACGGGATCACAAAAAAATGAACAGGCCGCTACATGGATGAATGAAAGGTTAGACAGACAGACAGACAGGCAGGCAGGCTCACTCACTTTGGGTACGTAAACGCTAAACGATGACAGAAACAGCAGCAGCAGCGGCACGGCAGCAGCTGATGTTAATAGCACAGCCAGCGGCTAAACGCCGGCTGCTACCACATCGAGAAGGAGGCTGCAAATATTTTTATGTAAAGCAACGACGAAATAAACGAAACGTGTAGCAGCACAGTTGTTGTCGTCAATGATGATGATAAGGCAATGGTTGTGGCAATTGGTGCAGCAGCGCAGGATGCGGGCTATAAGAAGCAGCAGCAGCAAAAAGAATGTGGTGTCTGCGAGTGGAACAGCTGTTTTTGAAAGGCAACAACAACAACAACAGCAGCAGCCGTCGTATTTCTCGTCGTATTACCCGTTGTCATGTACAAACAGAAATGCATAACTGCGCTTGCGCTATAAATGCAGCGTACAAAAGCCGAACATAAAAATACACACACGAAGTCATTCGCATAGCAGCTGCGAAGTCTTTTTTGACTTTGCCTTTGCTTTGGCTACCTGCAAGCAGCAAATCATAAGCAATTTTAACATTCGACTGTGCGGACGTTCAATAAAATTGCTGCAAAATTTGCGCTCTTCTTCTTCGTTACTACGCTCTTTGCTAGTTTTACGTCTTACGTACGACGTAAGTCGACAACAACGACAACAACAAAAACTATGTTGGTAATGTAATGTTGTTGTCTGAAGCGCAGTCGAAAACGTAAACCTAAAGTGCGGGTGTGTGTGTGTGCATGTGTGTGTTTTTTGTTTTGTTTGATGGAATGCGCTCGCTCTTGTACACATTCCGTTAACGAATTCAATTCAATACGTTTCGCATTCATTCAATCGCGTGGCGTACGCCAAACGTGCCGGTTGTGTTTTACGAAAGCGCAGATAATTTAAAAATAAAACATTTTTTGTGCCGCGTTTTTGTTTTTCTATTTATAAAAAAAATAAAAACAAACAATTTTAAATGTGAGAAATAAATAAAACTGTTAATTAAAAAAAATTATATATAAACAAAACTGTGTGTTTTGTATTTAAAACAGTTAATTAAACTGCAAGTGTTTCTAAATAAAAAGAAAATAAAACAACTAAACTAGTCAAAAGCTACTATTAAAAGTAATTTAATTTAAACTTAACAGCTTAAGTGAAACCAAAGAAACTTTTTGAAAAAAAATATTTAAAAAAAAAAAAATTAAGACAAAACAAGTTTAAAATAAATTGTTAAACAATTTGTTTACGCCTACTACGGAAGCTACAAACAAACAAACCAAAAAAAAAAAAAAAAAAATAATAATAATAACAAATTGTGGGTGGAATTGTAATTGTTAAAAAAAAATTATATTTATCTACAAATGTGTTACAAAAATACTTACAAACAAAAATATTTATAATTGCATAAAAATAGCAATTTTGAACAAAATGTTTTCAAACAAGTTTCACATGTGGAATGCAAACAACTAAAAGGATTAAAGCTAAACATTTTAAAAATATGGTAAGTATTTAGTTAAATGGCATATAAGTTATCAGGGGTTTTTTTTTTCTTGGCTGTTTATGGAAAGTAATTTCACTAAGACAACAAAATGGCTCCATAAAACTTCAAAAATCATTGTTCAGGATTAATATTTTTGCATAAAAAAAATAGTTTTTGAAAATAAAAGCATACATGCGCAAAATGATTCCATAAATCTTCGTTAATACTGTTCAGGATTAAAATTTTGAATTAAAAAATAAAGTTTTTGAAAGTAAAAGCCTATATGCGCAAAATAGTTCCATAAATCTTCGTTAATAATGTTCAGGATTAAAATTTTGCATAAAAAAATATAGTTTTGGAAAATAAAAGCCTATATGCGCGAAACGGTTCCATAAATCATCGTTAATACTGGTCAGGAATTATAAAAATAAGTGAATAAATTACATATTATTTCTCAAATTAAGAATCAGTTGGGAAGTGTTGTTTGATAAGTTTATACAAAAATAAGTTACCTTTAAATTGAGTAATTTTTCTTTGAAATCGATTCATAGGAAACGTAGATATTTGCAAATTAAGTGATTTCATAATAAAAGCAAGAAAAACGCATTGGAAAAGTAAGCTTGACAACGAAATAAACTGAATCATGCAGTTAATTTTTTTTGTTTACCATTTTGGTAACATAATATTCCTCATTTATTGCAGAAGTTTGTAACGAAAGGAAAAAAATTTTATATTTAAAATCAAAAATTTGTTAAGTGAAATATAGAAAACGTAAATTCAAAGTTTGGTAAACCTTATTCCTATAATCGTCTTCATTTGGCTGACAACCTCATAGATTTTCGTATAGAAATTTAAAAACTTGGTTTAGGTTCATCATTAAATTTAGATTTAAACAAGAAAGAACGCTGAAGTCGAGTATGCTCGACTGCAAGATACCCTGTACCCAATCTATATGTACCTTTAGTTAGGTTCATAGACATAATTTATACTAAATTTAAATTTTCTAGAATAAAAAACAATGACGTTTTTATGTAAAAACCCAAAATTTGGGGTAAATTTATTAGGGGGCTATACCTAAAATTTGGTTGGTCCTACCCATATTGGGATATTTAATTGGGACTATCATAGGCATAATATATAGGTACTAAATTTAAATTTTCTAGAATAAAAAGCAATGACGTTTTTATGTAAAAACCCAATATTTTAGGGTAAATTTGTATGGGCGCTATACATAAAATTTTGTTGGTCCTTCCCATGTTAAGATATTTTATTGGGACTATCATAGACATAATTTATACTAAATTTGATCTTCCTAGAATTAAAAACAATGTCGTTTTTATGCAAAACCCCAAAATTTTGGGGTAGATTTGTATGGGGGGTACTCCTTAAAATGGGTCTAGAGAAAACCCGTTTGTAAGTGCACACTTGACGGCCTAGGAGAGTCTAAGTTTCAATTTTGAAAGCTCTACCTCTTATAGTCTCCGAGATAATCGTTTCATACGGCAGACAGAATGACAGACGGACAGACGGACGGACAGACAGACGGATAGACAGACACAGCTAGTTCGACTCCCCTTCCAATGCTGATCAAGAATATATATACTTTATAGGGTCTATCTTGCCTCCTTCTGTCTGTTACATACATTCGCACAAACTTAATATACCCTTTTACCCTTTGGGTAAGGGTATATAAACAAGTTTTATATGAAACATATTAAAATAGTTCTGGAGAATTCAAATTTTAATTTTGAATGGAGAGATTACCCTGCTTTAAAGACTGCTCGCTTAAGACTTTCTATAAATTGTTGGTTCAGGATTCCTTGTTTTAAAGAGTTCAATGCAGAACATTACTTGAGAATTAAAAGTATCTAAAATCTTACTTACTTATTTATGACGTTTATTAACACAATCTGTATCTCTACCGATGAAAAACAAAAACAAAAAAAATGCAAGTCGAATATAACAACAACACATGTTGATTGTATCTGTTCAATGTCATACTTTGCTGCTATTTAAAAATTTGTTGTTGTTGTGTTCAGATACATCTGAAATACTTTATAAGGAATCTTTACGTCAACAGATTGCAGCACATGCTGTATTATTTTACTCTGGTTTGAGTTTACTGCTGCTGCTGCTACTTGAATTATTGTTTATATGAAATGAATGTGTCTGTCTGTCTGTTCGTTCGTTTAAATGCTGCGCTTACTTCTGCTTATGCTAAACAGTAACAAATTCAACAAAAATAAATAGCAATGTCGATGTCTGTCTGTCTGTTATATGCGCATCTGTTTTTTATATTCATAAATGAAATTTTGCAAATATCAATAGAAAAAAAAAAATATATATCATGAAGAACATTGCATAAGGCATGCCATGCCATGCCATGTCATTTATAGTATGTGGCAAGTGATGCTAATGTAAATTCAAGTGTTTGCCGCAAGTGTCAAGTATACAATAAACACACAGATACATTTTGTAGCCAAACAGATACAAATGTATCTGCAATTACAAACGTAAAAATACTGCTGACTGCAGTTATTCAAATAATGCAATTGAATTATAATTCTTAGCTTAGTTTGACATATTTCAGGGTCATTGCTAATCTTTTAAAAAAATAATTCATTTCAAATGCCAAAAACATACAAAAAGAAAAAAAAAAAACACTGGACACAAATATAGTTCACGCTTTGCGTATAATTGCATGCAACAGACATGTGCTTTGGCAATAAATTAAAAACCAGTTTTGTGGTGGTTGCCAGCGACAGCAGCATTCGAAAAAAAAGTATCTGTAAAGGAGCAAGGAGCAACGCATGCTATTTAAAAATAATACCGTGCAACAACAACAAATTTAATATTGCAGCAGCCGCACGCTGTCACTTTCACGTGCAAAATTATTAATATATAATTTTTTTTTTTTTTTTTTTTTGTTTTTTTTTGCTGGCAAACAATTGCTGGCATTTCCGTTTCCGTTTCTATATGTTCTCTGCTTATAATGACGACAACAACAACAAAAAATACAACTGATGACATTAACGTCTGTTTCTGATGATGCCGACACGTTTGTCACATACACACACACACATTCATTTATTCATTCATCTAGTTAGTTTGTATTTTAGTAAATGTGTAAGTACCGAATTTCATCTGTTCATAATTGCAGCGCAAATTTTAAGTAATATTTTTTTTTTCAATAAATTGCCAGTTAACAATTTACAAAAATAATTATAAGCACAGCAAAGCTGATAACATAAAAAAAATAGCAGCTGTGTTCCCATTTTTGAATTCACAAAAACAACAAAAACTCTTCGATTTTAGCAAATCACTTTACTAAAAAAATTTCGATTAATTTAAGTTTTGGATTGACTTTTGGTAAGCTTGAAAATCAAAGACATTGACGGTTCCTGTTAAAGCTGTCGAAAACAACAATGATCACAATCATCGTTTGTTTCCCAGTGCTAACACACAATTTATTAGTTTATTAGAGATGTGCAGCAGTCGATATATCGCTTATGTAACGATATCAAGAGAAGATTTTCTATAAAATGTTCATTGTGAATTGATAATGGAATTGATAAATTGTAAAAGGAGAAAGTTTAGAGTTTGGTTTTTAATATGGTATTCTCGTCAAGAGCCGAAAAGAAAGATACGCTTCAAACGATTCAGTAAAAAAGTTTTAGAAAAAAACATTGCCACAAGAACACTGAAGTTTATTTGGAAAACGGACTCGCAGAACCATTTAGGAATGTGGTTCCCATATTTGTAAGACACAACTAAAACTTAAAAAAAAAAAATTTTTTTTAAAAAAAGGTGAAAAAACTATTTTGTTAATTTTTAAAAAATTGTCATAAAAAACTTTTAATAATAAAAAAATATACGCACTTTTTTTTGCCTGCTGCCTGACCTAGACATGTTGGCAGCTGTTTAGTACTTAAATATTATTTTTTTTTATCTTTGATGTTTGCCTACAAAAAAAAAAAATATTATTAAATAAATATATATTTTTTTTTTGAATACACACTTCTTCTATATTCATATTATGTAGTTTATTTTAATTTGCCTTTCAGTTTCATTTTGTTCTCTCTCAAAGCATTCAGCTGCTACCGCTATTCTTTCTTCAACACTTTTACTTCATCGCTTTGTTATTTCTGCTTCATCTTTCATTTCGTATTTCGTATTTTGTGTCGGCAACACCTGTACAAACATTTTAACAGCTTGCGGCTTGCTGCTCTGCATCAGACCTTTTTTTTTTGTAAGTTTGTACTCTTTCCAGTGCTGCTGATAAGTTTTTTTTTTTCAGCTGCGTATGAAAATTATTATTTGCAAAAATTGAAAAAAAAAAAAAAAATAAAAAAAAAAAAAAAACCCAAAAAGCTGTGCAAAGAAAAGGCGTTAAATAATAAAAGAAAAAAAAATAATACTAATAATAATTAACAACGCAGCTGAAGGTCAACTTTGTGTGTATTTAAGCTGCGCTGATTTTTTATTTAAGCTTAAAATTTTGAGTTCCTAAACGTTTCCTAAAATTCGCAACTATGATTTTTTTTAAAGAGAGCCTAGAGCCTTGTTGTGACACAAGACAGAATATCTTATTTTAATATCGTCACTTAAGTGGTATATCGACTTTAGCACATCTCTAGTGAGCGAATTCAAAAACTATTTTTTCGTTAAAAATATAATCTGCTGCTATGAATTTCTTTGATAGAGAACTAAATCGAGATTAACTCAGCGTAATAATATATAAAACAATGTGATATATAATAATTTATAGGTTGTCACGAAATGATTAATGCCATTTACTTGAAATAATGGAGCTGAAGTCTATATAGTGTAGTGACATACGCTTCTATGTGAACAGCAGACAGAAAATCTACTCTTGATCGTCACAAAAGCGCTATATCGACAGCTGCACATCTCTAATAAAACTAACAAATTGTATGGCAGAGCTGGAAAACAATTGAAGGCACCTGTTAAAGATGTCCTCAACGATAAAGCATCGTTTGATTTCAAAACATTCAATGATCACAATCATCGATTAGATTCCCAGCTCTACCACACAATTTATTAGTTTATTAGAGATGTGCAGCATTCGATATATCGCTCATGTGACGATATCAAGAGAAGATTTTCTGTAAAATGTTTAGTTAGCTGATTGTGAATTGATAATGGAATTAATTTGTAGTAAAAAATATAGATTTGGAGTTTGATTTGCATAAAAGATATATTATATTTTAATCGGATGAATCCTTTTACAGCTGTAATAAAAAATTGTGATGTAACTAAAATTCTAAGCTATTAAATTTAATTTTTATTTATAAAATATTATTTTGTTTTATTTAAAAATAAATTCTTTTATGATAAATGATGGCAATTTTTCCCAGATTCGATTAGGCACAAATGTGCGAATTTTGCAATTGTTTACAATTCTAATTAAATGTAGCATAAAATACGGCGCGCAACACAAAGAGAGAGAGAGAGTAGCATCAGTGGCTAATTGGCGCAACATGGCGCATGCATGCATACATATATGATAAGTGTGCGAGCGTTAACAGCTGAAGCTGACTATGCGAAAACTATTATCTAAACCGCGCTTACACTCCACTACACTGCTACGCTTTTACCTTTGTGCCTGGTAACTCTAACATAAGCGGAAACGGTGTGTTTTTTCCGCTAATTTACAATCATCCTAAAATCGTTGAAACAGGTGCATTTGTCATATTGTTTATTACAACGCTTTTTTCAATGCGAAAATAATAATAACTAATTCTATATTTTCGTTTTTGTTGTTGTTGCCACTATTATTGCTTAATGCCACTGACAGCCTTTCTGACTGTCCGTCTGTCTGTCTGTCCGTCCGTTTGTTCGTTGCATTGCGTTCTTTTATTTTAGCACAAATTGCGTCGTCAATAGGAAAGCTGTCAAATGTTGAATTCTAAAAACCATTAAATGCAATCAAATTGGAACATAACAATGCCAATCAGAAAGGTAGGCAATCATAAGCTGTCGTGCAAAATATAATTCTAACTACTCAACTAATAAGTAATTTGAGCAGTCAGGCTGTCAATATATACATACATATGTATACTTATGGTCAACAATGCGTTTAATTATTTAAACTAATAACAATAAAATTGATTAGGCTTATTGGAAACTAATATTCGCAGTACAAAATTATAAACGTAAAGTGTGTGGAAAATATAAGAATTTACTCATTGTCAGTTGTAGTAGATTGCATTCATAATTAATTTTTAGTAACTACCTAGATTTTGTATGTATTATGTTTCATTTGAGGGTATAGTGTACACATGAATACAATAATATACTCATAAATGTTATTATCACTCAGAATATGACAACATACCATGAATATGATTAAATACTCATGAATATGGTTACATACTCATGAATTAGATTACGTACTCATTAATGTGATTACATACCATAAATGTTATGAATATCTACTCATGAATATGACAACATACTCATGAATATGATTAAATACTACATACTAATGATCATATGAAAATATAATCATGAATATGATAGAATAAGATTATGAATACGATTACAAACTCATGAATATGATTACGTACTCATTAATGTGATTACATACTCGTGAGTATAATTAGATACTCATGAATATGCTCACATACTATATATTACATACTCATGAATATGGCTATATACTTATGAATATGAATACATACTAATGAATATGGTTACGTAGATATGATTACATACTAATGAATATGATTATATATTCCTTAATGTGATTACATACTTATGAAGGTGGTTACATGCTTATGAATATGATTACACACTCATGAATATGATTACGTAGTCATGAATGTGATTACATACTTCTGAATATGATTACATGCTGAAAAATATAATCATGAATATGATTACGAACTCAAAAATATGATTAGAATATGAAAACATACTCATGATTATGAAAACAAACTCATGAATATGATTACGCACTCATTAATGTGATTACATACTCATGAATATAATTACATATTCATGATTACGCTCACATACTCACGAATATGATTACATACTTATGATTATGACTATATACTCATGAATATGATAACATACTCATGAATATGACTACGCATTCATTAATATGATTTCATACTCATGAATATAATAACCTACTCATGAATATGATTATATACTCATTAATGTGATAACGTACTTACGTATATGATTATATAATGTACGATGTCTTTTACTCATTAAAATGACGTAAGAAAGTTTTTATAATGAATTTTATCTCAATTGAGCTGGACATTACCTAAACAGCTTCCAATAAATTGGAGTTTATGGGGCGAATGGACGAACAAAGTTACACATCAGCTTGGTTTTCGACGCTGATCAAAAATAAATTAAATATTGGTACAAAAAAAGTAAACTTGAAAAAATGTAAATTAAAAAATATGAAAAACAACAACAAAAACAAAAACACATTACAATCAACGTTAATTGTAAGCACTTTGTAAGCGATACATCATGTTGGCAATCAATCAAACAGCACATCAATTCCATCTATCCATTCATACATTCATTTATTTGCTCATTTCATCCATCCATCCATCCATCCATCCATCTATCCAAGTGATTAGTAATTTTACACACAGGTGTCGCCAGAAGAGAGTTTTGTAAGCAATTTGCCTGAAATGAAAACAGCTGTGTCAAGTTCGGCACAACAGCGTTGCTGCTGGCGTCAAGTTTTGAATTTTTGTACTATTTGAGTCAAGTTTTCAATTAGAAAATACGCGCATGAGATGCTGCTGTTGCGCGACAATGACTAATGATGCGTAATTTTGTTTAAAGAGAAATGGAGAAGAAGTACTGAAGTAATGGCGCAGCTGGACGAAAAGTTTTTCCAAAAAATAAAAGAAAATTGCGACAAGGATATGCGAAGAAATTGTTTACAAATTTGAAGAAAAAATATAAATTTTTTTCTTAAATAAAACAAATTTGATAAAAAGCTATTTTTTTTTGTTTGTTTGTAAATTACGTATACGCCCTGTAGTACTGTGCTGTAAGGTAGGGAATGCGGCAAGTTTGAAATTAAGCTGAAAACTAAACATGGACAATGTACAAACACAAAGCTATGCACACACACACACACACACGAAATATATTTACACATGAGCAGTATTCGCTTATCTGTGCCTGTCAGGCTGACATTTGAAGTGCGGCAACAACAAAAATAACTACAACAATAAAGCAAAAAAAAAAACAAGTAAAATTGAGCGTTTATTCAAACAAAATCACACACCAAAAATATAAATATATAAAATAAAAGAAAAAAAAAATTAGGACTGAAATGTTGGAGAATCACTGCTAAAGGCGAAAGAGCGCGAAAATGTCACGAACAGCAACTAAAATATACAAAATATATAAATTTATATATAAGCGAGGGTCGCTTGCTAAATATAAAAATAATTTATATACATACGTATTCCTAATAATAATTTAAATAAAACAAACGAATACAAAATTTATACTTATCTCAAGATTTCAAGATTTCAATTTATTTTCAGCGACATATACTTTACCCGGTTACTGTATTCGATAACATTTATTCTATTCGTTAACATTTACTTTACTTACGGTAGCGAGTGTCTTAACTCGATAACAGTTACTTTTCTTACACTCGCTAACAGTGACTTTAATCGATTACAAGTTCTTTTCTTACAGTGTTTTTACTCGCTAACAGTTACTTTTCTTACATTCGTTAACAGTGTCTTTAATCGTTAACAGTTATTCTTCTTACTTTTGCTAACAGTGGCTTTAATCGATAACATTTACTTTTCTTTAACGTGATAACAGTTACTTTTCTTACTTTCGATAACAGTGTTTTTAACTCATTAACAGTCGCTTTATTAACTTTCGCTAACAGTGGGTTTACTTGCTAACAGTAACTTTTCTTACTTTCGTTGACAGTGTCTTTAATCGTTAACAGTTACGATTCTTACTTTTGCTAACAGTGGCTTTAAAAGCTAACATTATTTTTACTTACTTATGCTAACAGTGGCTTTACTCGCTAACATTAACTTTACTCGCTAACATTAACTTTACTTACTTTCGCTAACAGTGTCATTACACGCTAACAGTTAACTTAATCGCAAACGATTACTATACTTGCTAAAATTTTCCAAACTCGCTAACAGTGAATTTAGTCGTTAACAGTGAATTTAATCGCTAACTGTGAATTTATTCGATAAAGCTGGTTTTACTCGTTAACAGTGAACTTAATCGCTAACTGTGAATTTACGCGCTATCGCTGACTTTACTCGTTAACAGTGAATATACTCGCTTGCAGTGAATTTTTTGCTAATGATGACTTTAAACCCTAAAAGTGTACTCGCTATCAGTTACTTCACTCAATAACAGTTACTTCATATTTAAGCTGTAATAAACAGTTACTTTACACGTTAACAAGAACTTTGCTTAGTGTTAGTTACTTTTAGTTATAAAATTTATTCAGTGACAATTTTTTTACTTGGCAACAGTGACTTTGAAAAGTAACAGTTACTTTCTGTAGTTACGATCTTAGTAAAATAAACTTAAGTTAACTTTTTAGCAACCTATCAAACTACTCTCTCTAGCATTTAGTTTAATATTTGTTTTTAGAGATACAATACAACAAACGCTCTGCTGTGTATTGTGTCCTTGTGTGTGTGTGTGTGTTGCTGAACGTACGCTGCATGCACCACAATTTAATCGAAAAACTCAAAAACAATTTTCGTTTTAACATTTTATTTTGTTTTGTATGTTTTTCTATGTTTTTTTTGTTTTTCTATTTTTGTTTTACCTTTTTGCGATTTTTTTTTTTTTTTGTTTTCCAAAATATTTCTGCTGCATGTGGCAGCTTATTATAAAAAAAAAAAATAATAATAGCGGCTACACTAGCTCTAAAGAGCATGGCAAAGCGTTTGTGAAAAATTCTAAAAAAAAAAAAACAAAAAGTGTGCTCCACAAAAGATAAAAAAAAATGTGAGAAATTCTAGCGAAAAACAATTGTAAAATAAAAATAAACAGCGCAAAAATTTTGAAAGCCTGCGAGAAATCGACCGAGGAAATGTGAAAATTTATGTTTGAGTAAAAAGTGGTAAAAAGAGATTTTCTAGTTTATGAAATAGTTTATTTTGATATTTTGATATCTTTGAATGGAAGGAAATAATATTTTTAAAAGGGTGCTTCATTTATTTGTATCTTTTGGCAACTATAAGATACTTTTGTATCTTTAAGATACTTTTATTATTTAAAACGTTTGGATATGCTAACGGAAATTTCAGAATAGTACGCCACTTCCAAATTTAGAAGTAGTATTAAATTGCCATTTTTAACAAAAAACATTTTCACTTTAATTATTTTCATCGAAGTCTTTACTTCATTTTTCCGAAAAAGAAAAACTTTTTATGTTGTCAAAGAAGTAAGAAGAGAACAACAACAAAATTTTCGATTGCAATTCAATTGTAATTTAAATAACCAGACATATTCTATTGTATATATTCTATATAGACTGTTTTTAGTGCTTTAGCATAAGTATTTCCTTTTGTTGTTGTTGTTGTTGTTGTGGCATTCATACACTTAGGCTGGCAAGCGCCCAAAATGTCTGGCCAGCAGCAGCACTGATTTTTTTTGCTTTTAAAAGTTTTTTTGTGCTTTTTTTTGTTGTTTTGTTTTGGACCAATTATTTTATTTTTTTGTTGCCTTGGGACTTGCTTGCTTGCTTCTGGTCGATTTGGAACTTTTGCAAGATGCGATTTGTTTTTTTTTTTTTTTATTTTTCTGCTGCTGCTTGTTTTTTGTCTTAGTTGGCAGCCTCGGCAGCAGCAGCAGCAACAGCAGCTGTCGCTGCCACAATATTTCTTATTTCCGAGTGCCAGATGAAACGCAGATGCTTGAAAAATCCCAACGTTTCGTTGTTCTTTAGTTTGTTCGCACGCTTAGCTTTGCCTGAATGAGTGAATGTCCGTTTGAAGCAGCAGCAGCATGGAAAGAGCGCTTAGCAGGCAGACATTCAGTAAAGCCTGGCTGCCTTTGCAAATAGGGGAGTGAAATATTTGCTTTATTGAATGTTATTCGAAATGAAGTGTCTAAAGCAGATTCTTTTGAGAGAAAAACGTATGTGCAGCGGAGGGCGTTATGTACAAAATCGAAGTAAAAATACCAAATTGTGTTGCAAAACTAAGAAAAATGATTTCGTTTGCTAAAAAATAGAAAAGCTAAAAAAAAAAAAAAAAAAAAAAAAAAAAATCAAAATAAAAATATACATTTCAATTGGACATATTGTCACACGAAGCATGTTTAATAAATAATCGAAATAAACAGCAACAAAACAGAAATAATGCTCCATGTTTTGGTATGTATTTGTAAGATTTTTTTAAGTGTACAAAAAGTAGAGAGAAACTGCACATTAAAAAAAAAACAACGTAAGCGACACATAAACAATATATCGACTGATACACATCTCTTGATAAATAATCAATTGAATGTTTATTGGCCGCTGCACATCTTTACATTTTATTGGCCCGCTGTGCATCTCTAGAAAAAATTAAAAATATATCGCTGCACACTCCTAAAAATATTTCAATTGTATGCTGCTACACATCTCTAGAAAAAATATCAATTGTATGCATATCGGCCGCTAGACAGCGCTAGAAAAGTTATCAATTGAATTTTTTTTGGCCGCTGCAGATCTCTAAAAAAATTATCAATTGAATGTTTATTGGCCGCTGCACATCTTTAGAAAAATTATCAGTTATTTGAATATTACCCGCTGTGCATCTCTAGAAAAAATTAACAATATATCGGCTGCTACACATCTCTAAAAATATTGTCAATTGTATGTGTATCGGATGCTACACATCTCTAGAAAAAATATCAATTGTATGCATATCGGCCGCTACACATCGCTAAAAAATGATCAATTGAATGTAAATTGGCCACTACATATCCCTAGAAAATTAATCAATTGTATGTATATCAGCCGCTGCACATCTCTAGAAGAAATATCAACTCTATGTAAATCGGCCGCTACACATCTCTAGAAAAATTATGAATTGCTTGTATATCGGCCCCCCCCGCTACACATCTCTAGAAAAATTAAGTGTCCACCTTGCACGGAAACAAAAATTCAATTTTATAAATAAAGCGATTACTTTTCACATTACACTCGTATTATTTATAGTCTCCATTGCTGCACTCGTTTACATTGTAAAGAATACATCACTTGGACGCCACTTGGAGTACAGAAAATTACAATAAATACGGAGAGTCTGTTTCAACTGCGACAACTGTTCCATTTGCCGCTTTGCTGCTTACTTCTCGTCAGTCTCATCAACATTCTGGCGAGACGATAGTGTCCTTCTTCATCGTCATCGTCATCGTCGTCGATGTCGTCGTTATCCGTCTGTTTTGCTGCATGAAGTGTCGCATGTGTTTCTGCCATTTTGAGTGTGTGCTCAAGTGCGCCGACATTTTCTTTCTTTTGCTAGTGCTTTTCTTTTTCTATACTTATATTCTATATTTTTTTTCTTTTCAGTCCATCCGAGGCAATTCCTCTTGTTCAAATGTCATTACGGGCACTTCAACTGCTGTTGTTGTCGCTGCTATGCTGCCGGGCCTTCCGTTACTGTTGCCAACAACATTTGCTGCAGCATTCAATCCACTACAATCATACATTTCGATATAAATATAGTATATGAATGCCGCCGGCTGTGCTCAGTTGTTTTAAATGGCATTCCATGCCAATTCATATTCCCTTCTCAATATGCAGCAACATTTCTTTTCATGCTTTCTGTATTTAGTTTTTCTTTTCTTGGCGACATATTGCACACGAAAATAAAAATTGAAATAGAAGCTAAAAAAAACGAAAAAAAAAAATGTATAAAAATCCAAATTTGGTTTGATATTTCTTTGCAAATTGAATTCGAAGTCGTTTCATGGCATTCATTTATGTTGAGCTTGCCTGCTTCTGCCTGCCTGCTTTGGTTCGCTTCGTTTTGTAGGTGTTGGCAGCAGCGTAGCAGTTGCTGTTGTTCGCACAGGCGGCAACAGCTGCTATTGCTGCTGCCATTTTACTTCATGTTGCAGCTGCGCCTAATGACTTTGCAACTTTTGCATTCACATCGGCAATAACTGAAACTACACTCCTACTACACCTTCTACAACTGCCTTTGCTGCCATTGCTGCTACTTTTGTTCAATATTGAACACAAATTCTAATAGGATTTTCATGCAAAGTCATAAAGTTTTCTGCCTTCACGTACGTTTTGTATCAAACATAAATTTCTTTAGGTGTTTTCTCCTGATGCTATATTTTCTATTTTCTTAAATGTCATTAAATGCGTATTTAATTATATTGTTAAATTTCTCACGATTTGGACAAAAACAAAAGAATGAAAAGAGTTGTACAGAAATAGCTTTCAATGTTCTATTTCAGTTTTCTGTTTATTAAAAATTTAATTGCATACAGTGTGTCAAAATGCTTTGGAAAATGTTGTAAACATGATTGAAAATATATAGAGCAATGTTTTCAAGCGGACTAATATTTTCTCCATTTTAAAATTCATCCAAAACCACACTTAAATGGGTCAAATTTTTGAAATATTAAATCCTAAACAAAATATATTCCTGGCAACAGGAACGACCATAAAGAAGCCGTCGAGAGATATCGGAAGAGTTTTCTTTTTCTGTTTTATAGCCTTACTACCATGGAAGTCTTTCGAAGAGAGATATGGTAGATGGGCTAGAAGAGCATGACATTTACTGTGGTGTCGATATTTTCTCCTCGGACCTTGAAAATTTATGGTGAAGACATGCAAACTTCTCAACAGGCCGTACCAAATTTTTGAAATATTAAATCCTAAAAAAATATATAATTGCTCCGAAACATGTTTTTGAATTGTATTTCTTTGACGAAGAGAACAAATGATCTTCAAAATTGTACATGGCCTCCAAATTAATTAAAAAAATTTATTAAACTAAAAATTATTATTCAAAAATTACTTGGACACAATTGTATCCCTAATGAAGACTTTATCAAGGGGTTGATGTCACTATTCCACTGCGAAAAGGTTAGAGTACTCAGAATTGGACAAGAGAAAACTCAGACAGCATATACACAGAATGATTCAAGCTGAACAAACTAGTTGGCGGATAGATCCATGTCCCAGAACTGGGTCTTAACATAGCCTTCTGGCTCCCTGAACACTGCAGTGCTCAGCAGGCAATTGGCAAAGCGATGAACAAATCCATGAATCTTCTCAAGCTTCTCAATATCAAACCAATAGCACTATTTTTCTCTGTTTTCGGGCAGTAAAGCGGCCCTTAACTACTACACAAATCTCTCAACGAGATGGCCCAACACTGCAGTATTCATCTCATTTGGGTACCTGGACATAGTAACATTGAGGGCAATTGCAAAGCAGACGAACTGGAAAGGTTAGGTACCACGGTACATATCCTTCCAAAATATATTTTTTTGAGGATATCTCTAGCTAGCGACGAACCTAAAAACTCCACGAAAACTTGGCCTTCCTACAATGATAGGAGGTCCTCAAAATAAATAGACAAGATATACCATCAATGATAGCAGTGAGCAGGGGCACGCTTTTCTGCTTAGACGCGTAGAGTTTCCCCTCAAACGATCTTTGTAGAAGCTGTGGCGAAGCTGAAGAGGAGGAAAATATTGAACACCAGCTACAAAGATCGATTGAGGGGACATCTTTCAGTCTAGAAAATGACCTTTGTTCACTGCTTTATAATGGTATAACTATGATAGATAGGGCTCTTATCAAATGGGTAAATATTCATGAAAAGATCTGTTGGAAATAGTATCAATCGATGTCAGGAACATATCTAAATATATTAAAAACACAACCAAATGGTAGTTGGAATCCAAGTGTTTTATTGTCTCCGAGCTGGCTTTAGATTCTGTATCATCACAATGGGCCGTCCTAAACCTAACCTACTTTAAATTGGATATATTATATTGTCTTTTTGAATGATATATTTAAGATGAAGAAAAGTGGCCCACTTGAGAAAAAATGTCTTATATTTAATCCAGCTAATCTAGTCATTTCTTACGGTCTATTTGCCCATTTGTGTGTTCATTTTTCTATAACCTTCTCATATTTTAACCTTAAATATAAAGGGTACCCTAAGATCCTATTCATTTATCCGAATATATCACCTTAACCTTCTAAGCGCCAGGTTTACAACGAAACCATTATTAACCCTAGCCGTAAATTTGAAGCTTAAACTGAATGCTTCACAATTACGATAGCTCTAAATCATAATCTAAACCTTAATTCTCCGAACACATTAAACCTACCATAATCATAACTCTAATCTTAAACCTCAATCCCAAATCTTAAACAAACTCAGCGGAACATTTTATTTCCTAGGATTTATTTTTTTTTGGTCTTTCTCATTTATTAGGAGAAAGTGGCGAACGTATTGAAGCACGGGGGAGTGGGGGAAGCACGGCCATTGATATCTCTTAGCAGTGGTTTCGATAGCTCTTACCTACTGTAGAACATTTTTTGACCTAATATATAATTTTTTATTTTCTTCCGATCCCAATAAAAATTTTTTACCAAAAGATCAAATTTTCTGCGATTTTCTATTTGTGCTCCACATCATGCCACGATTTTTGAAAATTCCAAAAATCTGTTTTTTTGAGTTAACAAGAAAAAAATTGTCGATGATTTTGGATTTTATGCAAATCCCTCAACCGTAAGGTGTTCTTTAATATGCTTTAAAGACTCCATTCAAAAAAATGAAAAAGAGCTGATTTTTGTGATAGTCTTGAGCCCAAATAAAAGTGTGCTTCAAAAATCCCTCATTTTTTTTTTGTCTTAAAGTTTGTGTCTCAACCTTTATAATGTAAAAAAATTCGTTTGTTAACATATTTTTTTATGCATTTTGACACACTGTAAATTTGATGTGAATACTACGTCTGTCAGGTCTATACATTTTGGGCAGCTGTTACGACTCACACATTAAAAAGGAAGTAAATTTCACGCCCGCTGTTTATTTGTGTTTTTTTTTCTTCTTCTTATATTTTATTATTATTTTTTTTAATTAGCACATTAATAATTGATTGCAGCAGCAACAACAAGAAAAACAAAAACAACAAAAACAAATCAAAGGTTAAAATATAACTTCAAGTGCAATCATGCTAATTATAGAGCGCACTGATTGCATACAATCCCCAATAATTTAAATCTATGCGATTGTATGAAGCTAATTATGGTATTTTATTACTATTTTTTTTTTTTTTTGGGTGAGTAGGCGTTTTTGTTTACTAAATAAGCGAAAAAAAGTTTGGAACTCACACACCGCAACAATTTACTTAAATGAAAAAGTTTGATAAAGAAAAAAAAAAGCCCTTTTTGGGCGTCAATGTCGCAAGCAGTGAAAAAACATCAGCAGCACCTGCTGTCATTCGCATATTTATCATAGCATTTGCGTTGTTTTGTTTGTTTGTTGTTTTTGTTGTTGTTGTTTTAATTGAAATTAAACAAAAGGCGCAACAACAACAACAAAAAAAGTGAGATAGTATAGAAGCAGAAGGCTTACAAAAAAAAAATAAAACCAAAAAAAATATGAAAAAATTTTGTCTATATGCGACAGACAGCAGCAAAATGCCACGTGCCAACATGTGTTGCCAATAGCAGACATGTTGGCAACACATCAGCAGCAGCAGCAAAAACAACAACAAAAAGTAGAGTAGTAATCAGCAACAACAGCAACAGCAGCAGCCGCATTGTATATGAGCCTGCCTGCCTTCATGCTATGCCATTCCATTCCTTTCGATTGCATTCCATTTTGTTGAAGATATTTTAACTTTTATTTTTTTTTGCAACAGTTATTGCCTTAAAGACATCTTTGGATGTACGTTACGTGTGTATGTATGTGTATGTGTGTATCTGTATGAAACGTTTTGTAATTTGTTGCAACTATTTTGCCTAAATACGTGTTTGTGTCGCTGTTAAATTTGTGGCAAAATTTCTTTGAGTTGTTTTTGGCAAGGTTTGATTTAAATGTTAACAAGATATGGCAAACTGAGCTGCAAGCGGTTACAGGTTTGATGAAAATGTTGTCAAAAATTAAGTCTTTATGTACCACAAGTCAAGTTTTATCACCATACTATAATTTATTGTATTGAAGTGTCATATAAAAACTAAAAAAATTGGGTTTATTTTATGTGGGGGCTATACCTAAAATTTTTTTAGTACCACCATATAAGAATATTTCATTGGAACTATTAGAAGCATTTATATTAGATTTGCAATTCCTAGATAAAAAATAAAAGGAGAATATTATATGCAAAAACCCAAAATTTTGGGATGGGAGTACCCTTAAAATGGGGCTAGAAATAAACTGTTTGAAAGTGAACACTTGACGATTCAAGTGATTGTATGTTTCAAATATGGTGTCTCTATCCCTTATAGTCTCCGAGATAATCGTTTTCATACGGCAGACAGCATTAGTGTTGGCAAAGATGTCACTTTCGGTGATTTTTTCACAGTGATTTAAAAATCGCGATTAGCGGCGATTTTGTGTATCGCTCTTTGCGATCAGGGAACCTGTACCTGTACAAATTCGTTGGAACATTTACCCAGTCACTTGATTCGTCAAAATGTGCAATTCACTGAAATGATTGAATAGTGAAAGCGCAATTGCAACAAAAATATGAATAGAAAACGAAGTGAATTGTGATATTTTCTTGTACAAAAAAGTGAAATAAACGGCAGAATGCAAAATATTTCATTCAAAACAAGTGTGACTAACTTAAACCGACTCTCCCAGTGCCGCAAATCTCTTAACGAGATGGCGGAACAATGGAATATTTGCCTCACATGGGTTCCGGGTCACCAAGATATACTTGGTAATTGCGAAGCAGATAGATTGGCCAGAGAAGGTACAAATTCCGTTATTCCTCCTGGGAGGAGTTCGACTGGAATTCCCATGACCTCTCTGAAGCTGCGAGTGAAAGAGGAAATAAAAAGATTAGCAGAGACTAGATGGACCACAAACCCAAAATGTAATATCTCGAGACTAACGTGGCCAGAGTATAGCACCAAGCGAACAGCCCAGCTCATGCGCCACAATCGACAGACCCTATCCGTGATGGTGGGCGCTCTCACGGGACATTGCCTGGTGGGAAGACATGCCGTCCGACTAGGGGCAACCTCAAATGACTTCTGTAGGAGCTGTAGAAACGAGGAAGAGGAGGAGACAGTAGAACATTTTCTCTGCCACTGCCCAGCCCTTGAAAGAATAAGGTTTACCGAACTGGGTAGGCCGTTTCTTAATAGCCTGGCGGAGATTGCATCAGTCAAGATTGGTGCAGTAGCCGCCTTCATAAGGAAATCGAGCTGGTTCGAGTAGGAGGATAATAGAGATCATATGGTATCACAATGAGCCATTCTAACCTAACCTAACCTAACTTTAACCGACAATTGCAAAGGAAGCAACCAAGATCACGATTTCGATTTTACAATTAAAACAGTGTTTTATTTTTTAATGAATTAAAAGATATTTCGTTTGTTGTGAAGGTGTATCGCATAAGTTCAGTCAGCGGCGATTTTGTGTTTTCGCGATTTCATCACTGTTTGTAGTCACTGTGATTTTTCAAGTCACAGTCGCTAATCACACTGCGACTCAAAAATCACTCTTTTTGCCAAAACTAGACAGCATGACAGACTGACGGACGGACAGACAGATACAGCTAGATCGACGCTCCTATCAATGCTGATCAATAATACATATACTTTATAGGATCTAACATGCCTCCCTTCTGTGTATCGTATATTCGCATATACTCAACTGTAGAATTATATTTAAATTAAGTTTAATGCAAACAAAAATTTGTATTTATATATATATATATAACATTTAAATCAACTCTCGCCAAAACATGTCACAACAGCTGCCAAATAGCAAAGACAAAAGAAATAAAAAATAACATTTGTGTTCTATCTTTCTACTTATTAGAAAGAAGCACTTTTTGCTGCTTAAGCGTTGTTTTGTGGTTATTCCTGTGCTTGCTGCTTGTGCAATCATTGCTGCTGCTCTCGTTTTTTTTTTTTTTGCGCGCGCGTATCTAAAATTGCATGTGGTCGCAGCTGTGATGCATCAGCTGCGCCATTGCTGTTAGTTGCTGCTGTTACTGTCAGTTTGTCTCATTGCTATTATTATTGTCTATCGTTTTCTTGCTCTAATTTTATCTGTCTATCTCTTTCTCTCTCTCTCTCTCGACACGACACTATGTGGCATTCGTAATTGAAGAACACAGACAATTGCATCGTGTTAGAAGCCGCACAGCTGCGTGCAACTGACACAAAAAAAAAAAAAGAAAAAATGTGAAAGAAATAGAACATTTGCTGCTATGAGTCAATTTGAAATTATACAACGAGAAATCCTTTTTTTAGTGGTTTGGGAAAGTGTAGCATATCAATGCTATGGAATTTACTATTGGAATGCGATTTGAAGTGTTTAAACAAGGCAATTTGGAATTAAGTTAAACTTGTTTATTGTTTTTTGTATCTTGTATCTTTGAGATACATTTTTAATATTGTTGTGGATTGAAGGAATCAAGTTAAAGTTGTGTGAAGAAGCTAGGAAATTTTTACAACACCCACGCAAGCAAGATTAAAATTATAAATACTAAATTTTGTTTGCTCATCTCGGAATCGCATGAGTAAAAGCTGTGCAGCTGATGTAGCAAGTTGTTGCAAAGTTTCAAATCCAACTAAAACGTACTCAACGAGCAAATAAATAAACTGAGATACAAAAGTATCTGAGTGTATTTGTAGCGCACAGGTGTCGTCTTCATCATCGTCGTCCTGTTCTATTCTGTCCTGTATCTGATGCTAAGGCTGCTACAGCTGCAGCACTTTGTGTGTGTGTGTGTGTGTTTTTGGACCATTTGCGCTTAATGACGTACAAACACTCAAACAACGCTTAACTCGCATGCTCCCTAGCTATGCATACACACACAGCTGCGCTACTTAAGCCCTTCATCAGATTAAGCATAGCAGCGCGCTGAGATTTAGTCTCGCATGTGTGTATGTATTTCGCTGTGTGCTGTTATCCTTTTGACTATAGCTGTATGTGTGTCTCATGTGTATCTTTTTTTTTTTTGCGCTTAACTTTTTGTTATTTCAGTTGTGTTTTTGCACACAATGTGGAATAAAAGGATAAAACTGTGCTTTTGGCGCGCTGTTCATTGTGGCAATGTCCTTTTTTTTGGTAGAGATTTTTAGTGAATTTTGCAAATAAATTGTTTTATATAATTTAGCTGTTATGTGTCTAAAATTAGTATTCAACTTATTCGCTGGAGATGTGCAATTGTCGATATGTTGCTAGATAAGTTATGGCAACACTTAGTTTTGTTTGGTTAGCTATTAGGTATCTTAAATTAGTTTTCAACTTATTCCAATGCACATTTTTCATTCACACACACATTTTAATTATTTTCTAGCGATGTGCAACTTTCGATATATTGCTAGATAAGTTATGGCAACACTTAGTTTAGTTTGGGTAGCTGTTATGTGTCTAAAATTAGTATGCAGCTTATTCCTAAGCACATTTTTCATTCACACGCACATTTTAATTATTTGCTAGCGATGTGCAAGTGTCGATATATTGCTAGATAACTTATGGCAACTGTTAGTTTTGTTTAGATAGTTATTATGTATCTTAAATTAGTATTCAACTTATTCAAATGCACATTTTTCATTCACACACACATTTTAATTATTTTCTAGCGATGTGCAATTGTCGATATTTTTGCTAGACAAGTTATGGCAACACTTAGTTTTGTTTGGGTAACTGTTATGTGTCCAAAATTAGTATGCAGCTTATTCCTTAGCACATTTTTTGTTTATAGACACATTTTAATTATTTTCTAGAGATGTGCAACTATCGATATATTTCTAGATAAGTTATGGCAATACTTGTCTTGGCTATTTGCGTCTTTTTACAGGAAAATATATATTTAAAACCATATAGAATAGCTCAATATTATGCTGTGCTGGTTAATATGCATCTAAATTAAATTTTTTTCAAAGCATCTCCGCATTGTTTATTATTGAAAAAAATTTCATGCCAAAATGATTCAGCGTAAAATAAATAAAATCTAAAACAGCAAACGTTCGTGTATACCTGCCACTTGTATCTGAAAATTTATGAATGAAAATAGCAAAACAATTAGTGCCTCAATTATTTTTATTGCTACACAAAAAAACAAAAAAAAAAAAATTGTTTTTAATTCAAAAAAATTTATAAAAAGCTATAAACAAATTTTATCTATACAATCTATCTTAAATTTAACTGAGTGCAAAAATATAACAAAATGTATCTATAGAATAGAATACGAGTATAATCTATTGAACAAGTGTAAAACTGTTTTTATCATCATTTTCATAAATGTTTTGCAGATTTTGCAGCTGTTTTATTTCATTTGTTTAGTGTGTTACTTGCCACATTTGCGCGCTTATTCATTTTTTAAAACAGCAGCCGCTATAATAAAAACAAAAACAAATACAGCAATATGAACGATATTAAACAGATACAAAATTATAGTGAAAGATAGAAAAAGATAGCTAGATACATAATGACAACTACACAGACAAACAGTTAGAACGTCAGACATTGAGTGTCAGCAAGCGTCTGGTTTTTATAAAATAATATTTTTTTTTTTTTTCATAAATAATTTCTGATGACTTGTGTCAGCTGCAAACTAATGGCGCACGTCAGCTGCTATAAAACACTTGTCACAATTATGATGAGTTAAGAGAGAGAGAGAAAGAGAAAGGTGAAGAGGAGCAAATTTTACCAGACAAATTAATTGAGCGCAACGTCGTCATATTGATGCTGTTTTATTTTTATATTTGATTTTTTATTTAAAAATAATTTAATTGAATTTTTAAATTTTTTTTTAAAATTTAATTGAGTACTATGGGCATTATTGGCTTAAAGCAACGTTTTACTGAAGTATTATGTGCAAAAAGACTCGATATAAGACTTGCTAAACACTTTAATATTTATATGCTGATCATAAGCAAGATATCGTTCGCTGCACATCTCTAGAAAACTGATCAGCTGTGTAAATGTGAAATGTACAGTCAGCTATGACAAGGTGATTCATTTGTAGTAAGCAAAGCAGAAATATATTTATTTTAGATTTATAAAATTGAAAATAATTTAAAAAAATATATAATGCCAAAAATAAACCAAATCAAAAAAAAAAAGAAAAAAAACTTGTTCAAGTATAAAGTTAAGAGCACTTTAAAGCTTGTACATAGCAGCAAAGTGTGCTGATGTCCTGTAATTTCTTGTCCAATGCATACTTTTACGATAAACAAGGCAAAAGCTTTGCTGTTTTCTCTTTTCCATCTTTTGTCATTTACACTTTATTTCTGGCTGTAGCAGCAGCAGCAGCAGCAGCTGTCGCTGACAAGCAACACTTGCTGTTTGGATGGAATGGAGAACTTGAAACAGCGGGTGCAGCATAATTTTCAGCGTGCAACATACTTTATGTTCTTTGCTTATTTTCTCATTCTGTCTTTCTTTCCAGTTTTCTCTCTCTCTTTTGTTGTTTGTTGCTGCTGCTTTTCCATATTTTTTTCTTTTTGTTTTTGTTGCCGGCGCCCACAGAAATGACGAATGAATCAAATGTCAAAAGCATTTGACGCTCAAGCAGTGTTGTAAGTAGCAGCAGAATCAGCAGCAGCAGCAGTAACGACAACGACAACAAGTAATCCTTCAGCACACTTTGCTTCGGGTGCTGCTGCTCAACATCCAATTCATTCATTCATTCATTCAACTTGCCTGACTGGCGCCGACAGGCACAAGAAATATAAGTGAAATGAAAGCAAAGCAAAGCAAAGAGAAAATGCCTGAAGCAGCAGCAGCAGCAATGGCAAAGGCAACGAAAACAACAACAACAACAACAGCACCCATGAAACAGCTTGAAACGTGAAGCAACACTTGTGCTTTTTCCAAATCAAAGCAAATAGAAAATGTCCCATGCAGAAGTTTTTGCCACAATCTTTGAGTTGGCACTTGCCACGGTTTGTGGCACCAACATGCTGTGTTGTCTGCTGCTAGCTAGCTAAAGTAATTATTTACAGGGGCAGCACAGCTGCTAGAATAATAATAAAAAAAAAAACTTGTTTGCTTGCCAAGTGTTGCCAACTATTAGGCGCGCGAGCGCACAATTTTCCGTACAAAATAATATGCAAAAGAAATTGAAAAAAAAAAAAAAATAAGTCCAACCCGCTTGTCACTTCGATAGGCGTTACAGTTTTGTTTTAAATTTAAAGTTTTATTTTTTTATTTAAGTCAACATTTTTTTGAAGGTTTTTTTATAGATCTGGAACAAACCGCTTGAACCCAATTATTTAGAACAAAAAAAAAAAAAAAAAAAAGTAGACGCTTTTTTTTTAACAAATGAAAAGTTAAATTTTTGTTAAGTTTGTGCATTAAGTATAATTTTCACTTCAATTTGTATATAAAATAGTAAAAATGTTTCTATGTCCGCTATGAACCTTGAAACCATTCATCAAATGACTTCCAAACCCATATCATTTGAAAAGCAACAATGCAAGTATAGTTAAAGACCACAAAAAAATGCATTAGGCAAATTCGACTCATTCAAGAAGTCAATTTTTGGCTTTTCCCCTACAAACATTTTTTTTGCTTTTTTGTATGTTTTTATACTAGACCCAACATATTGTGGTCTCATTGCAATAAAAAAATATCGATTTTTTAGTGATATTTTGTGTGTTTTCCTACTAAACATAACATATTTTGGTGATGCTGCAGTCAAAAAAAAAAAAAAAAAAAAAACAAAAAGTACAAAAAAGCCACCTCAATTGCATAAAAAATAGCGAATAAGAAAGGGAAAATAGTTGAAAAGGCGAAACGTTCGTACAACAAAGTGGCACATGCTGGGTATCCGCTAGTCTATATATATATAAAATAGTAAAAATGTTTCTATGTCCGCTATGGACTTCGAAATCATCGAACCAATGAGTCCCAAACCGATTTCATTTAAAAGGCAAATTATAGACACCTAAAACAATGCAATATGCACATTCGATTCATGTTCATGTAATTCCATACAAAAATATGTTTGGTTTTTTGTATGTTTTTATACTAACCCTAACATATTTCGGTGACGCTAAGGTCAAGAAAAGAAGTACAAAAAGAGCAGCCGAAACGTTCGTAAAACGAAGTTGCAAACGCTTGCTTTTTATAAAAATGTAAAACACAAAAATGAGAAAAACAAAAAAAATGTACCAAGGAAATGTCGCAAAATAACTGAATAAGACCAACAAACTTGGAGTTATGGTCTTAGTTTAAATTGAAGCTAAATGGTGCCAGAAAACTATTTTAATTGGTATCTCAGCTCTAACTCTTTTCTAAGAGTGATTTTTGAGTCGCAGTGTGATTAACGACTGCGACTTGAAAATCACAGTGACTGCAAATAGTGATTAAATCGCAGTTCACAAAAAAACAATCTGCAATTGATAAACAGGTTCACTGTTCGCAAAGAGTGATACACAAAACCGCCGCTAACTGAACTGTTGTCGATACACCAAAACAACAAACCGACTTTGTTTTAATTCTTTAAAAATAAAATACTGCTTTTATTACACACTTTATTCCGTTTTCTATTCATATTTTTGTTACAATTGCGCGTACGCCATTCAATTGTTTCAAAAGATTACGCTTTCAGTGAATTGCACGTTTTGACGAATTAAGTGACTGGCAAATGTACCAACAACTTTGTACAGGCTCAGTGTACAAGCGAATATTAGTGATGCGCGAAAAATGATAAAAGCACCAATCACTGATAAATGAACAGTTAACCTGAAGGCGAAGAACGATACACAAAATCGCCGATAACTGAACATGTTCACTGAGGAACAAGAAAATTTGAAGTCACTACTTTCAGTTACAGTGCGACACTGCGATTTTTAAATCACGGTGAAAAAATCACCGAGAGTGATTTTTTTTTTTGTTAACATTATTAAACTCCTGAAAAATAAAGAGGAATGAGTAATTTTTACACGATACGATCTTTTGTATCTAGAATATACAATTTAATAAATTGTTTGCTTTAACTGTTGTCTGACGACTGTTTGCGTTCACAGCGAAGTATTGTGGCTAGTGTTTTTGTATTGTTGTAAGCTTAATTTGCATGTCAGACAACAATCATATAAACGAAATCAAATCAAACTTATAAACATAATAATGTGAGAACTTTGTCACTTGAGCTACAAAATATGCTGTGAATAGGTTTAAGATACAAAATAGACAAATTATATTTACTTCATTGCTTTATATAAAATTTTTACTCAAAAATATATTTTTTTTCTCAGATGGCACTCGACGGCAAAACGATTATCAAAGAAGAAATTACTGAAAAGGACGCCTACGAGGCACAAGCATCCGCAGCCAATGCAAATCGTAATCGCAGTAAGGGTAAGTGTTGAGCATCTTTTAGTTTTTTTTTTTTTTTTTTGTTTGGTCCTTGTAGTCCAATGTTGATGTATGTGTATGGCGCCATTGTACAAAAAGGAAGAAAAAAGAAAGCAAGCAGAAGAAGCATAAACGCTCAGCTGCGGCTTATTTGGGCTTTTGACAGTGGACAAAATTGATTGTGTGAAGTAAAACAGGTGCTGCTACAACAACAACAAAGGAACAACAAAAAAAAATTCAGCACAACAATGCAAATTCCAAACAGCAACAATAACAACAACAAAACATGACAAAGCAGGACTTAACACGAAATACTGACAGAAATATTTTGTTTTTGTGTTTTTGTGTTTTCCTCACGGAAATGCCACATAAAAATATTCACACACACACTCACAAACTCATACATACACATTAAGTATGTCAATAGTCTGACAATTGGACAGATGAACACTCTCACACATTAAAAGAAAAAAAATAATTTAATATTTTCCACACGATTTAATTTAATTCGTTTATATTTTTTTATAAATTTTGTTTTTTGACATAAGATTTTGAAATAAGATAAATTTTACAGGAAATTCTTTATATTTACTATGCTAATGGTACCTACTCCATCTCTTGAAGTCGACCCAAACACACCTGAACACTTCCGAAGCCTACCCGAACATACCAAACAAACCAAAACTCTCTTCAAGCAAACCTGAACCTATACGAACACACCCGAATATATCTGAAGCCTACCCTTCTGAAACCTTCTTAAAGCCACCTGAACGAATTACGCTGTGAGTCGACCAAATAAAACTTTAAAATTGAATTTACGAGGGACCCCCAACATGTGAATCTATAGTTTAGAAACTGATTCCCTTCTTTTCCACTTTAGAGCTATAACTCAGTAAATTTCAAACCATTTTTTTTTTTTAACATGTTTTAGAGAGGCCTTTTCAAACAAAACGTATAGTATTATGACACTTTCGATCCTATCAGTGTGTTTTTCAAGGCAAACGCAAATCGGTTCGAAATTATAGCTCTATTTTTGGGGTCCCTCGGAAATTTTAAGTATACATATTTTTACTCGACCTGATCTATACTTTAAGATTTTCGAGCTACCTCAATATGAAGAATAGAGAGAAAGAGTGAGAGAAAGAGAGAGAAATAAAGAGAGAGGCGAAGAGAGAAAAAGACAGTTACTGATAGATAGAGAGAGATAAAGACAGAGAGAAATAAAGAGAAAGATAGATAGAGATGAGAGTTACAGAGATGGAGAGAAAGAGAGTTAGAAAGATGAAGAGAGATAGGGAAAGGGAGAGAAAGTCGGATAGACAGAAAGTCAGAATGATAGAGAGTAAGAGAAAGAGACAAAAAGAGAGGTAGAGAGAGTTAGTGAAGGCGAAAACTAGAGAGTGAAATTAAGAGATTGTCACTTTTTCAGAATTAATCAAATAAAAAAAAAATATGAAAGCAGTCATAGGTCACATTATTTTATGGGAAAATTCATTAATGTCCGTATTTCCATTTAATTTTTTTTTTTCGATCTTCTGTCAGTCCTTTGCAACTTTCAACTACTTTTTCGCTCCTTAATTCCAAGATGCTGTATATTTTTGTCATACTTCTTATTTACCTTTAAAAAAATCCAATGAAAATAAAAATTTGCTCATATTCTAATATTTTTCAGGAATTTGGGAACCAGGAACCATTATTATTTCTGGGAGTCTCAATTTTTTGAAATTTTTACCTAAGAACATTTTTGAAGTATTAGGCAAGTTAAAAAAAAAATGATAAATGGAATCGTTGAAGTTATTCTTATATAAAGAGTGTCTCTGAATAAACGCAACTCCCAGAATTAACACAAAATTTGCAATAAAGTGGTGGCAACCCTAACAAAATTCTATCGTGTTCTATCGTGAATCGCTTCATTTCTACTTGACTTTAACTTTTCAGATGTCAAATTGTTAATTTTCAGAGTTGCCAGCACTTTTACTGCCAAATCTTGAGCTAATTCTGGTACTTGCGTTAATTTTGGGACAGCTTTTATTATGTACCTTCAACATAGAAATTTTAAAGTTTGCCTAAGTCAATTTCAGTAAATATCATCAAATGCTTCCGTTCTATATTCCAAAACATGTAGTTCCAATGATGTTTCGCATTTAGAGCAAATAAGATGATTCCATCGCACCCTTTTTCTTGTTTTTGTTGGCTCAATAACAGCAAATCACAAATTGCCACTGTTTCCCCTTCTGTCAATACAGTCCAAGTCACCCTTTTGTTTACTTTCTTTCATTCCATTCATTCTATTCATTCATTCAATGTGTATTTTGTCCTTTAACATTTGTCATGATTTCCATCAATTTAACTTGATTCCTTTTTTGGTATTTTCTTTTTTTGCTGTTTATCATGCTTCTTTTTATCGCCTTTATTTTTTTTTTTTACAAAACCACAACGAAATGTTTTTATTCTCACGCTTAGAAGCGTTACTCCCTTCTTGTTTACTTTCTGTTTTTCTTACTTTTAGTTCAATTTGGCATTCATCATTAACACAAACGATAGAAAAAAATAAGGAATTGCAAATTGTTGTTGTTGTTATTGTTGTGAATAGACGCTCTTATAGTATGTGTATCTTTCGCATCGTCTTCAGCAATCATTAAAGTTGCCACTGCGTATGTTTGTTTTGCTACAAATTTTATGCGTGGGCTGCCAGTGTCAGTGGCTGTGCCATGGTTTGTGTTTGCGTGTTTTTGCAGTTACGGATACGTGTTGCGCTTAATGTTCAAATTCCCATGCAATGTTTTTGTCCGTCCGTCTGTCTATCAGTCTTTTGTCTCTCAAATGTATCTTTTGGTGCTGTTAGCCTTCTTGTGTTTTGCTTATGCTAACAATGTTATTTCAGAGTCACATTTTCTTTTCAGTTATTTAAAAATGTAAACTAATAAAATGTATCTGTCGAATAGAACTATCTGATGTTTAGCTACACAGAAGGGATTACTAGAATCGATATTTTTCTGGAACTATTGGTAGTTATTCGCAAATTTTACGATGCTAAATTAAAGTACGAAGCTTTAAGGCTTAGGAAGATTCTATCTAATTCAAGCAACATAACATTCCAAAACATTCCTTAAGAAATCTTACAACTCGTGGACAGTATTTAGTCAAGAATAACTTGAACTGCTTCTCGAGACGCAATTCCGAGGATGTGCTTCTGTCTTAAATCCATTTACCACTGAAATGCCAATCAAACTAATCGAAAAGATAGTAAATCCTGTTTAGATAAAATCGGCGGTTAATTCCTTCCAGCCCACCAGGACCTTCATTTTATTAGGGAATGGCTTCATATCCTCTTTGTAGGATACCTCCAAGGTCACTTTCATACCTAAAGCAGGAAAAGCATCTCATGTCAACACAAAAGACCAAAGGATCATAAGTCTATGCTTAATCCTACTTTAAACTGTAAAGAGAAGTATTGGTCCAACTAAGCTATCACTTTCACATCACGTGTATAGCAAAGAAAGATCTACAGAAAGATCAAGAAACTCAATCATACAAGTAATTTATATTAGTAGCCTTTCTTGATATAGGGCGCCAGGGCCAGGCTCCAAAAGCTCCTTTGTGGGCCTTGTCAAACAAATGCTTTGTTACAGAACAGTTAGGTAACTCAACCGCTAGAAGATTCACGAGCAGAGGCACAACCTAAAGCGGGTTCCTGTCTCCACTTTTATTGAGCCGAAAAGTAATGATTGTGGTCATACGAAAGTCTCTGAACATCTAAAAGATATACCCTTAGATACAGACTACATTGTTTCCAAAACAGATTTCGATAAGAGGTTCGAAGAACCTTTTGGGTAAACAACCAAGCAGATGAACTTGTACAACGACTGAAATCCTTTCCGAAAAGTAGTCTCTCGGTGTTTCACTCGAAACAAGCAAAATGCTCAATAAAGGAAAAACCATTAGGTGCGCTATCATACATTGGGCCTTTCTCAATACTTGTAGAATGTCTAGGAAGACTTGGTAGGGTTTTCATCGTAAGAGAACCAATGGCATTTTGATTATGGATAGAAGTAGTATCTCATTGCTGTGAGCAATGGCTAAAGGCTATTGCCATATAGCCAGACATGCGGGGAGATTAGGGGTACCGATACTAGATATTTGCAGAAGCTGTTATGACACTGACGAGGAGGAGAGCGTTGAGCACCTATCTGCAGGTTTCCAGCCTTATGCAAAACTATATTTAAAGTATTAGGAAAGTACTTTTTTAGAAAATCTGTCTGAGGAGTTTAAGATCAAATTCCGAAATTGTGTTAAAATTGTGAAGAAGTGGATGGTGTTAGAAAATCTGTACCTTATTTTAAGGAAATTGGGATCCATAAGGTATCACAATGGACCAATCTTTTCACCCCTGTCCCCAAAAAAACCTAACTTTTGCTAAATTATAAAGAAGGTCAAAAAGCGTTAAGATTCACTTTATTTGTTTAAAATATACTTTTAAATAGCAGCACTGCTTTTAACCTAGGAGCCAAGTTAATTAATATTCATAGCGCATGTTTTCATGTTGTTAACAAAAACCAAAGAAAAATGAAAAATTATTCCCAAAAAAAAATTTTACAATTTCTAATAAAATACGCCCATTTAAGCAGACATCGACGACGACGATAACAACAACAACGATGACGACATTTGTTTTATATGTAGAACGACATACTAACTACATGCAGTTGACTAGAGCATTATTATTATCATTATTATCATCAGCAGCAAACAGCAGCAGCAGTGAAGCAGACAAACAACAACAACAACAAGTACATTATGAGCATTATCAACAACAGAACATAAAAGAACAGAACAGAACAGGCGCTCTTGCAACATCATTATGGCTATTGTCAATAGCAGCAATTGCAGCAACAACAGCATCATTGTGTTGGCAACAAACATAAACGCAATGGCTGCTGCTGTTGCTGCTGCTGCTGCGGATGATGAATATTTGCCAAAATGATTGTTTTCCCAAATGACAATCAACGAATGAATTTATAAAGGAGTAAACGAGCGAAGTGTATATGTATGTATAAAAAAGTATTAGATTGCATGTATCTGAGTGTGTGAGCAACAACTAAAACTTTGTATGTTACTACGCTTGACTGCAATCTATATGACGCAGCTGTGCAAATTCTGTACTTTACACACACACACAGACAGACAGACAGACGGACGGACATGCAGATACATTCAGGGAACGATAGCACATTTTGTTACTTTATATATTCTACACTATGCGGCATACGTTGCGTATACGTAACCTTAAATCGATGTTGGCGACTATAGCAAATAAGAATAAAGCAGTAGCAACAACAAAAACACTAACGACAACAACAGATGACATAAGCCGCATACTGCTACTGCTGCTGCTCTTCGCTTGATGCTGGCTAGAATATGGCAGGATATGAAAACTGATGACGTACATTGAGTCGAGTCGAGTTGTGAGTCGCCTGGCTACTCACAAATTGTGTCCTGTCCATTCCAAGTGGGTGAGTATGGCAGCCAATGTAAAGCATTTGTGGCTATAAAAGTAACAGCAGCAGTGAGCAGCAGAAGGGTTAAACACAAAATGGCCAACATTATGTTTTAGAAAATATGTGAATTGTCAACACAAAATTCTGTAAATAGTTTTTGGCTAAACGTGTGTGTGTGTGTTGGTCGAGAGTAAGAGAAAGAGAGAGAGAGAGCAAGACTACTAGTTCAATTTATTGAGTGTGGGATTGCAAGTTTTGTATGTGTTTTGGTCAGTATTTCTTCTCGACGACGACAACGACAACGACGACTACAACGTTAGATGTCGTTTGCACAGCTGCTGCCAGGCAATGCGGCTTTGAAACGCAGTAAACTGAACGCTTGAACTGTACGCTTGTGGCTATACTGCGGTTTCTCTTGTTTGGACAAGCTGGGTTTTTTTTTTTTTTTTTTGAAAAGTTATATAACAATTCATAATTTAACTAAAAAGACAATGATCGTAAATTAACTAAAAAACTATTTGGTGCAAAAATGTGCAAAAAATTTTAATTTCACATTAATTTGTATACTTTTCTAAATAAATTGACATTATAAGTAGGATGAAGCAGTTTGCCTAGTAAAAGTAATGAAGCAAAAAAGTAATTATTAAAAAAAAAAAAAAATTTTAAAAAATAAATAATTTTAAAGCTGCTCTAATTTTTACTGCAATATTAAGCTTACATTCAGTTTCTTTTTTAACAGAATAGTAAGATTTTGCAAACGCTTCTTTGTGGGCTTATGAAGAATTTATCTCTGAGAACACTGCTTTATCTTTAAGACCATAGTGTATCTTTTCGCATATTTCTAAGTATTCACAAAGATTTCGCTTCAAAGTTTAGCCCAAAAAGATACCAATTAGCTTTAAAAATTATTCGAAAAAACCAAACACAGCGACACAAGAGCCCAAAGTGATCCATCATGCAGCAAAAGCAGCTGTGCAATGTAATCTAAAACCATTTGAAATAAGAGAATATGTAACAAACCGACTGTTGATGAGCTGATAAACGTTCTAAATTTATGCATGTGTGCGTGTCCGTCTGCGTCTGTCTGTGTTAAGGCAGCTTAGTGCTGAGAAAAACGCAGGTTGTTCATATAAACGCCGACATTGCCCATACCAGAAAGAGTTTTTTAAGGACCAAACAAACAGCCAATCTATCTGTCCGTCCGTACTGTAACTCGCTTGCTACAAAAGGAGGTAAAAAAAAAAAAAAAAATGCTTTTGCAGCGCGTCAACGTTATGCCTGAATGACTGAGAAAACACACAGTTGCAGCTGTATCCACAATTATTATCACAAAAGCAAACTCAACGTTTTGAGAAGCGCAAGAAGGGCAGAAATGGGTAATGAAACGCAAGGGAAGCATATATCTTTCATACACTATATATATGGGCGGCAATTGAGCATGTTGAAAACTGAAAATGTTAAACACAAACGTAAACCTCATCTCCATTTCCATTTCCAACAACGACTAACAATTCCCTGGAATGCCAACACTAACGCCAACGTTTAAACAACGTCAACAACATTGGCAATGGTCGCACTACTGCACGTCATCATCATGGCACCTCTGCTTCCCTCTCTCTTTCAGCTTTTGTGCCGAGGTCCAGCTTTGACTGTCATCACACACACAAAAGATACACAAACAATTTCCATTAGCTTGTGTAAACAAAGTGACATGTGTGCTTGTGAGTGTGCGTGTGTGTTGATGTTAAGCTTTTGGTTTTTGAAATAGACAGGCGTCGTTCACAGCAGCAACAGTTCGATTCGATTCGACTGCTACGTACTTCTCGTATATACATCATCAATATGTTTGCATTGACCGTTTTGTGGATATTTCATCATTCTTCAAATATTTATTGAATTAAAATTAGATTTCCATTAGAATTGTGTGTGCAATTTTAGAATAAGCATTATTTATTTTTGCAATTCGAACTAGATTAACTCACTCCATCCAGACGCACTAATGGGTTAAGTGTTTATTTTAGATTATTATTATTATTTTTTTTTTTGTACACACTTCCAGTGTATAGAAGATTAACCCATTCGATTAGCATTGGAAACCTAGCTGATATGCTGTTCATTTACCAGTTAAGAGTATAGCAACTGATCGAGTGTTTAAATGGAATTCAATAATAAACTCGGATGGGAGAAAATACGGAAGAATGGTGGGAAGACATGCCGTCCGACTAGGGGTAGCCTCAAAATGACTTCTGTAGGAGCTGTAGGAACGAGGAAGAAGAGAAGACAGTAGAAAATTTTCTATGTCACTGCCCAGCCCTTGGGAGAATAAGATTTACACTGGTAGGCCGTTTCTTAATAATCTGGCGGAGATTGCATCAGTCAAGATTGGTGCAGTAGCCGCCTTCATAAGGAAGTCAAGCTGGTTCGAGTAGGAGAGTAATAGAGATCATATGATATCACAATGGGCCTTTTTGGCCTAGGTGACGTCGCGAGAATTTGAGGTGGCCATTTTAACCAAACCTAAATTCGACGGAAGAAAAACGATCATAAACTAGAAGAAGACAAAAGAGAATGAGTGGAAACGTTAAGAAGGAAATATGCATTGTTCTTGGAATCAAATAAATAATGTGCTAATTATATGGGGATTTTGGATTTTCCTCTCAGCCAACTCTACCTGGTGGAATTATAAAAGTTGATGTCCAGCGATACGTTCGTACCTTGCAATACAAGCGTAAAGGAGTGAGGGACTGAGAAGAATGCTCCTGTTTTTTATTTAACCTTGTGAGTGGGAAGGAGCTAGAGATATATTTATTTTATTTGCTTCGCTTCGCTTCGCTTTGCTTTGCTTTCCTTTTTTGTCTTAAAATATGACTGGCGTTGGTACAAAACATATTGAGAGAGATAGAGCGCTTAGCATCACCTTATATAATTGCACCATGGTCCATTGTTTTCGATTGAATTGCAAACACAGGCCTGTAAAATTTATATTTATATGTTTTTTTTTTATATGAGACTGGCTTGCGAAGTATTTTTGTGTGCTGAAAACGATCCGAAAGTGACAATCACGCCGAGATTTTGAGAAAAGACTCGAGAAAAGACTAATGTCTTTTTCCCTTCTTATTTTGTTCTATCTCAAAACTTAAATAGTTTCTTCTTCTTCAAATCCTGAAACCCTAATGGGTCATAGGGCGTCAATAGCTGCTCTTCACCTCGTCCTGTTCTCTGCAAGGGCTGCAAGTTGACTCCACCCTGGTATGTGAAGTCCTTCTCGTCTCTCCCTTGACACTGTTCTCCTCCATGTTTCTCGAGGACGTCCTCTTCTTCGACCTTTACCATCAAGAGGATTCCATTGCATGGCTTTTCGTGTGATGTTTCCCACGGGCTTACGAAGTGTATGCCCAATCCATCTCCACTTCTGATGCATGATCCTTCTGCTGGGCGGCTAGATGTTAGCCCTGCGTTAAACCTCCTCAATTGGGAGTTCTACCACTCAATAATTCGGAAAGCTCCTCAAGAAGCAGTTAACTAACACCTCGAACATTGTAACCTGATCTCTTAGTTGTCGTTACCTTCCTAAGACAAATACGCAGAGTAGCACTGAAAGACGAACATTTGCCAGCCAGACCTTAAGAGTTGTACCAAATGTTGTTTCCCAGATGGCAACATCATACCGTAACAGCTCACCTTTGCAGATCCTGGTTGCAAACATCCAGTTGAGCCTAGGTATGTGTAGTGATCAACCATCTCATTTATCGTCCATCGATTACAACTCTACTTGTGGTCAGTCCCTAAGACTGAGGCAGAGGGCTTGTTTATTTATATAATTTACCAGTGTAAAAATTGTTTAGCACTAGAAGCTTAACAAATATTGTAACCTATATTTAAAAAGTCGTTTTCCTAACCTTGTCCGTGTCGAAGTCTCCTTATGAGCTCTAGCTCTGATTATTGAAACGATTCAGGCTTGAGTCCGTTGAGGAAACTCTCTAGAAAAGAATAGTTCAACAATTTTAAAGAACATGCAAACCCTCAAAGCCTAACGGTATTTCAAAAAGTTCTGGAGTAGAGGATGAAGTTAGAACGATTTAGTAATATATTTGAGAATAGAAATTTTCGGAGAGTGCTTCAGTTGAATTAAAGTTTATTTAGCTCATTGCTGTACCCGTTGAAGACTTACGCTTTTACTCAAAATAGCTTCATCTTCATTTCTACATCTTTCTTTCTTCCGCTACAGAATAACTGGGTGCTGCTTCCCCAAAAAAAAAGTTCTTGCAATCAGAAAGCATGAATTAATTGCATAAAATGTTGCTAATTTATTTAACATGTTCGGGCAGCAGTTGTTATTGTTGTTTTTAGTTGTAGTTGTAGTTTTTGCCTAATGCAATAGTTGCTATTGCTGCTGATGCTGTTGTTAGTTGGTGCGGTCAGTGATTTTGTTGAACAATTTGCTGCTGCTGCTGCTACTAATGCTGTTGTTGCTGCTGTTGCACTCAAGTGAAATCGATGAGCATAAGAACCAAACAGAACATAATCGAAGAGAACAACGAGGCTATGTTTGCAACTAATGCATTTGTGTGTTGTGGTAACTGGCAACTCTGTCGCCGCTGGCAACATGTTTACGCTTTCAAATGTACAAAATGCCGTATATATCCTTAGGTCAAGTTGTAACATGCAGTCGAGCGCAAGCAAAAGAAGAACCTCGAGGAAACATTAGATTGTGTGGCGAACAAGTTTGAAACTTGTCAGTGAACATTTGTTGTCCTCGTCCGCATCGTCCTCATTGTTGTCCCCCCCCCTAGTCCTGATTGTTGTTGTTGTTGTTATTGCATTATAATGAAAATGTTTAAACTGATTTGTTGTTTCCTGATTTTCTATTATTTATTTCGATTTTTTTATACTTGCAGCAAATTCGTGTAAGGATTCACCGACAAGCAACACATCAGCTGGCAACGGCAACGCAAATTCCAATAATAGCAACAACAACAACAACAGTCACGCCAACGGCAATCGTACACCAGATTCACCGGAGAGTTCGCGTGTGGTTGCACCACGTTCACCCATGTCACCACAATTGCATCATGCGGCATTGGCATTAGCGCCACCATTATCGCTACCACCGCGCCCCAATCGCAATGCAAGTGCTTCACCCGTTACCACTTCGCCACCGCCGCCAGCTAGTGCATCACTGGCTGCTGCCGCTGCAGCTGCGCATGTCGAACAGGCGCGTTTGCTGGGCAAAATACGTAAGTTCCTTGGTTCGCTAGTGCAACTGGCACAGGAAGTGCATCCGGAGGTCAGTGAGCGTGTACGTGCATTGGTGCTATCGCTTGGCAGCGGTGGCATTTCCATCGATGAATTTCGGCTGGCATTGCAGGAGGCTATCAATCTGCCGTTGCGTCCTTATGTAATTCCACTGCTTAAGAATCACATTGCGCTGTTGCAGCGTGAAATTGCAGCGCTGGCGCGTGTTACTAATCAGGTAAATCCAGGCGTTGTGTGTGTGTGGCCTTATGTGGCATGTTTTAATTCATTCATTTTAACTTTCAGAGTACACTACAATATGTCACTACCAACGAAAATTCCGTCATGGAGTTCACCTCACATGGACCACATACAGAGTATAGCGATATTTTTGTGCAACTGGATGCCACAGCAGCTGCAGCAGCACAGCCAAGTTCAAATGGTGGTGGCGGCGGCGGCGGCAGTAGTCTTGTTTTCAAACGACGTCCATCAGATTCTATGATGGAACCACATCACACTAATGGACTACAGGAATGGAGTGAATATATGTCAGCTGCTAAGCGTCTGCATACTTCATATAATCCACAATTAGGTGCTGCCGTTGGACATTCGTTGGTGGCACAGCCAACGCTCTTTGATTATTCCGCAAGTGTGGGTCTAGCTGCAGCGGGTGAGAGTGCAAGCAGCATTGGCGGCAGCGGTGGTTATGGCAGTCATCGAGATGAACGTGAACGTGAGTTACGCATTGCAACTGGCAATGATTCACAACGACATCCAGCACGTCCGGTAATGGCAGCCAGCGCAAATAATATTGCTAATGCTTCAGGCAATGCTACATCAGCTGCTGCTGCAGCAGCAAGCAACAATGCTGGCGGCGGCGGGGTGAAGAGGAATGGAAGAATATACACACAATGCTAAATTGTATCTCGGCAATGGTTGATAAGACAAAACGCGCTATTACGATACTGCAGCAACGTGGCATTGAGCCACAACAGCCAAATTACGGTGAACTAACGCCAGCCGCATTGGTCGAGATACGACGTCAAACCGAAGAGAAAGTAGCCGAATTTAAGCGTAACGCAGAGGAAGCCGTGAACCAGGTTAAGCGACAAGCGGTCATTGAGATACAACGTGCTGTCGTTGCGGCCGAGACACGTTCGGCTGAGGTTATGGCACAGGAGCGTTTGCGCATGGAAAAATTCTTTGTGGACATGAGTCGACATACGGCAAGTGAACGTGAGCGTGAGCGAGAGCGTGAACGTGAGCGTGAAATGGACAACAAATCGCCATCGATAACAGCAGCAGCGCAGAATGTAAGTGAAAATTGGGAAACTTTAGGGCAAAAAAAAAAATTTAGTTACTTATAAACTAAACTCTTACTTTTAGGCCTGTTGGAACTGTGGACGCAAAGCGACCGAAACTTGTTCTGGTTGCAATTTAGCGCGTTACTGTGGTGCATTCTGTCAGCATAAGGATTGGGAGCATCATCATCAGGTAAAAAAATGCTTAAAAATTTAAATAAATTTAATTTAAAATAATTAAAGTTAAGTGTGTGGGGTGAAGCGGTTCAAAGTTGCAGCGCAAAATGTAGAAGAATTTGAATATTAAAAACTTTGAAGGAAATATATGCTAGACTATTGGCAACTTTTATATGAAAAAACTTCTACCTTCTAGATTTTGAGCAAGATTTACTTTAATAAGTGGCTCACTTCAACCCATATTGCTGTAAAAAATATTACAAGAGAAATTTTATTTAATTTTTTATTATTTTTATTTTTTTTTTTTTTTATAGATCTGCGGCACTACACGCTCCACCGATCTTACCGCCAAACATGCTGCCGCCGCCGCTGCTGCAGCTGCACAAGTGATACCGCTTAATGCATCCAGTTTACGTGGTTCTATAGCAACACGTTCACCACCCACGCCCACAGCACCGCCAACTGCACACGCACAGCCACCCACACAAGCAACAACAGCCACAGGCAGTGGTGGCGGCGGTGGTGGTGGTGGCGTTGTGCAGCCGAGTTCTTTGGTACCAAATGGTGTCGGCTCTAAATGACGCATTCGCATGATGAAACCCAAAAAGAAATATTTGTGCTAACTAGTCATAGTCAAATTATATAAAATATTTACACTTAAAGTTTGAATTTGGAGATAATACTGCAAGTAGAAAGATACAACATACACAGACAGACAGACATACATACAGAACACTTGAATGAAACTTATTAAAATTAAAATATTTAATCTACTTAAAAAAAAAAAAATAATAATTAAATAAAATATACCAAATCGAGTAAAACTAAATCGAATACTTTTTTAACATTGCACTTAATATAAAAAAAATATATATATAATAACTCACCAGAGAGTAATTTTTAAATTAAAAACATAAAAAAAAAAAACAATTAAATCAAAAATTCATACACATTCAAAATGATAAAATTAGCGTTATTTAAATAACAAAATAAAAATAAAACCAGTGAAAAAGTGTTTCAATTCTTAAAAATAAAAAAAAAATAAAATAAAATACTTAAAATAATTATTAATTAAATTAAATAGTTTCCTACATAAACAAAAAAATAAATACATAAATAATTCTCTCTTTTTAGCAGTAAAAAAACAAACAAAAAAAAAAAGCAACAACAAAAACCCAAAGAAAAACAAAAAAGTGTTTAAACAAATAAAGATAGTACAGAACCTAAACCATTGAATAATTTTAGCTGAGATATTTAAAAAAAAAAAAAATATCTAAAAAATTATATTTTAGGCACAAAAAAAAAAAATTATCCCACGAATTATTAAGAAATAATAAAATAATAATGATATGTTTATTAGTTAATTTTGTTTCCTGGCATTTGTCGTCATTTGTCTTGTTTCTGGCTGACGTAGAATTTATAAAGGCAGCAGAAGTTATGACTAATTCTCTTGAATAAGAATTATTGTCGCATTTCTATTGTATTGAATTATTCATTAAGTAATTTAAGCGGTTGCAACGTAGTTTTTATTTATTTATTTAGTCTGTACTATATATATTTAAATGTATTAATTTATGTTATTATTAAATTATATCGAAAAATAAGACGAAAAAATGAAAATAAAAGAAAAAATAAATTATTAAAATAAAAAAAAAAAAAAAAAAAATTAATAATTTAACATAAAATAAATAAAAGTGTTTAAAACTAAAGAATATTGATTTTGTTATTTATTGAAAAATAAAAGCAGAACAGCTTTTGTTAAAATCGATTTGAATAGAATGCTCAGCACAAAATAAAGGTAAAACGCGTGACAATGCTGTTAACTGATAGCATTGTCAGTTAACAGCATTGTTCACTAACAGCATTGTGCATTAACAGCATTGTCCACTAACAGCATTATCCATTAACAGCATTGTCAGCTAACATAATTGTCCATTTACAGCATTGTGCATTAACAGCATTGTCCACTAACAGCTTTATCCATTAACAGCATTGTCAGTTAACAGCATTGTCCACTAACAGCATTGTGCATTAACAGCATTGTCCACTAACAGCATTGTACACTAACAGCATTGCCCATTAACAGCATTGTACATTAACAGCATTGTATATTAACAGCATGGTACATTAACACCATTGTACATTAACAGAATCGTACATTAACAACAATGACCATTATCAGCATTGTACACTAAAAGCATTGTCCATTAACAGCATTGTACACTAACAGCATTGTCCATTAACATCATTGAGAATTAACATCATTGTATATTAAAAGCATTGTCCATTAACAGCATTGAGCATTAACAGCATTTTCAGTTAACAGTATTAGCAGTACAGTTGGGGAACCGCATTATAAAACTTGGGACTCCCATAAAACGATTTTAAGAAAATTTTTTATTTGTTTTTTAGAAGTCCTTACTTCCAAATAGTTTCATCTAGGTTAAGTTTGGCCAGAATAAATCAAGTCAAATTTTTTTAAAAAAATCAAACAATTATTTTAGCAAAAGCATTAATTATTTGTCCTTATTTGTATACAACAAATACAGTTCCAGATCCAAAGAATATTTTAACGAATATTTAAGTCGATTGAGTTGAATATAAATATTAAAAAATAAATAAATTTAAGCAAAGCAGGTGCCACGGTCTCTGAGTGATGTAGGCGTTCTAATTGCATTTGAATATGATTGCTGCATTTGCTGCTGTTTTGTTACTTACGCCTTTCCTTTCAATATGTATGCAAGTGTTTGCACAAATTGCAATGCTTGCAAAATGGCTATAATTTTCGCATTAGTGCAAACATTTTACAAACCGCAAGAACGACCGACCAAGCAACCGAACGTACGAACGAACGAACGACCAAATGACGAGCTTTGCGAACAAGTGATGAAATTTCAATTATCGTCAGTCAGCTGTGTCGTAGAAACATCACCCAACCACCCATAGCAATAGTAAAACTGCACACCTGCTGCTGTTGCTGTCGCATCACAACAACAACAACAAAAACAACAACAACAAATAGCAGCAATATCTAAAGAAGAACTTATGCTCGTTAAGCCAGTTATTTTTTTTGTGGCAAAGGACGTAAGGACGCTAGGAATAACGTAGCAAACCCACAGAACATTTGTTGCATGCTGACGTACGTAAATACGTACATATATCATGTGAGCGTGTGTGTGTGTGTGTTTGCACACCGCAAGTTGCTTTTATACACACACACAAGCACATATTCGCATGATACACTTTTATCTTGCTTGCTGCATGTTTTCTTTGTTTACCCCTCTCTCTGCCGCTACGCTCTCTTGCTCTTTGTTTACTCTTCACTGCTTTTTGAGACAATGTCACCCGCACATGTTGTGTGTCTGTCTGTCTGTCTTTCGGTTTTTTTTTTGTTTTTTATCTATGTCTTAACTGCCGGTTGGTCGCTCTAACAGGATAACATTTTCCTACCTGAGTGATTTCAAACAGAAGATTTTCCTTGTTCTTGTTGCTGCTGTTGTTGTTGCTGCTGCCGTTTGTTCATCATTTGCCGCTGTCCGTACCGTACCGTACGTGCTTTCACAAATCTTGAGTGAATATTCAAAAGCTTTTCAATTTCTAATACGCCCAACTTCTCATACTTTTGCTTTTTTGTACATACTCTATATTTCTCTGGATTAACAGTATTCTAGAAAATTATATTTTTATTGGGAAAAAGTTGAAATATTTTTTTATATCAGTCAACAAATGCTTAACTCTTAAACTAGAAAGTCTAAAAATAGCCAAAGGTCTAAATAAAATCGATTAATTAGTTTTCTAGAGATGTGTAGCAGTCGATATACCGCTTGTGCATCGCTATCGTTACAGAATTCATTGTAAAATAGTTGAAATATTTTTATATTCGTCAACAAATGCTTAACTCTTTAACGAGAAAGCCTAAAAATAGCCAAAGGTGTAAATAAAATCGATTAAATAGTTTTCTAGAGATGTGCAGCAGTCGATATACCGCTTGTGCATCGCTGTCGTTACAGAATTCATTGTTAAATAGTTGAAATATTTTTATATTCGTCAACAAATGTTTAACTCTTTTAAACGAGAGAGTCTAAAACTAGCTAAAGGTATAAATAAAATCGATTAAATAGTTTTCTCGTGTAGAGATGTGTGATTAGCAGTCGATAAAAACGATTTTTTTTTTCTTCATTAAATTCATTGCTGCAGCATAATTTTGAAATACACTGTAAACATCTTCGATAGCGTGTGCATGTGTATGTTGTCTCTTTGTTTTTGTTGTTGTAGTATTTCTGCTCGTTTAGCTTCTGTTTAACATGCAGTTATCGTTTGTTATCGCCCTGCAGCAGCAACAGCAGCAACAGCCACATAGCACATAGCAACACAAGCTGCTGCTGTTTCTTTGCTAACGTTATGTCGTGTTGTGCCATGTCTGTCCGTCTGTCTGTCCTTTTTGTCTGTAGCTCTATTGTCATTGTCCTTGATATTTCTGTTCTGATGGCTGTCATTGAAATGGACATTTACCGCAAGCGAAAATGCTTTTTGTAGTCATTTAATTCGTACGTTTTTTTTACTTTTGTATGAGAGGAAGAAGTACATATTTCCATTTTGGGTTTCTTTATGTATGAATAATGCTGTATATGGAAATTGATTGCATACTTTTTAGGCATAAACGATTTTTATTTAAATACAAAACTCGAGGAAAACAAAAAATACAAAAAAAAATGAAAACTGAAAGAATTTAATTAAAAATTCTTATGTGTCATATACATAAACACCTTTGGGTATATTACCTTACTTTGCATCAGTGACGTCGTAGTAGCAAAAAAAAGAAGTAGCATTCATTTAAGTTTTGTTGCTGCTGGCAGCATATTGCGGCACACATGCTACCGCACTTGCTGTGCTCTACTTCACTCCACTGACGTTCTTGTTGAATGTAATTCAGTTTATGTCTGAAATTCATATTTTGTGCCAATGACAACGAGTATAGCAGCAGCAACAACAACAAATACGATAAACAAAATGGCGCCAACAAAAGCAATGACGACGACGACAACGACGACGACGTAGAAGGCAGACAAGAACAATTGTTCCATTTCAATCGACATCTGTTACTGATTTCAAAGAAACTTTTGTTGACAACACAAACAAATGCCAAATACAAGTAACGTCGACGTCGACGACGATAGCAATGGCGACCCTGTACGACACACACACACATACAGCGACGTGCACGTTGTGTAGTGAGAATGAGAAAGAGAAAGGGAGAGGTTGAGGCATGTTTAGTTTTCACGTGTACGCAATCAGTGCGCCTGAAACCAAAAAACACCCAAATACACTCCTTTCTCCCCCCTTCTCTCTTCAAATTTAACTGCTGAGAAAGCAACACAGCTGACGTTAACGTTATCAGCAGCAGCAATAGCAGCAATAGCAGCATTTGTATATTTGCAATTGTTTTTGTGCCTTAGACGACGAAGTTGTTGGCTGAGGTTGCTGTGTTGCCTGCATTTGAAGGCATCGAACTGACATGTATGCTTGTGTATGTAAGCGCTTAACAAAAACTAAGAAGCAGCAGCAGTAGCAGTAGCAGCAGGAGTAATAGAAATGCTGCATACTGCTAAGCGAAAATTTGTGGCAACCAAACCTTCACGCCAGTTTTTTCTCTTTGCTATTGCTGCTTTGCTTTTGCTTTGCTTTGAACGCGTAACATGTTGTCAATTACAGACACCGCCAAAGCGTCGGTCGCCTACATTGAATGCATTTAAACTTGACGGGCACAAACGCAAAGCCAAGCGTAGCAGCGAAGCAGCGTAACTTTTCTTGCCAACGCCGCAGTCGCCTGTTGCCATACGCCATACGAATAAAATGGTGCACATAAAAATAAGCGAGCATACTTTTCGGCGCCACGTTGCAACTGTATGCGTGCGTGTGCGTAACGATGCGAGGTAATCCCTCTACAAGGTTGGACTTTAAAATTGAAAGGTTTTAAAAATAGTTTCATTCTATGATGTTGCTTTTATTTTGAGCAGCTTCTTTTGTGACGAACAAAGAGTGGACAGATGGACAAATACAGTGATGTGGAACATGCCTCATGGAATAATAAAAATAATAATAAATAAATAAAAAGAAATAAATGTTTAATTTTCAAATCAAACCTTTTCTCTACATAAGCAGAGACCACATTTTTTTTGCATTTGACAGCTTACAAAAAAAAAAAAAAAAATACATAAAAAAAAAAAAAAACGCCAACAGCTGCTGTCGCTGAAGCTTTTATTATTTGCCACCGAGCACCGCTGTCAAAAGATCCGAGTAAAATGTGCGGATTGGGATTGAATAGCGCTGCTGCAACACATGCGCCAAAGTGTTGTACTTTATGTTAATTTTCATAATTTTCAATGCGTACGTCGTTGGACCCATGGACGGACGGACTGGCCGGACAATAGAAGCAGCAGCAGCAACGTACAAACTATTTGTACGGACTTTTGTTCGGCCTTTTTTTGATTACTGTTGTTGTTGTTGTTGTTTCACAGCATGTTTCTGTATTTGGCAGGCAATAAAATTCTTTAATTAATTTTCTTCTATGTTCTCAACTTCAATTTTGACAAATTAATTAACATGGTTTTTTTTTTTGTTTGTTTGTTTTTGTTGTTATTTCCGTTGCGACATTTTAGAATGAAATATTTGTAAGCAAACAAAATGCAGTCAATCGATTTAAATTTATTTTTAATATATGCTAATATAACATATATTTTGTAAATTGTTTTTGTTTTTGGCAGGTGTAAGTCAAAACAAAAACAAAAAAAAATAAATAAATAAAATAAATTTGAAAAATAAATACATATGTAAAAATTTTATGTATGTACAAAAAAAAAAAAATAATAATAAAATAAATAAAAAAAAAAATACTAAAAAAAAAGTTACATTTAAAATATATATATAAAATAGAAAAATGTTTCTATGTCCACTGGAAACCATACATCCGATGAGTCGCAAAATGGTTCCATTTGAAAGGGATGGTTTGCTTTTTTGTCTGTTTTTATACTAGCCTTAACATATTGTGGTCCCGCTACAATAAAAAAAATCAAACCAATAAAAAAAGCAGGTATTTTTTAGTGCTTTTCTGTATTTTTTCATATCAACCCCGTTTTTTCATATCAACCCCGTTATATTTTGGTTACGCTGTAAGCAAAAAAAAAAAAAAAAAAAAAGAAGCAAAAAAGTGCAAAAATGCCATCGAAAAGAACTGAAATTGCACAAAAAATAGCAGATGCAAAACGGAAGCAAAACTGGAAGGGCCGAAAGAACAGCGAAAAACTTCGTAAAACATAGCACACGCCGGGTATCCGCTAGTGTATATATAAAATAGAACCGAAGCTTAAATACCCGTCATACGAATATTTAGAGAGTTTATCTGTAATCATCAGTGGTCACCCAAGTTTACACACAATATTGGTTTCAAATTTTGAGCTAAAAATACAGATATGTACGAGGTGTGTTCAAAAGTATCGCATATTTTGTGTTTTATTTAAAAATCCAATCCTCGAAACATGCCAAATAGTCCCTTTCCGGTATAGCCATCAGCACCTTCCTCGATTTAGCTTTTATCTCCTCAATCGACTCGAAACGCGTTCCCCGAAGTGGTCTCTTGAGTTTTGGGAATAGCCAGAAGTCACACGGTGCCAGATCAAGCGAATACGGTGGTTGCGGAACGATATTGGTTGGATTTTTGGCAAAAAGTCACGAAAAATCAGTACAGTTTTTAAAAAAAATCATCATTTTTTGTACCAACCGAGACTTGACACGTTTGAGGCCCAAAATATCCTTCAAAATTTTATTAATTGATCCTTTCGATACGCCAATTTCATGAGCAATGGGTCTTATAGTTAATCGACGGTGTGCAAGAACTATTTCTTTTACTTTTTGGATGTATTTTGGATCTTCGTCTTCAACAAATTCTCAACCTTCTTTCAACAATTTATACCAATCAAATGTTGTTGATTTTAGTAGAGCTCGGTCCCCATAAGCCTTCTTCAAAATTTTTGTTCCATTTATTCCATTCAGAAAGAAAAATTTGATACAGGTTCTTTCATCCATTTTTTTGAGTAGGTAAAAATCGAAGACGATCCAAAACACGTGCAAGCAAAGCAGCTGTCAAATTAAGTGAACATTCAAAATGGCCGAGCTTGTCGGCGTAAGTGAGAGACATGGGTACCAACATAACGCCACAAAAAAATCGAAATTCGAGTATACGTAACCCGCGAAAATTCAAAATTCGCGATAATGTTTGAACACACCTCGTATAACAACAATTTTCTCGAAAATCTCTGAAAATAGGCGGTAAGTTTGTATGGAAGCCATACCTAAAATGAGAGTGGCACCATGACATTGGAAGACATAGGAAGAGTTTTTACCCAATTTGGAGTAAATACATGAATAAATAATAACCATTTTCATACAAAAATTCGAAAATAGGTGGAAAGTTTGTATGGGGCTATACCTAAAAATGGGCGTGGCACTCTCATTCTAGCTAGATCGATTCGTCTCGTTTAGCTGATCTAGAAAATATATACTTTATGTCTACGACGTCTCCTTCAATGCGTTACAAACTTTCAGACAAACTGAATATACCCTTCACACTATGTATGGCGGGTATAAAAATAATAATAAATAAAAAAATATGATATGATATTTTCGAGAAAATTATTGTTATATCTATATTCTTAGCTTGATACCAATATTATGTGCAAACTTTGGTGACCATCTAATAAACTCGTTAAAGATTCGTGTGCGGGTATTTAAGCTTCGGTTCTACCGAAGTTAAGGGTTTTCTTGTTTTGTACTGATTACGAATCCGCAAATAAAAAGCTCTAGTTTTTGAGTAAATCGAGGTCAAAATGTTTACAAAGCTTTAATTTAAGCGTAAGTGGAAATTTATTTCAGCTTTTGTTTCTTCGTTAGGTTGTCAAACATTACCAAAAACGAGACTTTTTTAGTATTTGCAAAGTTTTTATTTGCAGATTCGTAATCAGCACAAAACAAAATCTATGAAAAATGGCTTTAACATTTGCCGCACCAAAATACGTTTTGCCCTATGTACTATATGCCAGACATATGCCTGTGTTTTCTGAAGAATTATAGTAAAAATTTGTTGCTAAAGTTTCAATTGGACTGAATTTGCTATCAATAATATTAAACACACCGGTAAACATTTTCTAATCTTAATAAAAAGTAATTTTTTCTTTGTGTGAACGAACCTACCTTCACAAAACTTATCGTACCCATCTAATGAAATCCACTCAAGATATTAATCTAATATTGTGTCGAAAGTATAATCGTAAAGTGTTTCGTATGCATATATAAACTGGATTCATAAGATTTTTGCAGCTACAACTGGTTATTTCAGATAGATTTTCTTAAGGACTATAAGGATATCTTAACTAAATATACATACAAAGTCAGACTTCATAATATATATAATTCTCAAATAGTCGTCTCTTGAAAACCTAGACATTCCCTTTACGAATAACTATCTAGGTATCTGATGATCCTACATTTTTCATTGTTTTTTAATATTTTTTTTGTTTTTTTTAGATGGTTCGACGATAGCCGGGCTACCCGAGTGGCAAAATTTGTTTCGTTTTTTGTTTATTGAGTATCATCAGTGTGGACGTTACGTTATCATCATTACACTCTTTACTACTTAGCTCACTATAAATAAAAAAAAAAGATTTTATCAAATTGACATAACAAATACAAGGTATAAATATATTTAACAGTCAGAATTTCGTAAATTTTACAAAAAAAAAAAAAACATATCTAAGTTGATAACATTTAAATTAAGATTGTAGCAACATAATTGATTGGAAAAATTGTTTTCTAGCTTAATTTTTGTATTTCAACATATTTTACTCTATTTCAATATTATTATAAACAATTTTTTTTTCCATTTGTAGACTTTCTATCCATGCATCATCATATTCTGATATCAAAGCTTATAAATCTTAGCATTTTAATATTTCAGTGTGCACTTGATTTATCAAATAATTTTTTAAATTAATTTCTTATGAGCTTAGATCCAATACACAAATCTTATCTAAATTTAAAACGTTTAATACTGCTGATACCTTGTACCTAGTTAATAAGATTATGTTTCGATAATGAAAATATAAAGTTTCCATAACATTTATAAATATTTATTTAATAAAGCACAGACATTTTCTAATACAAAAGGCACATATTGAAGCTATAGAATTGCATTACCTATAATCGAATTTTATTGGCTATCAGTGGGCATCAGGCAGGTTCGATTGAAACAAGTTTGATCGCAACAAAACCGCCAAACAGATGCATATGAATGGAATACTCTTTTGCTAGACCATACATTTTCTCTCTCTTCTTCGTTATACACTTTTTATACGCGCTACACATAGTGAAGGGTTTTAACAGTATGTCGCATAGTTTGTAACGCATTAAAGGAGGCATCGGAGATCACATAAAGTATATATATTATTGATCAGCTCGACGAGACGAATCGATTTAGTTATGTTCGTATGCCTGTCCAGCTGTCTGTCCGTCCGTTCGTCTATCTACTATATCTGTTGCAATGCGTTTTTCTCGGAAGGTTTTAAAGATATAGACCTGAAACTTGAAACTTAAGCTTGTTTTGATTCTAGGCAGTTTGTATGTCAGATCCAAGGTGTCACGCCCATTTTAAGATATAGCCCCCACACAAACTTACCACTTTTTTTTTCGATTTTTTGTATAAAAATAGTTATTATTTTTAAATGTATTTGCTATAGATTGGGTAAAAGCACTTCTGAAGGCATTCAATATCAAAAGCAAGATGCCACGCCCATTTTTAGTTATAGCACCCATACATATCTAGCACCCGTTTTTGAGTTTTTGTATGAAAATAGTTCTTATTCATGAATATATTCACACCAATGATATAACAAAGATAGGGCCTTTATAACATACAGACCCCATTTAAACTCACCTTACATTTTTATACCCTCTACCCAAAGGGTAAAAGAACCTCTAAATTTTGGGTTGTTGCATAAAAACTTCATTGTTTTTTATTCTAGGAAGTTCAAATTTTGTATAAATTATGTCTATGATAGTCCCAATGAAATATCTCAATATGGGTAGGACCAACAAAATTTTAGGTATAGCCCCCATACAAATTTACCCCAAAATTTTGGGTTTTTAAATAAAAACGTCATTGTTTTTTATTCTAGGAAGATCAAATTTAGTATAAATTATGTTTGTGATAGTCCCAATAAAATATCCCAATACGGGTAGGACTAACAGAATTTTAGGTATAGTCCCCATATAAATTTACCCCAAAATTTTGGGTTTTTGCATAAAAACGTCATTGTTTTTTATTCTAGGAAGCTTAAATTTGGTAAAAATTATGCCTATAATAGTTAGAATAAAATATCCCAATATGGGTAGGACCAACAAAATTATAGGTATAGCCCCATACAGAGATATACCCGATTTTTTAAGTTTTTATATAAAAATTCAATTCAATGAGGTATGCTCGTAAAATAGAACCGATCTTAAGGTTAATTAAGATTGGGTACAGGGTATTTTGTAGTCGAGCATACTCGAGTTCAGCGTTCTTTCTTGTTTTTTCAAGAAAACGATTTTTTTATACTCATTATACCTGTTACAGTAGTGTAAACAGGTATATTCAGTTTGTCGGAAAGTTTGTAACGCATTAAAGGAGGCATCGTAGACCCTATAAAGTATATATATTCTTGATCACCTCGACGAGACAAATCGATTTAGTCATGTCCGTCTGTCTGTCCGTTCGTCCGTCAGTCCGTCTGTCTGTGTGTTGCTGCGCCATTTATTCTCTCAGTTTTAAAGATTTTGGGCTGAAATTTTAAACTTAAGCTTTTCTAGGTCCTGTGTAGTTTCTATGTTAAAATCAATGTGCCACGCCCACTTTTAGGTATAGCTCCCATACAAAAGTACAACATTTTTTAAGTTCTTATATAAAATAAATGTATTTATAAAAAACTAATTTAAGTTTCGTGTGGCGGGTATTTAAGCTTCGGTGCTACCGAAGTTAACGTTTTTCTTTTTTTCTTTAATTCCTTAAAAATAAATAAATAAATATTTTTTAGTTATATATGTAGCGCATTATAGCTTTGGTTTATTTTAAATTATTATTTACTCTTTTCGCTTGTTCTACAAAAATACGCTCTCACCGAAATTGAGCAAATAAATAGCGCTGCATTCGAGCGCTAGAATTCAGTCTAAACGCGGCTAAAGAAAGCGCAACAAGTTGTCGTTTGGTTCGGTTTTAGTTTCGAAGACCGCAGTTACACGCGTAGTAAATAAAATTTATTTATTATTTTGTGCAAAAAATATTATTATTTAAATAAATATAACAACAAATCATAATTTATAAAAAAAAGTGAGTTATTTAATTGATATATAATTATTATTGTTCTTGTTGTTGTTATTATTGTTGTTGCTATGCATTAGAATATTCTAAACAAACAAATTATTCAATAAACAAGCACAAACTGAGATCGTTTTGCGGTGTTTGATTTCAAAATGTGTCGCTTAGATTTTACATATGTATATGTAAATAAAAATTATATATTATATATTTTACATATTTCTAATCTAAACAAAATCAATGTAAACGCTACATCTAACGTTTGCCAATTAACTTTGAACTAATTTTGTTGTTGTTGTTTTTTTCGTTAAAGTTCTCTAAGCAGTTTTTCATTTAGTTTGGCTTGGTTGTTTCTTTTTTTTTAATTTTATTTGCCACTTGCGTTCTTTGCCGTTTTTCTTAAGACGTGAATTGCATACAAAATGAAACTAACGTGGCTGTCACCTCGGAGTTGTTCAAGTCAAGGTCCAATTGTATGATCCAATCCAATCCAATCCGTTTGTCATGTAACATAATTCAAGTCATGTGTACCGAAATTTAATCGTTCTTTTTTTTTTTGCGTTCCATAGTAGCAATGAACTACAAAGTTTCTATTATTTTTTTCTTCTTAATACTTTCTCTCTTTTACTCTTAATTGAAGCTCTTTTGTTTTTCGTGTTCTCTTAGTTGGCTTTGCTCAATTATTTTGATAGCACTTATCAAATAAGTGGCGTATTTATTTTTTATTTTTTTTAGTTTTTGTTTTGATTTTATTATTCGCATGTTTCTTTTGAAGCTTAAATTTTAAAACGTTTTTTTTATTCTTATCTTTTTATATTTATATTCAGTTATTTTTGTATACTTTTCGCACATATTCTTTGTTTTTAGAAGAGAGTTTTTATAATAATTTAATAAATTAAACAAATGTTTACTTTATACGACTTCTACGCTTTTTTTTTTGCACACAGTGTCAACGGTTATATTCAGTTTGTCGAAAAGTTTGTAACGTATTAAAGCAAATAAGACGAGTCGATCTAGCCATCACCGTCTGTCTGTCTGGCTATCATTCAGCGGCAACGACTAGGTTAACTTCGAAAATTGATATGCCACGCCCATTTTAAGACATTGCCCCCATACAAAATTAACGCTTTTTAGATTTTTGTACAAAATTATTAATTATTTTAAAAACTATTCACTCCAAATTGGGTACAAACATTGCTAATTTCAAAACCAAGGTGCCACGCCCATTTCTAGGTACGGCCCCATACAGACTCAAATACTTTTTTCGTTTTTTTTTTATAAAAAAGTAATTAATTGAAAAAACAAAGTGCCACGCCCATTTAAGTATAAAATTTGGTTTTATTTATATATTCACTTCAAATTGGATATGCTAAGGATCGGGCAAATATAACATATAGATTACAAATTTTTATGGGACTCCCAAAATCTGGAAAAATCGATTCGTAATTTACTGGGTTATAGCTCAATAAATGAACAAAGAGGAGAAAATCATTTTTTTTATCCTAGATCCTGATTTCGTGGTACCCTAAAAATTCAAAGTATACAGATATTTTTTACTCAACCACACCTACAACCAATACTATTAGATTTTCGAGCTTTCTCGATATTTGTCTTATTTGTTGCACAGTGTTATTTAAAGATTAGTATGAAAGGTATATAAGATTCGGTTCCACCGAAGTAACCGCTCTTACTTATTTTTTTATACCCGCCACACATAGTGTAACGCATTAAAGGAGGCATCGGAGACCCCATAAAGTATATATATTATTGATTAGCTCGACGAGACGAATCGATTTAGCCATGTCCGTCTGTCTATCTGTCCGTCTGTCTGTCTGTTGCAATGCGTTTTTCTCGGAAAGTGTTAAAAATATTGACCTGAAACGTGAAACTTAAGCTTGTTTTGATTCTAGGCAGTTTGTATGTCAGATCCAAAGTGCCACGCCCATTTGTAGATATATATATTTAATATGGCCCCCATACAGACATAGCGCCCATTTTTAAGATTTTGTATGAAAATAGTTCTTATTTATGGATATATTTACTCAAATCTGGGTAAAATCACTTATACCGTTATAATTTGAATATGATACCGATATGACAAGGATCGGGACATCATACAAACTCACCTTTCATTTTTTTATTGTTTGAAGAAAATGAATAAAGTTTCGTGTGACTGGTATTTAAGCTTCGATTCCACCGAAGTAACCGTTTTTCCTTGATTTTTTTTTTTATTTTGCCATATGTTTAAGAAGTTTTTCAGCAAAGAGCCGGAAATAGTGATATTTAGCATTCAAGTTCTGGATGAAACTAAGTTCGATGCGACAAAGTTTGATGAGGGAAGAGTATAACCAGAAAATTACAGTACAGTACGGGCAATTTAAATAACATCGGTTACCAACAAAGTGTTGACATACTATACTATATATTGTTTAATTTAAATGTTTCAGCTGTATTGTTTTTAATTTTTCAGAGTTCATGATATGGCTATAATATATCATTTTGTCTGGGGCTATCGACATTAAGACAAAATAGCACAAAACAGACATAGCAAAACTCGGTTTCAACTACTTACAATTGCGTTGTTTTTTCAAAAGGAATAAAAAATAAGCAAAATAAGGTTAATAGCTTCCAAATTTAATGGTGTATACTATAACAATTAAACTTAACTTTGCTGATACCTTTGACTCCAGAGAACACAAACACTTCGGTTAATTTTTAGCTACAAATTCAATAAAAATTTTAATCTGACAAATTTAAATTAATTATTTATTTTGTATATCATGAGTAACGTCTTCAATTTATAAAGTTGTTTTCACGATATTAAGAAGATCTATTGTATTGATATGCCATTTTTAATATAAAGATTCTTGCAGCATCCAAAAATAATATCTGGTTTTATCTTATTGGAATGGTTTTGGAGTTATTTGATATCTTTAAAATATATGATTTTTTTTGAAAAAAAAAAAAATGTTTTTAAATGCTGATATATTTGGTTCTGATATTCTCTATCAAACATCCAAACAACTTTTTGTCGCCAGAATTATGTTTTAGGATCTATAAAGAAACGACAAAATTTTCTTATATTCTTAAATATAAACCGAAATTTAAGAGAAAAAATATTATGCATAATGCCTCTCATTACGAACCCCAGGGTCTCTTAGTTAAAATTTTTTTACTATTTGTGTAGCGTATTTTGTAGCCTTATAAGCGGACATAGAAAAAGGTGTCTTAAGGTGTTTGAAGTGTGTTTTATCTAATTTGTTTTTGGTTTTTACAATCATATACAAAGGCATAAACACTTATCGCTTCTTATCATCGACGACATCGTGAGAGAATTTGTGTGTTTGTCATAGTTTTAGCTGGTTTACGATTTACGTTTACGGCGTACAACCTTTCAAGCGTATCTAACATACTCGTACATAAATAGATAAGTACGTAAGTTAGGTATTCAGTTAGTCAGAGGTTCTTTACGCCGGTCACTGTGCTGTGCTATCTTGGTCATTAGTAAACGCGACGTTGCTATGATTGGTGTGATTGCAATACTATATAAATTGTGTACTGTGGATATAAGCGTGTAAATATTTTTTTCATTTAATACAATTGTGCAAAAAAAAAAAAAAAAAAAACAAAAGATTTCTCGATTGTTGCGGTTTTACTTAATTAAGTTTTATCAGAAAAAAAAAATTATGGAAATCGTATAAAATAAACATACACATTTCAGCTGTTATAAAACAGTCAATGCACTCGGATTTATAGATTAATACAATATATGACCTAATAATATTATTTAACGCGTTGACACGCTCAGAACAATAAAATAAATACAATTTAGGTTTATGTATAAAAAAAAAGGGCAGACGGAATAATTTTATGGCGCAAAATTACCAAAAAAAAAAAAAAATAAGTCTAGAACTATTAAACTATATAGTTGCGTCATTCATATAAAACGAACGTAGTGAATAAATTGCAGTGATAAATACAGGTGTACGGACGGAGACGAACGGAGCATAAAATAGAGAAAGTGGCAACATTAACACGTTTTGGGTGTTATAAACATTTCATATAAGCCAATAAAAAAACAAGGAAAAAGGTAATCTTCGGTAGAAGTTACACGGATTTTTTGTAACAAAAAACTCGGAAATTTAAGGTGACTTTGTATAGGAGCTAACGATCCTTATCAAAACTATACCGTACCTATGAACTAACACAACAAAAGTTTACACCATATTTGAAGCAATTATCTAAAAATAATATATTTTTTTGTATAAAAACTTGAAAATAAGCTTTGGGTTAATATGGGGACTATATTTTATAGTGACCTGTTACCTATCAAATCTCTTGAGCAGACATGTGTTGACATTAGAAGTGTGTTTATTCAATTTGGAGTGAAAACATTAATAAAAAACAAGAAAGATCGTTGAAGTTGAGTATGCTCGACTGCAAGATACCCTGTACCCAATCTTTATGTACGTTAAGTTAAGTCCTATCTTTGTATATACCTTATTGTATTGGATTTTCGAACAAAAACTTGAAAAATGGGGTAAATTTGTATGGGGGCTCTACCTAAAAGTTTGTTGGTCCTACCCCTATTGGGATATTTTATTGGGACTATCATAGACATAGTTTATACTAAGTTTGAACTTCCTAAAATAAAAAACAATGACGTTTTTATGCAAAAACCTAAAATTTTGGGGTATATTTGTATGGGGGGTACCCCTTAAAATGGGTCTAGAGAAAAACCGTTTGCAAGTGAACACTTGACGGTTTAGGAGAGTCTAAGTTTAAAATATGGTGGCCTTATCTCTTATAGTCTCCGAGATAATCTCTCTCATACGGCAGACAGCAGGACAGACGGACGGACGGACAGACAGACATAGCTAGTTCGACTCCCCTTCCAATGCTGATCAAGAATATATATACTTTATAGGGTCTATCTTGACTCCTTCTGTCTGTTACATACATTCCCACAAACTTAATATACCCTTTTACCCTTTGGGTACAGGGTATAATAACTTTTTTAATTCAAAAATTAAAAAATGGGCTAAGGTTTTGTATGGGGGTTATACCAATAAATTGGACGTGGAACCTTGGTTTTTTATATTGGATGACATTAGAAGTGTTCTCACCAATTTAGAGTGAATTCATTGATATATAATAACTATTTTCATAAAAAAAAAATCAAAAAAGGTGATAAATACGCAATAGGGTTACACCTAAAAATGGGCGTGGCAACTTGGTTCTGACATGCAAACTACTAAGAATAAGAAAAATAGAAATAATAAGTATTTTCATACAAAACTCGAAAATGGGTAGTCGATTTTATGTAAATCAAATCATTCTAATCGGTGATGCCGGGTTCCGTAGTGCTCCTTGTAAATTGTCTCCTTTTATGCATTACAAACTTTGTGACAAAATTTAAATACCCACCACATTTTGTGTGACGGGTATAATAACAAAAAAAAAAATCATATTTTTATTTTTTTTTATATATTCGAAAATTGTCAAAAAAAAAAAAACTAACTGAAAAACTTAATTAATTTAAATTTTCTTTTTATAATTCAGTGGAAGAAGCTGGAGCAGACTTGTGTGACTTGCCAGAGCAGTCAGAAGAAGAGTTGAAGCCTAAAAAAATGGATATTATTGTCGAATTAAACTTCAAACAGAAACTGGGAACACGTTTGTGCATTGCACTTTTGGACTTATAGCCTTTCCATGTGTTAGTTTTAGTGCCAAGGCAAGTCTAGCGCTAGGCGCTATACTTGCGCTAATGATACGCAGTCCTAAGCATGCCTATAGCTATGCAATGACAATTCGACGTGATACTATGTAAGTCTTACTTTTTTTTTTGGAACTCTAAAAGAAGTGTATAAAAATTTAATAAAACCTCTACCCTACAGCGCTGGCATACGTTTCGGCTTACTTAATTTATTACTCTTTCGCATGGAGTTCAAAAACTGGACCATAGCGCGCATCTTTCACGAACATGTTAAGCGTCAACCAGCAAAGAAATGCTTCATTATGGACGAGCGTCATTTGAGTTTCGATGATGTTGAACGCTATACAAATCGTGTTGGTGGCTATTTTAAAACGCAAGGCTTCAGTCATGGCGATTGTGTTGCTTTATTGCTCGAAACACGTTTAGAATACCCATGCCTTTGGTTGGGTCTATCGAAACTTGGCATTATATCAGCGCTAATCAATACAAATTTGCGACGCGAAACGCTGCTGCATTCCATAAAAGTTTCAAAGGCGCGCGCCATTATCGTAGGCGGTGAACTAATCGAGGCCTTGCGTGAACTCTGGGAACATGAGGAAATTCGTTCGCTACAGATTTATCAATTTAGCGATCAGCAGCAACATGCAAGTGAAACCTTTACGCTATTACCAAATGCAATTGATCTCTTCGAAGCGCTGGAAGCACAGCCTGCAACAGATTTAAGCGCTGATATAGCGCAGTGCAATATAAGAGATAAATTGCTTTACGTCTATACGTCGGGTACTACGGGCATGCCTAAGGCGGCGGTCATAACAAATATGCGGTATACTGACTTTCGTTTTATAAAATTAAATTTATTTTTTAATATTTCGCTAACTATTTGCAGTTATCTCTTTATGTCTGCTGCCCTTTCGTATATGCTTAACGTTGAGCGGCATGATATTATTTATAATCCGTTGCCACTTTATCATACTGCGGGCGGCATTGTTGGTGTTGGCAATGCCTTAATACGCGGCAATACTATAGTATTGCGTAAAAAATTCTCTGCATCGAATTTCTGGAAGGATTGCATTAAACATGAATGCACTGTTGCACAATACATTGGTGAGCTGTGTCGCTATTTGCTGGCAACGCCACATAAACGTGAAGATACGCAACATCGTTTGCGTCTGATGTATGGCAATGGTTTGCGGCCACAAATCTGGACACAATTTGTGACACGCTTTAATATACCGAATATAGGCGAGGTCTATGGTGCTACGGAGGGAAATTCTAATTTGGGTATTGAAAAATAGTTTAATTTCAATTGTATAAATCTATTAAAAAAAATTCCTCTCCACCAGAATATCGTTTGATGCAAAAAGTTTAAAATGTGCGGACCAAAATGATGTAAAAAAAAAAATGAATCGGAATCTATAAAAAGAAGATTTTTGGCTGACCTTGAAGTATCTGAACTCGAGCCTGGTACTCATTTCATTCCATCACTTCAAATCTTTGACCAATTTAATCGCGTCCGTCTGTCTGTTAAAATATTTATGATCTGTTTTGGTGTTCAGACCTTATACAATAAATGCTTTGTGGAATCATGAAATAACATTGCCGAAAAAATCTTAAGTTTCTAAGCTAGTGAATTAAGCAGACAGACAAACATAGCAACTTGGTCCAGAAATTTTGAAGTAATAGTATGTAATTGACTTTGGATTCAACTTTAACAACCTCAAAAATATACGATAAACATGCCCAGAACTTAAAGCGGACAGACGGACATGGCTAAATTGTTATAAAACCTGAAGCGATGGAATAAAATGGATACCAGATTCGAATTCTGTGTGCCCAAAAATATACGAGAAACATAGTCATATTCTTCTATTATTCTTCTCAAATAAATTTTTATAATCTAATAATTCGCAAACAGTTTAAGCAAATCAATATAGGAGTTTCTGCGTGATCGGGACATAAAAAATTAACTTTATAAATACTGAGATAAAAGTTGTGGTACAAGTTAAACAAAGACTTTTAAACACGCCAAAACTGCTATATTGATATGTTGAAACTGTTTGAGAATTATAAGTTTATAAGAATTTATTTGAAAACTAAATCACTAATTTCGAAAACGAAAGCCTGACTGTTTCATAACCGAATTCGCCATCTTAAATTTCAAAAAGTGTCATTTTGCTTTTGAGCAAAATAGATCTCCCGTCGATGTTTTATATAACTATGATGTTTTTTTTTTTTTTTTTGTAGCCAACATTACAAGTCGCATTGGTGCCATTGGTTTTGTGCCGCTACTCTTGCGTCGCTTCTATCCGGCACAAGTTATACGCTGCAACGAGGAAACCGGTGAACCGCTGCGCAATGCAAATGGACGCTGCATACGTTGCGCTGTTGGTGAACCAGGATTGCTGGTGGGTAAGGTGGATGCAAGACGTGCTGCCACTGCATATCACGGTTATGCCGATAAGGAGGCATCCGATAAGAAACTCATTTGTAATGTTTTTCGTAATGGCGATGTTTTCTTTAATTCGGGTGATATGGTTGTCTATGATTTGCTTGGGTATTACTATTTCAAGGATCGTACTGGTGATACATTTCGTTGGCGTGGCGAAAATGTTGCAACGCAAGAGGTGGAGGCAATCATTACCAATGTGGTTGGCTTGAGCGATTGTGTTGTTTATGGTGTTAATGTAAGTTAGCATTTTTTATTTTTAAATTATGTATCTAAATTCATACATTTTTTGTTTTGCAGATACCACACATTGAAGGCAAAGCAGGCATGGCTGCTTTAGTTGATCCAGAACGCAAGATCGATATTACATATCTTTCCGTTGGCATACGTGGCAGCTTACCTGTCTATGCACGTCCATTGTTTATACGTCTCATGAAGGAAATACCACGCACTGCTACATTTAAATTTCAGAAACGTGATCTTGTGCGCGATGGTTACGATATAAACAAGTTACATGATCCCATTTATTATCTCAACAAAGATGGCATCTATCGTGTCTTGACGCCAGAACAATACGAACAATTACAGAAGGGCGAGGCAGGCCTATAAAAAAAATAAATTTAGCAAACGTTTTGAAATTCAAGCGCTCTGTTTCTCCCACTTTCTCTCTTTATACCGCTGCCAACTCTTTGACTTTGCGCTGCGCATAGACTTAAGCTAGCAAAAATGTTTATCCAAAGTGCCTTAAAATAAGTTTATTTATATTTTATATTTTATATATTATTTTTTTATTGTAAATAGAATGTGATGATGTATGTTAAAAAAAAAAAAAACACCTGCATTTTCATTTCACAAGAAAATCGCACACGCCTCAATGGCATTTTTCTTTTAAGCTTTTCTTGCGCGTTTTCGATTGAATTGCTTTTTAAAATCCAACGTCCAACTGCAATAAAGTTGCTGTCGGCTTCAGTTCTTCTTGTTTTTGTTGTTGTACAACAGCTTAACCGATAATGGATTCAATACATTTTACGCAAAAAACCATGAAAACGAATCGCCATACCATACCATACCATCGCATTGCATCGCATCGAAGATATATCGAAAGTGTTAAATCCGCAAGATTAAGTTTGCATTGCGCGCGAAATGCTTTGCGTCTTTGCTTTTTCTTCTCGTTTATTGGCAGTTGCAGTGCAGAACAGCAGCAGCAGATTGCCAAAGATGCAACATTAACGCCATTTCCGGCGGAAGTAACAGCTGAGCTGCATTGTTGTGTAATGCAAAAGCATAAAGTAAAAAAAAAACAGAATGCAGCGTCGAAAGAGAGTGGAAAGAAGTAATGAAGAACATGCACAAGTCGACAATAAATGAGCGGCAAGCGCAAATAATGTCTAAGATAAACGATGTGCAGTAACCAACAAAAACTGCAACAAAAATAGTAAACAGCAACAGCAGCAGTGGAAGCGTTGAACAAAAAAAAGTATCAATAGCGAAAACTTGTGGCAAGCGATAAAAAAGTGAGCGTGTTTAAAAAAGCAAAGGGAACTGAAAACGCTATACGCGATATGGCAATGCCATGAAAAGCTGAGCAAAAAAAAAATGACAGCTTTCAATGGTTAACAGTAAACATAAAGTTGCATGCGAATTCAAAATGGCTGTTCTTGTTGTTGTTGTTTTTGTGGTTGTCGTTTTTGTGCTTAAAAAAGCGTAACAACCAATATTTGCCCCCTTTTATACTTTTCATCTATTTTTTGTTCTTGAATATTTTAGCTGCATATGGCACATTCTAATGTTTCAAGTTCGTTCTTATACCCAGTATGCAAAGGAAAAAGAGTATTCTATGTTTGGGAAATGTATTTAACAGGCAGAAAGAGGCTTGATAGACGCTATAAAGTAAATCTATTCAGGGCAGTCGAACTAGCTTTGTCCGTCTGTGTATCGCCCGTTGGTCCATAAATCTGTACGTCCGTCTGTCATGCCCTGTCTGTACAAAAAACTAATTCGGAGACAGAATCCGAGAGGGTTTTACGTGAGAGCCTGCCGTAAAGCCTGGATCCCACGGTGCCGAGCACATGATTTTAAGCCCAATCAACGCCCCCAATAGAGATTGCAAGCTACAGGTACCAATTTCGAATTTTAAGCAATTTTGGTCGTAAACTTTTCTCCTTGGTGGGGAGCGAGGCCAATCTAACATCTCTGCTTATCTTTGGGTCACAACACCCGGTTGTAATGGACAACTTCACCCCGAGTTTACGAATAAACTCTATCCGCATATGAGTGTTAAAGCACAGCCATCACGATGCTCCTTGAGGTGCCATATCACTGGTCAGCACGAACAGTAATGATCGTGGGCCACCTGACCACCCGTAATACCAGATAAAGAACTCCAGTCAGAAAATCGACTCACATGGTTCATGATTTCCTCACTGGGCAGAGTGAGACCTATTCAATACCTCTTCTGCCATAAGGCGTCCGTTTTACGATCGTATCGTAACCATCCGAAGACGGCAAGTTATACCCCCAACAAAATTCCGAGGGACTATAGCGAATAGAACTAAGCGCTGAGACCGGCCAAGTACTAGACGCCCGTGGTACCAAGAACAAGACTCTGGTCAAACTTCGTTCCCGAGGTACTACCAGTGAGTTCCTTGTAACTCGGGGACTGGTGGTCCCCATTATCTCGAAGACTATAAGAGATCTTTGAAACTTAGACTCTCCTGAGCCGTCAAGTGGTCTCTAGTTCCATTTCAAGCGGTACCTTCCATACAAATCTACCCCAAAAATTTAAAGTTTTTGCATAAAAACGTCTTTTTTTCTTATTCTAGGAAGTCTAAATTTAAATAAATTCTGCCTTTTATAGTCCCATTGAAATATAATATGGATGAACCCAAAAAAAAAATTTTTACAAGCTTTTTACATTTACTGAAAACCCAATATAATTATGTATGGGACTATGATAGGAACTTAATGTATTTAAAAATTCAGTAAAAGGGTATCCTGTGGTCGTGCATACTAGACTTCAGCGTTCTTTCTTGTTTGTTTATATATTTATAGCTATTTTCGAAAAGAGACACTTTTTCTATGTATTTTTCTTCTAAAGGGGTACATCCTTAGAGTAATAATCAAATCAATCAAAAATATCTCTAAAAGTTTGTCTGCTCGATGATAACGAATTTCGGCTCGAGTTATCCATGGCGCTTTCATGGATAGTGTTTTTAGCAATTCTAACTTAAAATACCAAAGAAAGATTTTGGATTCCAGTGAAACGGTGACCCTAGGCACCATCCAAGAGATAAAAAGCCATGTAGACCAAAAAAATATTGTTCACACACTTTGGTATATACTGACACGCCATTCTTATATAGTATCAAAATGGCTGCCATTATTATATGTTTCCGTTTTCGTTATGGTGGCGCCAATTTACATTGTCATAATCATTTGTTGCTTTTGAGTGAAGAAAAAAGGAAAGAAACAAAAAAAAATTATAAATGTTCAATAATTTTTCGCGCGTTGTTTTTCTTTAAGTTTTTTTTTTCACTTTATCGTTTATTTCGCTTTCCTTTTTTTAGATATTTTTTTCGATACAATTTTTCGTTTTTTTTTTTTCACCCGACAACTCAATGGGGTGCGCAGCTGTCATGCACTTTCCGATGCTATTAAATCGCTTCAGCGAATCCGCAAGCCATCGGGTGCCAACTGATGTTGCCAATGTTGTGTATATTATCCTGCCTGCTTGCTAACAATCTATAAGCTGCCACATCTCATCTACGCTTTCGACCATTTGTTGCTCTCTGTGGCACAGATGACGTTTGGTTAGTTTATTTGATACATTTTTTTGTGCACCTTATGTACGCTTCTATGTTTTAAAGTTGTTTATACTTATTCAGAGATAACTGTTTAAAATTTCATTACACCTCATTTAATTTTTATTAGAATATCTTAGCTGTTTCTACTTTCCTGAAACGATCTATTGCTACCTTTTCTTCATCGTCTTTTGTTGCTGCCGATTTTGATGTTAATTAAATTGCCGCTGCAATTGACACTTGATATGCTGTCGTTAATTTTTTTGTTTATTAATTTTTTTTTTTATAACGAGGGTAACTCTTAATTTTTCTCACGTTATTATGTATATTTGATCCATTTAATTCCATCGCTTCAGGTCTTTGAATAATTTAGCCAAAAAAATATTTTCTCTGACCTGAAAGTCTGATCACTATATGCTTTTGGGGTCATATTGAAATAATAATGCCGATAGAAATATAAATTTCCAATTTCCGATTATTATATTTAAAACTGGGCGAATGAATCATGCACACTGACAGACATAGCAAAGCCTCCAAACAGTAATTAAATTTCAAGCGGTTCAATTTTAAAGCTGTTTGTGTGTTTAAAATTCAAGCAGTTTGAATGCAAGCAGTTCAATTTCACACCATTTAATTTTAATACATTTAAGCTATTTAATTCCAATCAGCTCAATATCTAGCAGTTTAAGGTTAATTAGCTCGCATACAAGCAGTGCAATTCCAAGCGATTCAAGAAGTTCAATTTTAACTAAGGTGTTTAATTCCAATCAGCTCCATTTTAAGCAGTTCAATTTCAACCAGTTTAATTCCAAGTAGCTCAGCAAATGCAAGTTTAAATTTAAGCAGTTCAACTTCAAGCAGTTCAATTTCAAGCAGTTCAATTTCAAGCAGTTTAATTTCAAGCAGTTTAATTTCAAGCAGTTCAATTTCAAGCAGTTTAATTCCGAGTAGCTCAGCTAAAGCAAGTTTAAATTTAAGCAGTTCAATTACAACAGCTCATATTACAGCCAGTTAAATTTCAATCAGCTCAATTTTAAGCAGTTTAAATTAAATCAGTTAAGCAGTTTAAGCAGTTTAATTCCAAGCAGCTCAGCTTAAACCAGTTCAAAATCAAGCAGTTCAATTTTAAGAAGTTTAATTTCAAGCAAATCAATTTCAAGCAGTTCATTTAAAACCAATCAAATTACAATCAGTTAAATTCCAATCAGCTCAATTTCAAGCAGTTCAAATAAAAGTATTTCAATTTCAAGCAGTTTTATTCCAAGCAGCATAACTTTAAGCAATTCAATTTCAAGCAGTTCAATATCAAGTAGTTCAGTTACAACCAGTCCAGTTATATTCAGTTTAATTTCAATCAACTCAATTTGAAGCAGCTCAGTTCAAAGCTGTTTAATTTCAAGACGTTCATTTTCAGACCTTAAATACAGAATAGAAAAAAATCGTTGTGGACAGACGGACATTAACAATTTGGTATAAATTCAGAAACAATAATATAAAATGAATACTTCTTGAACATTCTACGGCAAACCAATATTCTGGGAGAAAAATACATCATACACATATGTAAAGTTTTTTTTTTTTTTTTCAAAACTTTAAGTATTACCCTCTAATGACACGTTTGTACTTGACAAGTTTTGTTGACGTTGTAATTGTAATGCAAGAAAAATTAATTAAAAAATACAACAAAACTTACAGCAACAAAAACAAAAACAAGAGCAACAGCAGGAGTCAAAACAATTGAATTCGATTTGTATACATGTGTATAGTATGTCATTGTTTTGAAAGTATGTGTTCGTTTGTTTGTATGTGTTGAATATGGCCAATTGCTTGTATTGTTCATATAGTTGTAAGTATTTGTATTGTTGTTGTTGTTTTTGTTGTTGTTATTGCTGCTGCCAACAGCAGTAACTCATACAACAACAACAACAAAAGAAGAATAACACAAAGCATTAAAAAATATATTCCAAATGAAATTTTCCAAACAACTCAAAAATTGTTCATATAATGCGCCAAACACACACACACAAGCAAATAAAAAGCGAAAGATAGAAAGAGAGAGGGAAAAACAAGTCACAAACACACATGTTCAAAAATTTCAACGCGCTTTGTTTGTATTTGTGGCATTCTGATTCTGTCCGTTCCTGACCTAACGTTTTGCCTTCTCTTTGCCTAAAAGTATGCACTGCATGTTGAATATGCCTGCCCAAGAGCCAAAGCAATTGAAACCAAACTGAACTGAGCTGAGCGAACTGAGCTGAGCTGCTGTGCCGAACTAGTCTCACTTTGGCATGCTTTGCTCTGCAGCTGGTCTGAGTTAGGGTCTATTCTACTACGGCTGCTGCTGTTGCTGTTGCTTCTTCTCGTTGTGGATTCGTTGTGGCACCTTTTGCATTTGACAGTTTTGTAATTAACTGCAGTCAGTGGTAGTGTGTGTGTTTGTGTATGTGTACGTATATACATGTGTGTGTGTTTCTTTTTTTATACTCAAAATACGCTCATTCAATATTCCCACTAGTGCTAAAATTCATTTCATACCAAACAAATGAAAAAAAAAAAAACAAAATAAAAAAATAAAAAAAACTGCTGCAGCTTTTAAGGCGCAACAATGGCTATACACACATACACACACATATTCAGCGGAATTTGTGCCATTTGCGAAATTAGAATTTTTCACATTTTTATGGCATTTAACAATGCCCAGCAAGCCAAAGCAACTAAATTGAATTGAACCAAACCGAACCGAACAGAGCAGAACGAATAGCAATTGATGGCATTGACGTCAACTACGATGATGGCAACGCGTTGATTCATGCATTCATTCATTCATTCATTTATTTGTTTGAATTATACTACACGTTGTATATATATGTGTGTGTGTGTGTTTGTGACACATTTTTAAATATCGTCAGTAACAGCGACATTAACGTCAAAGGTTTTTCTTTTAATATAAAACCCATTCATAGCTACAATTTTAGCGCCATTAACTTGCCGCAGGACAAAAATGAAAACATTTTTTTTTTAATAAACTCAGACTTCTTTTGTAACAGCTCAAGTGTTAAATAATAAAAAAGAATATAAATAAACAACGTCAGGTGTTACAAGTACTTGTATCTGGTGTATCTTTTGTAAACATTCGACTAGAAAAGGTTAGATGTTTTCAAGGATCTTTTGATAACCGTTGACATAAAATGTCAAAGTTCTTATTAAGCTTATCTTTGATTGCTTTTATACTTGAAATCCTTGTGATAGTTGCCAATGCAAGGCCGTCAAAATTTCCAGAACACTGGAAACAGAAGCTGGACAAAGTGCATTCAGATTTAGGCACACTGATTCCCAATTCTTAGCAGTAGCGATACAATGCCGTATCAACATGATATATAGATTCCAAGCATTTTATATTTATTTCGATTCCAAATAGTGCTATTTCATGCAGTGCAATTCATGCAGTGCAACTCAAGCAGTGCAAAGCAAGCAGTGCAAAATAAACCAAATTCAAAATAAACCAGGAAAAACGCTAACTTCGGTGGAACCGAAGCTGAAATACGCGTCACACAACACTTTTAATAGTTTATTCGTTCACCAAGGGCTTAGATTAAATCTCACAATGGATTTGTTCAAATTTGTAAGGATGCTTTATGTGTTATCAGCCCGGTCCTTATCATATCGATAGTGTTCACTTAGGTGGACATTGGAAATGCTTTAACCAAGTTTTAATTTAATTCATTTAGAATATTAAATGTTTTCAAACAAAAATTCGAAAATGGGTGGTTAGTTTGTATGGGGGCTATACCTTAAAATGGGCGTGGCACTTTAACATTAACATTTGAACAGCTTAGCACTGAGAAAAGCTTAAGTTTCGAGTTTCAATATCTTTAATATCTTTAAAACTAAACGAATGAATCGCATAAATACAGACAGACAGACGTACACGGCTAGATCGACTCATCTTGTCGTGCTGATCAAGAATATATTTACTTTATAGGGTCTACGATATCTCCTTTAATGAGTTACAAACTTTCTGACAAAATGAAAATACCCTCCACACCATGTGTGGCGGGTATCAAAATTAAATTTTGTTAATTAGTTTGTTTTTTTTAATTAAAGAGACGTGTTGCCGTATTTTTAAATACATATTTTAAATCAATTGATGCAGTGTAATATTAAGCAGTGCAAGTTAAATCAAATTTAAATTTTAAAATAATAAAAATTATATTTTGTTAATCTGTTTGTTTTATATATTAAAGAGACGCTTGCATTATTTTTTTAAACATATTTAAAATCAGTTGATGCAGCGCGTATACAAGTAGTTCAATCTAAGCAGTGCAATTCAAGCAGTACAATTCAAGCAGTTCAATTTGTGCAGAAGAAATTCAGTTTAATTTAACCAAATTTAAAAAAAATTTAATAAAAAATAATAATTTCGTTAAAACTGTTTTTTTATAAATCAAAGGAGACAAGTTGCTTTGTTATTTTTTTCATAACTTATTTTATAAATTATTTTAAATCAATTTAAGTAGTGCAATTAAATCAGAAACTCAAGCAGTGCATTTAAAGCAAAATAAATGCATTCGGTTTAATTGCATTTTGTGCATATTCAAGCAGTGTAAATCCGTGATATGCCAAATTTAAGCGGTGCGAATTCAATCAGTGCAAATTAAACTAAATTAAAAAATAAAGTAAAAAATAATAATTATGTTAAAATTGTGTTTTTTTTATTAATTAAAGAGACGCGTTGTTTAATGAAATAAAAAAAAAAAATTTATTTTAAAAATGACTTTTAAATTATTTGAAGCAGTGCAATTCAATCAGTTCAATTCAAGCAGTGTAACTTAATCAGTGTAACTCAAGCAGCGTAGTTCAAGCAGTGCACCTTTATTCAGTTTAAATCGCAAGCTTGCAACCATGCAACCGCAAACAGTGCAAATGCAATTAGGCAAAATTCACGCAGTGCAATAACGCAAATTCGAGCAGTGTAAATACATGCAGTGATAGTTCAAGCAGTGAAACTACTTTCAGTGAAAATGCATGCATTGCAAATGCAAACTATTTAATTGCAAACAATACAAATGCAAGCAGTGCAATGCATACAGCGCAAGTGGGTAAGTAAGGCAAATGCAAACAGATAATTGTAAACAGAAGAAATGCATACAGAGCAAATTCAAGGCGAAATATTGCAAATGCAAACATTTCAAATGCAAACATTGCAATTGTAAACATTGCAATTGCAAACAATGCAAACATTCCAAATTCAAGCAGTGGAAATGCAAACATTGCAAATGCAAACAGTGGAAATGCAAAATTGCAAATGCAAGCAGTGCAGATTCAAGCAGTGCAAACTAAAGCTGTGGAAATGCAAACAGTGCAAATCCAAGTACAAAGTGTATTAGTGCAAATCCAAGTACCGAAAATGCAAGCAGTGCAAATGCAAGCAGTGTATTTTTATTAATTTATTTATTTTTGTCATTATAATTTAAATTTTTTTATGCTTCTTTCTTATTTTATATTTCTTGTTGTTTTTGCAGTTCACGTTTGTTTTTTATTGTTTCCGCCTTTTTTTTTTTTTTTTTTGCTTTATGCGCCCGCATATTAAACAATTATTGCCAAATGGCAACGCCAGCTGTTCTGTTCCAAGTAAAACAGATAGAACGAGATGGCTATATATGTATGTATGTGTGTGCATATAAAATGTTGCAAATTTCTATAGTTAACATCCGTTGCCGTTTAAGCCGAACGCATTGGCCTATACGACTTGATTTTACGTTTTTTCCTTTTTTTTTTTTTTTTTTTTTTTTTTGCGCTACGGCAATTTTATGCGATTGCCAATGCTACGGAAGCATTCTACTCGTAGCAGTAGCGCAGCAGTAGCAGCATTGGGGCGTCTGCTGCAATTTATGTATATAAATGACAAAAGTACCGTTATTTATGGGGCAGCAAGCCACCGCAATTTGGCAACACTTGTTGGCCAATTGGCAATATGACCGAAAGAAAAAAAAAAAAAAAACCGTCAAGTTACTTACGCCATTTAAAAGAAAGAAGGCATTTGGCAATAGCTTTTTTGCGACGACATACAACTTAACGGCAAAAGGAGTTAACGCTGTACCTCCTCATTCCATTCCATACACAAAGGTCTTTTGTCTTTGTTGGCGTTGAATTTGAATTTTTATTGCTAATCGATTTCGCAGTCAGTTGACACGCAGCTTTGCCGCAGAAATACAAATCTTAAGCGACTCGATTCGACACCACACACAATATGGCTGCAACTGCGACAGGCTTCTTGTATTTGTCTTTTTGTATTGAACAATAAATTAAATAAGTAGCGCAATACCCTTCTGCTGCCACTACCACTGCCACGACCACTGCTACTGCTGCTGCGTTATTTTTTATTATGCTAATATTTTGCACTCAAGATTTATGAAAATGACTGCGGCGAAATACATATCTTTTGTTTTTTTTTTGGCGATTGCTGCTGATTTGACAATAAAAGGTGCTGTTCTTGTACAGAAATTTGGGATATATAAACTTTTTATATATTTTCATCACAGCCATATCAGCCTCATTGCACAGAATTTTTTTTTAAAAGCGGCAATTAAAATCAAATTAAACAATTTAAATGTACGAAAAACGCTTGTACAAGAGCGCTCTCTAATTTACATAAATTATATAAATTTGTTATTTATGTTTAACACGCTTTCGCATTTAATATATAAAAAAAACTATTTTCATAGGAAAAGGGCGGCTTCGGCTATGCTAAACCAGCGCAATGCTTTTTTGTAAAAGTAAAAATACATTTTCAATTTTTTTTTTTTTACTTTTCGTGTTCAACATAAATTTGGATTATTTTTTGTGCTTTCGTATACAAAAAGATATGACAAATTTATCGCTTTATGTTGTCGCTTCATGCTTTTTTTTTTTTTTTTTTGTATCTTACAGCTGCCCTTTTGGGTTGAGAGCTTAAAGCAGGCACATAGAGGTTATGCATTCATTTTGGTTTTCGTTGTATATCAGATTCACACATACATATATAATATATCGCCAGCATACCTAGACGTGTGTTTGAATGTTTTTTCTTTTGGCTAAACAAACAAAAGAAAATGTAAAAGTTTTTCTTTTTCCTGATTTCTCAGAAATTGTTCACATTTTAATTCCGAGTTGAGTTAAGGTTTGTGTTTTCGAAGCAAAGCAGCAACAACAGCAACAGCAGCAGCTGTATATATAATGCATATCGATTTGTTTGTATTTGTTTGTATGTGTGTGTGTGTATTTTTTTATAATACGGAAAAGTTGTCAGGTGTATTCTTTTTATACCCGCCACACATAGTGTGAAGGGTATTATCAGTTTGTCGGAAAGTTTGTAACGCATTAAAGGAGGCATCGGAGACCCCGCAAAGTATATATATTATCGATCAGCTCGACGAGACGAATCGATTTAGCCATGTCCGTCTGTCTGTCCGTCTGTCTGCCTGTCCGTCTGTCTGTCTGTCCATCTGTCTGTCTGTCCGGCTGTTTATTTCAACGCAATTTACTCGGAGACTATAAAAGATATTTAGCTGAAATTTGAAACTTAAGCTTTTCTTGGCAACGACCAGGTCAAGTTTGAATATGAAAGTGCCACGCCCATTTTTAGGTATAGCTCCCATACAAACTTACCGTTTTTTTCGATGTTTTGTATGAAAATAGTTATTATTTATGCATATATTCACTCTAAATTGTGTAAAAATTTTTATACTGGCATCCATTGTCTAATGTTATGTACCACGCCCATTTTTAGGTATAGCCCCCATACAAACTTAACGGCCATTTTCGAACTTTTGTATGAAAATGGGTTTTATTTTGGAATGTATTTACTCCAAAATGGCCTAAAAACACATCTAATATCATCCAATATCAAAAGCAAGGTGCCACGCCCATTTCTGGCATAGGCCCCACACATCGTGAGTTGTATTAGACCATTGACACCGTCCAAACCCATCTCGAAGTTCAATTTAAGCTACTAATGATAACACATTAACAATTTAAAAATACGTGTGACGGGTATATAAGCTTCGGTTACACAGAAGTTAACGTTTTTCCTTGTTTTTTTTGTTTAATTTCTGCCAACAGCAGCAGCAGCTAAAAAGCAAAGAAAAAAAATTCATGCTTTGCTATTAAAATCGTTTAGCAAATTATTGTTGCATACATTTAGGCGTGCGCTTGCAGCTAGGCGCATAAATTTTTTAATTAAATTTTTTTTTTAATATTGTCAATATTATTGTTTAATCATAATCAATCAAATTCAATTAAAATGCATGCCAATAAAATTTCAAAAAAAAAAAAAAAAAATAAATAACAAGAAAAATATTTTATAAAAAAAAGAAAAATAAAAAAAAAAAATTTTAATTTATTTAAAAAAAAAAAAAATTAAATTAAATTATTGCAAATCAAACATTTTATTACATAACAAGCTATTGTATTTTGCACTTTTATGCTTTTAAACAAGCATGACAGTCATTAGCGTTAAACAAAACAACAGCATTATTAGCAGATACATTTGTATCTGCATAAATTTAAAATTATTTTATTTTATACAAGCTATACAATCCTGACATATGTAGAATTTATATATATTTTTATAGGATTTTTTCATTTACACAAGTGCAAAAATTCCCAAAACACACACACACACAAAACACACAGAAAATCCTAAAAAAACATTTGTTACAAATTTTTGCTCCTCTATAAATATATATTTTTTAACTGTAATAGTATTGGTTAGGTTAGCATCTAAATGAATGTATCTATGTATGTATGCGTATATGTATTTGCTTTATTCGTTTATTTTTTGGTCATATTTATTTTTCTTTTTTTTTTTTGGTAAAACTGTCAGCCAGCTGTATCTATCTTTCTATCTTTTTTTATTTGTTGGATTTGTATCTATGTATCTAACGCATTTATAGCTGCTCGTAAATTTTGAGATTATTTTGCGGTGTTAAGCATTTTATTTTAACAAATTTTAGATGTGTAAATAAATACATTTTTTGCCTAATATACATATTTGACCAAATTTAATTGAAAGCAATTTGGTAAAAAAAAGATAAATTTGGCTGCTGCTGCTCAAGTGCCACTTGACTGCAATTAGTTGCATAATACAAACAATCCGGAAGTGCATATTTTCTTTTTTTTTTTATATTAAGACAATTTGTATGCACTGATTGATCTATGCTTTTCTGTTCAGCATGATAGATCACATAGATACATATGTACGTGTATATATATTTAGTTTAGTTACAAGCGAGAGTTCAAAATGCCAGCAATGCGTCTGTGCTCTAAAAATATATTTAACAAAAATAGCAACAGTTTTTCTCCATGCCACTTCAGTATATATTTTAAGTGCAACACGACAAACAAACATTCTAATGACTGCGGTGACACTTTTGTGGAAATGCAACGCTGTGCCAAGTTCTTTTGAGTTGTTTAGATACATATGTATCTACATATATAATATAATTTTATATAGGTACTACCTGCCTCTGCTGACATTTTATATACTTCGACATTTTTTGTTTTTTTTTTTCTTAGAACTGCTATAAAGTTTGTTGCATGTATTTTTAAATTAGATTGAAATATGTACGAATGATTTAGAGTGTGCATGGAGCCAGTTGCACGCTGGCACAATATTTAGTTAGTTACTGTAGCAAACATGACAATATAATACTAGTCTAAACAAAATAGGAGAGAGAGTCTAGTCGAGTCGAATCGAACACAATTGTTGCATATGGCTGCAGTTTTTAGAATGTTATTTGTTGCTTTTGTTGTTGTAGTACAAATATCGTTTCTAGATATTCAGATTTTAGTAAGTTATCGTATTGACTTTAATAGATTCTACCTTTTTGGATAATCTATACTAATATTATAAAGAGGAAAAATTTGATTTTTTTTTTTTGTTTGTTTGAAATGAATAGGCTCCAAAACTACTGGACCGATTTTAAAAATTCTTCCACCGTTGGCTAGCTACACTATTCCCGAGTGACATAGGCTATGTTTCATTTTCAAAATAATTAGGGATGCTTACTAAGACTTGAATAATCTAACCCAAGTTGTAAAATAATAAAAAAAAAACTTCCTTCAATATTATATATTATTGTAAAATATATTAAAAATAGTACATTCTTCACTACATAGTATTAAACAAAGTCGATTTCTCTGTCCCTTTGTTTGCTTAAATCTTTAAAACTACGCAACGGATTTTGATGCGGTTTTTTAAATAGATAGAGTGATTGAAGAGGAAGGTGTATATTTTGGGAAATTTTGACCCGGAGCAGTGGAAACTGGAAAAGCCTAATGTTTGGAACGTGGAGGGGCCTTGAAACCGGAAAAGCGATATCTTTGGAATGAATAGACGTAAAGACTTGAAACAAAGCTCATTTGAAATATAGAAAAAAAACATTTTTGTCGTTCAAGGTGTTCAAGGGACTTCCGAAAGGGATTTCCGGACCTGGGACCCATATGTGGACCCAAAATAGATTTTTTTTTATCAATTTTTTTTATTACAGGTGTGCACTTAGACGGGATTTTAGAAAATTTTGACCCGGAGCCTAATGGGAGCCTTGAAAAAAAGTCATACATTTGGATTGAATAGACGTAGAGACTTGCGAATTTGAATGATGGTTAGTCGTGTTTAGAAGATTTCCAGAATTGTAACCCAATTTTTTTGAACAATTTATATTTAGCCACCAAATAGAACCAAAAAAAAAAAAAAATAAACGAGAGCAAGGCCGCGGGTACTTGCTAGTGAGTACGTAAAGAAATCTTAGTTACCAGATTATTCGTTTCTAATTTTCATGCTCTTGCTCATGCTCAAACAAAATGAGGGTGGCTTAAGAGTAATAAAATGATGAAAATACTTTGGTAGAACCAAAGTTTTGATACATATCACATGAAATTTTCATAAATTTTTGAGTCGCATTGTGATTTGCGACTGCGACTTGAAAATTTATGAAAATTTCATGTGATATGTATCAAAACTTTGGTTCACAATTTTTCCCAACACTAGTTTGCGTTTTTTAAACATTTTTGTTTTTGAATTTATAATTTTATTTTAATGGTAAAAATAAAAAAAAAAAAAAAATTGTGAAATATTGGAGATGCAAGAACAAAATAAAATAAACGTTTTTGAACAACGAAAAAAATAGTGAAAAGGAAAACCACAACTATAAAGTTGTATACTAGCAATATAACTCCTTGATTTTCAATGTGAGTGACAGAGATGCAATAATCAAAAATGGTCAACATTCTTGATCAACGATGAAAATAACTGTGCTGCTCACGAAGTCTTGCATGAGTGCATAAAAGCATAAGTGCAAACGAAAAAGCGAATGGCAGATCAAGTTTTTGGAATTATTTTGGTTTGGTGTTTAAAATATCAAATTTCGCCTTTTAATTTTGGTGTTGGGATATTTTCTAATAAAATTAAAAAAAAAATTAATTAAAATTTTAATAATGTTTTTGATTTCAAAACAATTCTCTACAATTTTGAATTTAAATTAAAATATTCCAATACGAAACATATTAAGATTGCTCAAATGTAATTATGATAAAATATCATTTTCAAATAAGTTAAGACAGTTTCTTATTATCTTCGCATTGCATTTACATTCCGTAGTCTGTAATTTATTTAGTTTTTTTTTTTACTTAATTTCTAGATTACTAAAAAGGTTGACTACTTCGTGGTAGAGTATATTGCCAAAACGTTCGAATACTAAAACAATAATTACAGTCGACAGAAACCATAAATAAATTTAACTTCCCAAATAGACACGTATTAGATCGGTATTTTCGACACAATTTTAATTGTAGTACAACGCAAACAAAAAATATGAACTTACAAACGGTTTTTCTCTAGACCCATTTTAAGGAGTACCCCCCATACAAATTTACCACAAAATTTTGGGGTTTTGCATAAAAACGACATTGTTTTTTATTCTAGAAAATTCAAATTAAGTATAAATTATGTCTATGATAGTCCCAATCTAATATACCAATATGGGTAGGACCAACAAAATTTTATTAATAGCCCCCCATACAAGTTTACCCCCAAAATTTTGAGTTTTTACATAAAAACGTCATTGTTTTTTATTCTAGAAAATTCAAATTGCGTATAAATTATGTCTATGATAGTCCCAACCAAATATATCAATATGGGTAGGACCAACAAAATTTTATGAATAGCCCCCATACAAGTTTACCCCGTTTTTACATAAAAACGTCATTGTTTTTTATTCTAGAAAATTCAAATTAAGTATAAATTATGTCTATGATAGTCCCAATCTAATATACCAATATGGGTAGGACCAACAAAATTTTATTAATAGCCCCCCATACAAGTTTACCCCAAAATTTTGAGTTTTTACATAAAAACGTCATTTTTTTTATTTTAGAAAATTCAAATAGAAAATTTTACATAAAAAGTCATGGTTTTTTTTTTCTAGGAAGTTCAAATTTAGTACAAATTATGTATATGGTAGTCCCAATGAAATTGACCAATATGGGTAGGCCCAACAAAATTTTAGGTATAACCCCATTCAAAGATGTACCCGATTTTTAAGTTTTTCTATAAAAATCCAATTCGATGAGGTATGGTAGTAAAATAGAACCTCACTTAAGGGACATATAGATTGGGTATAGGGTATCTTGCAGTCGAGCCTACTCGACTTCAGCGTTCTTTCTTGTTTATCATAAGAAATGTTTTCACCATATTTCAAGTAATAGCTTCATAAATAAAAATTGAAAGTAAATAAAAATTTCTTTCATATGTAAACTCGAAATTTGCGTTAGGTTTGTATGGGGGCTATAATTAAAAGTGGGTGTGGCACTATCTACGACCGAAAAAAAACTTAAATTTCGAATTTCGGTTCAATGACGAACGGATTCGTCTCGTCAAACTGATCAAGAATACGAGGTGTGTTCAAACATTATCGCGAATTTTCAATTTTCGCGGGTTACATATTGTTAGTACTCATGTCTCTCACTTATGCCGACAAGTTCGGCCATTTTGAATGTTCACTTAATTGTTGACAGCTGCTTTGCTTGCACGTTTTTTTGGATCGTCTTCGACTTTTACCTATTCAAAAAATGGATCAAAGAACCTGTATCAAATTTTCTTTTTTCTGAATGGAATAAATGGAATAAAAATGTTGAAGAAGGCTTATGGGGACCGAGCTTTACCAAAATCAACAACATTTGATTGGTATAAATTGTTGAAAGAAGGTTGCGAACGTGTTGAAGACGAAGAGCGCCCTGATCAATCATCGACCTCAACGGACGATGCTCACATATGAGAAACATTGCTGATAAAATTGGCGTATCGAAAGGATCAATTAATACAATTTTGAATTAATACGATTTTCGTGACTTTTTTGCCAAAAATCCAACCAATATCGTTCCGCAACCACCGTATTCGCTTGATTTGGCACCGTGTGACTTCTGGCTATTCCCCAAACTCAAGAGACCACTCCGGGTAACGCGTTTCGAGTCGATTGAGGAGATAAAAGCTGAATCGAAGAAGGCGCTGATGGCTATACCGAAAAGGTACTATTTGGCATGTTTCGAGGATTGGAAAAAACGTTGGCATATGTGTATTTTATCGGGAGGGGATTACTTTTAAGGGGATAAAATAGATATTCATGAATAAATAAATAATTAAAAAAAAAACACAAAATATGCGATACTTTTTGAGCACACCTCGTATATAACAACGGGTATAGATTATTAAAAGTTCTTCGTACAAAAACTTCAACAGCTGCTTACCATTTATACTAAATCTTACATTTATTATGTTTTAATTGCCAAATTTGTTGGCTTTATTTAATTGGTAGGCAGAAAATTGATCGGCAGACAACCAAACATTAGAACAAATAGACGAATGGACGTATAAATGGAGAGTTAGATAGACAGACGGACATAGTTATGAATCGATGAAAGACAGACAGACGTACGAACGGGCTGATGAACAGATGAGATATACATATCTTGATATAGATCGATGCTATCAAAATTTTTATTTTATAATTTAACAAATTTTAGAAGAATAGTTTAAGTAACTTATGCGACATTCTTAACGCAGCTCGATTATTGTATACGAATAAAGAATTAATTAGAAAACATTTTTGTATTTTTATTTTATTATGCCCAAATTGAACTCATTCTAATTTTCCAACTTTTCTTAACATTTTCTTCATTATTTTTTTTAATTTTTTTATAAATTCGATCGTGTTCGTTGTTCAATTTTCTACACATTTCAATAACATTTCAATTAGATTCAATCACATTCAATCGACTTACTTCGTGCTTGATTATAATGTTCGCGTGTTTTGCATTTACTTCGTGCGTTTTCGTGCTGCTTTTTTCTGCTGCTGTCTGCTGCTGGTAGCTGCGACTTCGACTTTAGCCGGCTTCTTGCGTAGCTAAATGCGATAAATGCGATCAGTTGTGTGCTGAACGTCGAGTGGATACATCGTGTGCTGTGCGCCTTACTTAAGCTGACAGCAAAGTTTTGGAGCAAAATATTGAAGAAAAATATAAAGAAAAATTAGTAAATCTGATCTTGAGCGTGTGTGTGCAACGAAGACGTCTTGGAAAGAAAAAAAAATTCACTGAATTTTTATTTTCTTTTAATACAATTTCTCAGCTTGTTATTATAATTATAAATTATAATTGCGCTAGAGAATACAAAGTACACAACAAGCTTTTAAGAATTTAATAAAAAAAAAAAAAACATTTAATAAAAAATGAGGGAAATTGTACACTTACAAGCTGGTCAATGCGGCAATCAAATTGGTGCTAAGGTAAGTGAATTTCAAATAAAACAACTCAAAAAAAAAAAAAACTAAATAAAATAGCCACACGCAGCGGCAATTCGTGTATAAATTTTTGGTTTGGCTTTCCTTTTTTAGCAAATAAATCAATTCAGTTGGGGGCAAAAAAAAAAAAAAAAAATATTCTATCAAAAATTTGCTGCAACGCATAAAAAAATGCACAAAAGTATGCGTAAGCAAGACGTAGAACAACGCAGTTTTCGGTTAAAATTTTTTTTTGTTTTGGAACTTTTTCGTGAATCCAGTTTTCGACAACTCCTTTGACTTGTGCTGCTGCTATTGCTGCTGTCAGTGAGAAATCAATGTCAATGCAATCGAGCAATGCACGCAAACAATTCAACATAAAAAAAAATTGCATGAAATTAAAAAAAAAAATTAAATAAATTTAAAAAAAAAAAAGAGAAACTTGTATCGCACTAATAGATACATTTTGTATTAAATTTAACAAGATACAAAAGTATCTTTCGTGTTTGTGTATTTGCTATGTATCCAATTTAATTGAATTTAACAAAAAATAATCTTTTAGATAAATATATACACAAGCAGTTTAGTCAATTATATTCAATTGCCGGCGTCAAAAGTGGCTAAAGAAAATCAAAACTCAACTGATAATGACTCAGTTCTGTTTATTTGTATTTTTATAGTTCTTTGAATCAGTAAAATTTCCACGAATTATGAATAACCTAAAAAAAAAATAAAAAAAACAGATTAGAACTTTTGATTCTTATCTTAAGTAAATCGGAAGTAATTACAGCAAACATTCATTCAAGTAATTCGAGTAACACTTGAACTTTATGCTCTGTTATTGAATTTCAATGCACCCTCTTTAAGGACTCGCCTTATGAAAATTCTTTATTCAAGCAAGCCGCACAAGTGCAAATATGAGTCACACACACATGTGTTTTTTTTTTTTTTTTAAGGCGTAGGCAAAGCAGTACCGCATATAAAACATATGTTCACCGGAATTCAAATTGGCTGCGTATTTAGTTACACACTAGAGCCAGACTTCGGTTTAAAAATCGACTTCAATTTCCGCTGATATTGAAAATGCGTTTCTTATTAATAAAAAAAAAATAAATAAAATACAAATGAAATTAATAAATAAATAAAATGTGTGATAAGCACGTTGTTTGCATAATTAAAATGCAACATTGGCAAATTAGATTTTCTTTGTTAAAACACATTTTGACTCATTTCGAAAAAAATCTTTGATACGCTTCAGATATAAAATAATGTTTGGAAACGCAGTTAAAGCGTGGAATTAAATATTTTACTCATAATAAATATTTTTTCCCATCTAACCCTTTTTATTTTTTTATACCCGTTACACATAGTGTAAACGGGGTATATTCAGATTTGTCAAAAAGTTTGTAACGCATTGAAGGAGGCATCGGAGACCCCATAAAGTATATAAATTCTTGATCAGCTCGATGAGACGAATCGATCTAGCCATGTTCGTCTGTCTGTCCGTCTGTCCGTCTGTTTGTTGATATGCGATCTTTTCGATGAAGATATAAAGATATTGGGCTGAAATTTTAAACTTAAGCTTTTCTCGGCAACGACTAGGTTAAGTTCGAAAATGAGAGTGCCACGCCCATTTTTAGGTAAAGCCCCCATACAAACTTATCGATTTTTTTCGATTTTTTTTTTAAATAGTAATTATTTATGAATGTACTCGCTCCCAATTGGGTAAAAACATTTTTTTGGTCATCCAGGGTCAAAACCAAGTCGACACGCCCATGTAACGGGTATTTCAGCTTCGGTTCCACCGAAGTTAACGTTTTTCCTTGTTTTTTTCAATTCGTAGATTTTCTGGGTTCTGACATTGTCAAAATCACACCATTCTAGATCAGTATTTGAAAGCTGTTTCGAAATACTTAGCAATGTCCCTCTGTCCGTTCATCTGCGGTATACAAATGATTATCTCGGGGGCTTAAAATGAAATTGTATAGAAACCGCTAGAGCTCACTTATGTCCAGATTAATGTAGCAGCCCCTTATAAGCCTTCTCAAATCATTTGAAATTTTCTTGAGAAACTTTTTTTTACTCAATTTTGAAACTGCAAATTTGGTATTTCACGAAATTTGACATAGCTCGGAGTTCTTACAGTAGAGGCCTAGTTGAGTAAAAAAACTTTATACTTAGAATTTTCGGGGAAACCCCAAAGTGTACAGCTAGGGTGAAAAAATTCATTTTTCTCTCTTTTTCACTTATAGAGCTATAAGTACTAAGCTATAACTAAGTAAATTTCGAACCAATTTCAATTTTTTAATAATTTTTGGAAAGAAAAAGTTTAAAACTTTCGAAAAGTATCTATAATATTATGATATTTTTTATTCTATTTGTGTATATTTTCAAAGCAAAATTTCTTTTAACTTTCCCAATTTACTAAGTTCTAGGCTTGAAAAAGAGTAGCAGTTTTGTTGGGGCTCCCCGAAAACTCTTAAACAGACCTAAAATCTCTAATATAAAATTTAAAGTTTCCAATATGACAAATATTTTATATGGCTGCCGTGCAATCCCAATCGAAGATTTAAATTTTTTTAATATTGTATGAAACCCTTTCTAATTCTTAGAAAGACAAATTGTGCAGAAAGGAAATTTATATTAGGTTCCGTACGGTGTACCGTTCCGCTTTTCTTTTTTGAAATGCTTTCCCGATACAGCTCATTCCGACATTTATCAAAACTGTTTCTTACACATATTCCTAAAGACTTCGAGACTCACAGACTCACAGGAATGTTTAGCACAGACGGATACTTTCTCAGTTCAAAAAATTGGTGTATATATAGTACAAGGGGGTCCAAGAAAATCTCTTTTGTTTGTTTTCATATCTACTCTAAAATTTAATAAAATAAACTAAATTAATAAAATAAAAAAAATTCGCTGTATATATTTTTATTTAGTTTTTTAAAAAATGTTTGAACTAATTGTGAATTATATCTAATATTTCATTGAATTTAAGAGCAGATTTGAAACTAACAAAAAGAAATTTTGTGTGACACTCTTGATTGATTTTCTAAAACTGTTAATTCGTGTACTGGTTTTTTTTTTTTTTTTTTTGCACTTATAATTCGCAAACTGTTTATATTATTTTAAAATTTTTGATTTTTAATCAGTTTCAACGCATAACGAACCCATAAAATATATACAGCGAGAGACGAATCGACCATGTCCGTCTGTCGAGTGTTAAAGTTTTAAAGATGACCGAAATTACTTTGTACTCCAGTTACTTGAGCAGAACCAAGGTGCCACGCCCATTTTAGAAAGCCCCCAACAACACCACTTCAACTTTTTGTATAAAAAGTTATTATTTATGAATTACACAAAAGAATGTGCCACCCCATTTCAGAAAGCCCCCAACAAACTACCACTTTTTCGATTTAAAAAACGATTATTAGAATATATTAACCAAAAGGGAAGAACCTTATGAACCAATGCAAACAAGGCCCACGCCCATTTTAGAGCCCCAACAAACTACCGCCCACTTCGAGTTTTTAAGAAACATTTATATCGAAAATCAATTAAATTAAATACCGAAGGAGGCAAAAAACCAAAAACCAAATTCATCGAAATTAATCCAAACTATCAAAAGTTTTGTATCTATTTTCCACGAGTTAACTTTTTTCCTTATTTTTGGTTTATTTTAATAATTATGTTAATATAGAAATTTAGGCTTTGTAGCGCATTGTGAAGCTTATTGAAACGCTGCTGTTTCTACAAAAAATTGTTTTTGTATCTTATTTCGGTTTCGATTTGTATATAAAAAAAAATATTAAATTGCATTTGTGCTTTATTTTTATTTTTGTTTTTTTTTAACTGTTTACATTAATTCAGCGTATTTTGATACCAGTTGTTTTGCTGTTTATACCCGATAGCTATTTATTTTGTATCTTAAGCGTTTATTATTTTTTATTTATTTTATTTGAGATACACCCATTTAAACACGCTTTATATTTCATTATCATACAACACAAACACACACTCTCTCTCTCTCAAAGCTAAAATACTATCTCTTACATTTAGTTGCAATTAAAAATGCTTATTGCTCTGATTAGTAGCTACATGCATGTATCTAGCAGATACATCAACAGAAATAATTTAAAGCCGAAAATAATAATATAGCTTAAATAGCAGACATGTTCCAGCAGAAGAAGTTGCATTGTAACGAGTCATAAGACGTTGAATAAAGGCAGATTCACGGACCAGTGAATTTTAAATATAGTCTAAGAAATAAAGAAAGAGAAACAAAGATCAAAATAAAAAAAAATATATCTATATATAAAAAAAACTGCTGCAGCTTTTATATACACAAAGATAGCGCGCTGCAGTGATTGCAGTGAAGTTGTATATTAAAATTATAAATAAAAAAGAAATGTATATCAAGTAAATAACAAAAAAAAAAAATGTATATATATATAAGAAAAACATTTCCTCAACATTTGTCGGTTAATTAGATTTTGTATCTTTTGTTTTCGATATATTTTTTATTTATATTTTGTATCTCAAATGCGCAGCAAAGAATTAGCTACTTAGTTTAATAATTTTGTTGTGAAGTTCATCTGATAGCTGCAGTTGGTACTTTGCTACTTTCAAAAGGAAATATAGCTGCATGTATCTACAATAATTTCAATTCATTTGCTACTTGGGCGTCTTTGTCTTTGTTGTTGTTGCTGTTGTTGTTTGTTTTATTAAAGCGTCAAGTTCAAGCAGCCGGCTACCGGCAACCATTCGACTGCCTGCCTGCCTGCTGCGCTTGGTACTTGCTAACATTTTTATTATAATTTTGCCTGCTGTTGCAGACAAAAAAAAAAAAAAAAAAGTATCTCTGTACAACTTAAAGCACATTCCGGGCTGCAGCATAATGAAAATACCGCATAGCTTGAATGAGTATGTTGCACTTAAGCCAAGTGACATGCAACAGCAACAGCAACACCGTACAGCATTTTATTTTAGGCCGGAATTTTCAATATCTACGTCGTCGTCGTCGTCGTCTGCGCTTGTCGACATTGTTTTCTTCGTTTCGAAACGATTGAAAGATTTATGCGTTTTACGCTTGAATGAGCTGTAAGAAATGCGTGTTCTATTGTGGCATTTCAATTTCAAGTTGTATCTTAAATTATTTTCTTGTTGAAAATAGATTTTAATTTGGTAATTTTCACTGTCAATTGACTTTCAAAAAAAAAAGACAAAAAGTATCTCAAACGACGACAACAATTTTAGCTAATTATTTCAGTATTTAAATTAATTTCTAACAAATTTATTGCATTAGGTGTGGCATGTCTTAAAACTTTTTTTTTTTTTTTTTTTTTTTTTTTTTTTTTTTGGCCCCCTTTTTTTATTCGCTCGCATATACTCTGCAGCAATTTTAAATATTTCCGTAACACATAATGCCTTACTAAATATGTCTTTAGATAAAAATTTTAAGATATATACATGATGTATTCACTCAATTGCTATGATTTGTTTAGGCATATGTTCGATCAATTGTACTTTTATTTGTTTAACTGTCCGTCTGTCTGCTATCTGTTTGTGTGTTATTTTTTTCTTTATTGTAGTTCGTATTTGATTTCTTTTCTAGCGTAATTCTCAACGCTTGAGCGGCCAAGCACTAGATACAAAATACTTTCAGTTAGATATATAGACAGCAGCGCATACATATATATTTAGTTTTAGCGATCTACAGCGCAGACTGCCTTATGCAGCATAAGCAATTTTTTTTTTTTTTTTTGAATAGCAAACTTTGTTTAGCTTTAACTGTAACTAAACAAGTTGGCATGTATACACTGACGGAAATTAATATAATATCATATTTTATTTTTTTGTTGATTTTTTCAAATAATTTTCTAGTTTATTTGACTTAAGATTTTGTCATTAAGTAAATAGTTAAGATTTAAGAAGAGAGACTAATAAAAAAAACGCAGTCATGCTTAGCTCAATTACTGTTTTTTATACATATTCTTTTTGTTTAGTTAATTATTTTTTTAAATCTATTTTTATTTTTATTTTTATTTTTATTAAATTTATTTTTTTAAATTTATTTATTTTTATTTTTTTTTTTTTTAATTTTTTTTATTCTACACTATTTTATTTTTTTTTTTTTTTAATTTATTTTTTTTTAAATTTATTTATTTATATTTTTTTTAATTTTTTCTTAAATATTTTTTACTGAGTGTTTTTTATTTTAATTTTGAAATATATATTTTTTAATTTATTTTTTTAATATTTTTATTTATTTTAATTCTGTTCTTTTTTTTTTTCATTTTAAATTTTTGTCATGAGAGTTATTATTTTATTTTTATTTTTGTTTTTTAATTTATTTTTTGAATCTTTATCATCATTCAATCATTTTATAAATATATATTTTTTTTTTTTAATTTATATATTTATTTTTTGATTAGGTTTTTTTTTGTTCTTAATAGTTTTTATATTATTTTTTTCTATTTATTTTATTTATCTTTTTATATGTAGTTTTTTAATTATTTAAATTTTAAGTCTTATTTATTTTTTATTTTTTTATTGAGAGTTTTTATATATATTTTTTTCAAATCATTTATTTTTTAATCTATTTATAATTATTTTTTTTTTTTTTTTTTATTTTTTTCTTATCATTAATTTTTCTTTTGAGTTATTATTTTATTTTATTTATTTATTTTATTTTTTCATTTCTTTAATATTTTTATACATAGTTTTTTATACCCTGTACCCAAAGGGTAAAAGGGTATATTAAGTTTGTGCGAATGTATGTAACAGACAGAAGGGAGGCAAGATAGACCCTATAAAGTATATATATTCTTGATCAGCATTGGAAGAGAGAGTTGAACTAGCTATGTCTGTCTGTCCGTCCGTCCGTCTGTCCGTCTGGTCATTTTGGAATTGTTTTTTTTTTTAATCTATTTATTTCGGCAAAATTAAACTTAAAATATTTTGTAATAAAAATAAAATAAATAAAAATATTTATATTTATTTTTAGTATTATTATTATTTTTTTTTTTATTAACTTTTTTTATTTTTTTTTTTTTTCATAATTTTTATATTTTTCGTATTTTTATTTTTTTTTATTTTTAATTTTTTAAAAATGTAGTTTTTCTTTTATTTAATTATTAACTTTTTTTTTTTTTTTTTGTCTTCGTAATTTTTATATTTTTTTTTTTAAAATTTTTTTTTTTTTTTTTATTTTTTAAAAATTTAGTTTTTCTTTATTTAATTTTTTCCTTTTTATATTTTTCTTGAGAGTTTTTACTTTATTTTAATTTTTAAATATATATTTTGGAATTTATATTTTTTAATTTTTTAATTCTTTTTTTTTTTTTTTTAAATTCTGTTCTTATTAATTTTTTTTAAGTTTTTTCTTGAGAGTTATTATTTTATTTTTTGTTTTTTAACTTATTTTTTTTTAAATTTAGTTTTTATATTTTTTATATATTTTTATATTTTTCTTGACAGTTCAAATCTATTTTTATCGTTTAAAAAAATTAATTAAAAAATATTTTTCCAGTGATACTATTTTAATTACTGTCAGTGTGTGTATCTGCAACTAGCTCCGCACACGATCAGTTGCTTTCGTTTACAAATTTTTGATGGAATTTTCGCTTGGCTGGAAAACTCAATTTTCGCTATAAACTGAAGCACATTTTTCATTTGCAGCAAGTGTTGCTGCTACTGCTGCTGCGCTCTGGTTTGTTGCCAGGCGCCATAGAATGCATCAGCTGTTGCTGACCAATTCAATTCAGTTCCAGTCAACAAGCAACGCCAGAATTGCAGCAACAAAAAAAAAAAAAAAAGAAGAAAAAAAAAAAACTTAATTAATTTTTTTTTTTTCGCTGTGGTTCTTTCTTATTTCATTATAATTTTTTTTCTTCTTTTTTCGTATTCGTTCATTTTCGCTGCTTGTGCGATCTTTTAATTTCTCAGTTTCCCAGGTCGTTGCCCAGTCGCATTACAATTTTTTTTATGTGAGTCATACATTCTATATGTCTATATGTCTGTCTGTATGTGTGTGTGTGTATCTTTCACTTTAAATGTATCTGTATCTTTAATTTATATGTAGCTGTAGTAGCTGTAGCTGTATCTAAATATGCCTTAGATACGCACCAACATTTGAAAATGCATCTTTTGCGGCTATTTTTAACACTTTCGCTGCGGAAAGGTTGCTTTTGCTTTGCACCCCAGGAGCGTTTTCCTATGCAGTTCGCTTCAGCGCCATTACTTCGTATGCCTTTTTGGAAATGCACAATGTACAACACAGATATAAATATGCATTTTCTGTGTATTTCGTATGAAAAACTATTTTAAAAACATGCGACAGCAACGTTTTGCTGTAAGATTCCTGCGCGTGTATGTGTGTGTGTCACATATATTTTTTTTTTTTTTGTATTTTAAAACCAAATATATTCCACTGCGCAACGGAAAGGCAGTTGTTGTGCCGCGACAAAGTTAGGAAGAAGCACCTCCTCCGTGCATTTTTAAATTTAGCTCCAAATCAGGGCATGTTGGAGTCACACTGGCGGCGGCGACGGCGGCAGCGTGTTGCAATGTGCTTTAAGGCAGCCAAGAGTAGCAGCGCGGGTGTTTTTGGAAAGTTCATAAATTTAGACAGCGAGTGGCCAACTCAGCTTTTTTTTTTTTATTTTTATTAGTTTTTTTTTAATTGTTTTGTTTTTTTTCAAACTTTTGTCATCGTCGTTTATTTCATTTTTGTCACTCTCAACGACTGTGGCTTGCCATCTGTCATGTTCAACGAGGGGCGCGGATTGTATATGTTGAACTCTGGTACTGGGCTGCCTGCCTGCCTGACTGCCTGTCACTCGCTTTGACTTCGAGGCAGCAAAAGCTTTAGAGTGGCAAATTATTCAATTTGATGTATGACCAGGCCGTAAAAAACGGATTTTCCATCTATGCTGACATCGTTGAAAAATATTTTTGGGCAAGTTTTCAGCCTAAAGTGCAAAAGTTGCTGTTAAAGTGCAACGCTATGCTGCGCTGAGCTGAGCTGAGAGCATAGAAAAAGATAGATCACTAAAGTGTGCTGCTTGTTGTATCTTAATTACAATCTGCATTTGCATGGCTTTTTTTTGGGCTGAAATAAAATTTGTTTTCCATAAGAAAATCAATCAAAAAGATTTAAAGTGTATCTTGCCTTGAGGCTAATATGGAACAAGATCAATTGCTTGGCTTAGAAAAATTAATCAAAATAATTAAAAAATATTATTGCTGCATAAGATGAATAAAGAACTTTTAGACGGTATCGTTTTACAAATATCGTCATCATTCGCTTAGGTATCGCACTAAAAAATACCAGGAAATGTGAAAAACGTTTAGATTGCGGAACGTTAGTAAAAATTTATTTGTTCTAACAATTTTAATTAACCTTTTAAGTGTGCTGTTTTCTAATTTTTTTCTTCTAATTTCAGTTCTGGGAGATTATCTCCGAAGAGCATGGTATCGACAGCAATGGCATCTATGTCGGCGACAGTGATCTGCAATTGGAGCGCATCAGCGTTTACTATAATGAGGCATCAGGTAAGATGATTACAATACAAGAGTCTGAAATGCAATACAATTGAAATTGAGACGATTCAGACAGAATGCTTTTGTGTATTTTTCAATTTAATGAGCGAATGCCAGTCTAAATGGCTTTTGTACAGATAATCGATATTGTTAATAGTCATAGAACGCATACAATCATGCCGCGCTGTAGCTGCCATCTTTGGCTCAAGCGACGCACGTGCTGCGCATGCGAAGTATAGCAATTTCTGACGCAGTTCTTTGATTGACTCATACGCATAGCTTTCATATATTAGAGTTTTACTGATTTATTCTCTATCTTTGTTCTTTTCGTTCGTTTTAGCTGTAACAAGTTCATCAGGTGGCAAGTATGTGCCACGCGCCATACTTTTGGATTTGGAACCGGGTACCATGGAATCGGTGCGTTCTGGTCCATATGGACAGCTCTTTCGTCCCGATAATTTTGTCTTTGGCCAATCTGGCGCGGGCAATAACTGGGCCAAAGGTCATTATACCGAAGGCGCTGAATTGGTGGATAATGTTTTGGATGTTGTGCGCAAGGAGTGCGAGAATTGCGATTGTCTGCAGGTATTATCTCTCTTTTTTTCTATAATTTCAATTGTATGCCTAATTTCCTACTTCTGCTTTTTAAGGGCTTTCAATTGACGCACTCATTGGGCGGGCGGCCTTGGTCCGGGGGTGGTTCTTACCCTCAAAAAAAAAAGAAGAAAAAAGCAGGATCGTATTATGAATACTTATTCGGTTGTACCATCACCAAAGGTTTCGGATACTGTTGTCGAACCGTACAATGCTACGCTGTCCATACATCAACTTGTCGAGAATACCGATGAGACATATTGCATTGATAATGAAGCACTTTATGACATTTGTTTCCGCACCTTGAAGGTCTCGAATCCCAGTTATGGTGATTTGAATCATCTTGTTTCGCTTACAATGTCCGGTGTAACCACCTGCTTGCGTTTTCCGGGACAATTGAATGCTGATTTGCGTAAACTTGCTGTCAATATGGTTCCATTCCCACGTTTACATTTCTTTATGCCCGGTTTTGCACCGCTTACGTCACGTGGCTCACAGCAATATCGTGCACTGACAGTGCCCGAGCGGCTGACACAGCAAATGTTCGATGCTAAGAATATGATGGCTGCCTGTGATCCACGTCATGGACGCTATTTGACTGTTGCTGCCGTTTTCCGTGGACGCATGTCCATGAAGGGAAGTCGATGAACAAATGCTTGCCGTACAGAATAAGAATAGTTCCTACTTTGTCGAATGGATACCGAATAATGTTAAGACCGCTGTCTGCGATATACCACCGAAAGGTTTAAAGATGTCATCGACTTTCATCGGTAATACTACGGCCATTCAGGAGCTATTCAAACGCATCTCTGAACAATTTTCGGCTATGTTCCGTCGCAAGGCTTTCTTGCATTGGTACACCGGTGAGGGCATGGATGAAATGGAATTCACTGAGGCGGAGAGTAATATGAATGATTTGGTATCCGAATATCAGCAATATCAAGAGGCCACCGCTGATGATGAATTCGATCAGGACATTAATCAGGAAGAGGTCGAAGGCGATTGTATTTAATGGTGTGGCCAGAGGAATGAGGAGCGTGCGTGAGCGGCTGGCAGCAAAGACAGCGAGCGAACGTGCCTGGTTACGGCATATGCGTCTCGAGTTATGCGCCAAGAATTGTTCCATACTGTAAAGCAGCAAACAAAAAAAAAAAAAGCCAGCCACTCTGAATAGTCCAAGACCTGCACACATACAAACAAACAGACACACACTCACTCAGACTTACACTCACACACATACACACGCGAACTTAAATAGAAGGCAAATCTCAAAAACAAAAACAAAAAAAAATTGATATAAATATTTTTAAAGATAATTAAATATTTCGTATTAGTAGTTTTATATAATTCTTATTTTTTGGTAAAATTCATATAACTCACTTTTTTACTCATTATAACTCACTTTTTCATACTATCTCTCTCTTTCGCTCTGTATCTTTCTATCACTTTTACACTTACCATCTTCATTACTCATTACAAGAAGCACGTTTATCGCATTTCTCTGCCTAAAATTTCATTTCATACTTCATAACTCATTCATCTTTCATCTTGACTCATTATGATCCAAAATTGGGCACTGACGATTTAAATGTCTAAACTTTCTAAGACTGAGAATCGTTGCAAAAACACAATTTTAATATTTAAATTTATTCTCTTTGCTATTTTCCCACATATTTAGTATTTTTTTAATACATATAAAAAAAAAATAATTACATAAATATTATTATAATAATTTAAAAAAAAAAAAAAAAAACAAATGGCAATAACATCAGCGGATCCAAAGAATTGTTTCTTCATTTTAATATAACAAATGAAATAATTACTAAATTTAATACGAATGTAACGAAAATATATATTTAAGTTATAAGCACAAAATTTATTGGTTTACTTTGAATAAAATTGATTATAACAAAAAAAAAAAAAGGATTATATGATTGAAGAACTCTCGAAAACCGCCGATTCGATTAAAAAGTGTTTCATACACTTTTGGGAGTAAATTTAATTACCTTAAATTTCATATAAATAACTTTGAAATAAGATAGGTACATTCAGAAATAATTGAGATTTAGTGAACTTTCTTTTCTTCAGAGCTAAAAAATTTTAAATTTAGCTATAACTCGGAAACTGGAATACATTTTTTATATCTGTCTTCATATTCAAATTTAGCAGAAAGTTTTAGATAAGAAATAGTAACCAAATGCCACAGGGCAACATTTCTTTGTAGACTTATAATATAAAGCAAATATTCTTCGACTACTTTATTTTTAAGTTATTGATTCGAAAATGACTTTGAAAACCGCGACTTTTAGCTACTAGTTTGTATAAAGTCTGCATGATATTATATTTATTAAACTCAGTTCTCTTCGTTTTTAAACTACGCCGGCGGTCCCTACTATAATCGCCAACTTTAATTGATACAGTAATTGGTCTAAGGAATTTCTAGATTGTCAGACATTCTAAGGAATTTACACCTTTCCAACTTGTTGTCAAGTTAAGGGTTTAACCGTTTGACATTTAAAGGTGGATGTGGTCATGTAGTTGGTCATGTGCCTGTGTGGTCATGAGCACTGATTTAATACGCCCTGTACTATTATTGAATCACCATGTGCTTTCATATACCGATAAGAAATTCTTTGGTATCGAAATAATCCGTTGTCGCTTTCAAAATTTGAACTGAAAATTTTAAGTTTTCGATCCTCCAGATAGGTCAGTTTTATGTAAACATTAACTTGGCTTCCTAATCGGGGAAAACCTTATTTTATAAGAAAAAAGATTGCTCCAAATGACCCCTATAGCCTTAGAGATCAATTAGTCAACACGAATCGTAATGTAACCTTAGCCATTCAACATTAGTTGCACAAGAACAACCTACCTTTCTGTTAAAAGGCCACCGTTCCGTTACGTTTTGAATAATTGAACCCTTAAAATGGAATACTATTTGCACTACGAGAAAATATCGAAAATTAGCAGGATATTAGAAAGTATTTGTGAACTATCATCAAATTCAAATTATTTGAATTATAAGAAATCTCTAATTGGGCGTAAGCTGTGTCGAGAAAACCCTAAATCAATAGAGAATTTTGATGTGACTTAGCTTTTTTATTACTCTTTTTGTTTTTTTTTTTTGGATAATAAAGTAGTAAGTTTTTATACCCTGTACCCAAAGGGAAAAAGGTTATATTAAGTTTGTGCGAATGTATGTAACAGACAGAAGGAGGAAAGATAGACCCTGTAATTTATATATATTCTTGATCAGCATTGGAAGGGGAGTTGAACTAGGTATGTCTGTCTGTCCGTCTGTCCGTCCGTCATGCTGTCTGCCGTATGAAAACGATTATTTCGGAGACTATAAGAGGTAGAGCTTTCAAAATTGAAACTTAGACTCTCCTAGGCCGCCAAGTGTGCACTTACAAACGGTTTTTCTACAACCCAATTTTAAGGGGTTTCCCCCATACAAATCTTCCCCAACATTTAGGGGTTTTACATAAAAACGTTATTGTTTTTTATTCTAGAAAGTTCAAATTTAGTATAAATTATGTCTATGATAGTCCCAATAAAATATCCCAATATGGGTAGAACCAACAAAATTTTAGATATAGCCCCCATACAAATTTACCCCAAAATTTTTGGGTTTCTGCATAAAAACCTCACTGTTTCTTATTCTAAAAAATCTTAATTTGGTATAAATTATGCCTATGTCTCAATGAAATAGACCATACAAAGATATATATTTTTTAAGTTGTTCTATGAAAATCCAATTCAATAAAGTATGGTATTAAAATAGAACCTAACTTAAGATACATACAGATTGGGTACAGGGTATCTTGCGATTTCAGCGTTCATTCTTGTTTTTTGGTAAGCTAGATCTTAAAAATATAATCTGTTTGAGAATTGTTATAGTGAAGAATTATTTTATTATATTGAGAATATAGTCTTAAAAATGTAGAGCTAGATCGCTATTGATAGCAGGTTTTCTCGTACTTGCTCTTAAACTGAAAGGTTCAAGCTTGAAATTAAACCGAATTCGGAATTCCAATCACATCAGGTTAATCTGCTATATATGATCAAACACATTTTTATCAAAATCTCGACGTAATTGAAAATATTTCAGACCAGACTAGTATTCAGCGATGAAAAATCTTTAAGATGCCAATGCTTGAATTCATTTCGGATCGATTTGTGTAATCAATGCCTTAAGTAATAATTCGTGAAAAGTGTGCAACCTAAGCTTAGACACTATATTGGGGTTCATATATGGTAAGATGTATCAAATTTTAAGCTAAAATTATAGACATCTGTAAAAAAAATTAAAGATGGACTGTAAATTTGTATAAGGACTATGCCTTTTAAAGGGCGTGGCACTGCCTTGACAATGAAAAGCTTAAGTGCTGAATTTAAAGTCAGACCGGCAGACGAACATGGCTAAATCGACTTATCCCGTTGAACTATCAAGAATATAGGGAATCTATACACAATTCCATATCAAAGATAGACGGCCGGACATAACTAGAACATCTCCTTGATAACCGATGTAAATTGTATATAATTTATAATATTTACAATTCTACTTCAAATACGTCACAAATTAAAAAAATAAAAAAATAAATAAAAAAATATTAACGCAAAAACTACAAAAAAAAAAAAGAACGTTCTAAGCAGCGCTTAAGCCGCCGAATGAACTGTGTACCGAGCACGTTTTTTTCTCGTTTTTGTAGAAGGCCGAAAAAATGGACAGACTAGAATTCTACCGGCAAAATAAATGAAAAACAAAAACAAAGTGACGAACTAAGAATAAGAACAAACCGGCCGGCAAATGAAAAAAAAAAAATAAATAAATAAGAAAAACGAGAAATCGCTTTTCTTCGTAATCCGTTTTATTTTTATTAACCTCCCAGTTAACAGTTATGTCACTAAGTGGGGTCAATGTGAAAGAGTTAACAAAAAATTTTTGTATTTCTTTGGAATGTATGCCAAACGGAAGCGAAGTAGAATCTTCATTATTTTATTTTTTTTTTTTTTTGTGACTTGTTTGACTTAAATCACGACGACGACAAATTAAAATGATCAAATAATAAATTCATGACTACTGTTTAAGACGCCAAATACCTACTGCAACTCCAGCTCCAGCTCCTCCTTCTGCTGCTGCTGTTGCTCGGTTAACGGCTTTAAGCTACATCGGCATCTTTTTTGGCTGTTGTGGCTGCAGAAGAAGCAGTCAGTCGTCAGTCAGTCAGTTACACCAGGCGAAATATTTATAAAAGCTATAATAAAAAACAACAACAAAAACAACAAACACATTAGACAGTTGCAGTGAATAAAAATAAAAACTGCATATCCGTTGCTTTGATACGCTTCATATTAAAAAAGATAAAGTTAAAATGTATCTCATGGAAAATAAATAAATTCGATGCTAACTAAAACCGCGACATTTTTTATTCATTTTTATACCCGCCACACATAGTGGGGAGGGTATTATCATTTTGTCAGAAAGTTTGTAACGCATTAAAGGAGGCATCGGAGACCCCATAAAGTATATATATTATTGATCAGCACGACGAGACGAGTCGATCTAGCCATGTCCGTCTGTCTGTCTGTCTGTCTGTCTGTCTGTCTGTCTGTCTGTCTGTCCGTCTGTCTGTCTGTATGTACGCGTTTCATTCGCTCAGTTTTAAAGATATTGACCTGAAATTCGGAACTTAAGCTTTTCTCAGTCCTAAGCAGTTTAAGTGTTAAAATCAAAGTGCCACGCCCATTTTAAAGTATAGCCCCCATACAAACTTACCGTTTTTTTCGGATTTTTCTATGAAAATAGCTATTATTTATGAACGTAGTCACTCCAAGTTGGTTAAAAATACTTCTAATGTCATCTAATGTTAAATCCAAGCTGCCACGCCCATTTTTAGCTATAGCCCCCAAACAAAATTACCGCCCATTTTCGAATTTTATATGAAAATAGCTATTAATTATGAATGTAGTCACTCCAAGTTGGGTAAAAATACTTCTAATGTCATCCAATGTCAAATTCAAGCTGCCACGCCCATTTTTAACTATAGCCCCCATACAAATTTACGCCCATTTTCGAATTTTTGTATAAAAATAGCTATTATTTATGAGAATATTCACTCAAATTTGGGTAAAAACACTTCTAATGACATCCAATAACAAAACCAAGGTGCCACGCCCATTTTTTAGCCATAGTCCCCATACAAACTTATCGATTATTTTCGAACAAATGTATGAAAAAGTAATTATTTTCGAATATATATTTATAAATGTATTTAAGCCGCTGATGATCACACATAAACTATTCAAAGATTCGTGTGACGGGTATTTAAACTTCGGTTCCACCGAAGTTAACGTTTTTTCTTGTTTTTTTAATAATAATAAATATTTTTATTTATTACTCTATAACTTCCACACTTTTCGTACGATTTGGACAATCTTAGTCTTTATGTTCTTGTAATGAAAAAAACTTAGTTTAGAAATTTTAAAAATAATTTATTTTAATTTTTTTCTACAAAAAAATTGGAATTAAAAATTAACAATTTTGCAAAAGCATGAAAAATATCAAATTTGTCGTGTTTATCGCTTGTTTCGCAACAAGTGTCCAATTGATATTTACAGGAAGGACATGGTAACCACCATCACCAAAAAAGTCCCAAGAAACTTGAATATCTCTCAAGAACGACCCGAAGAATTATTTTTCGTGGTCGCTTTTTGAAACTACGCTCCAAGACACATGGGAATAGATCTATGAGAAAACAGAACCGTTTTGGCTGTAAACTAGTGTAATCAAGCCGTCCGTCTGTCCGTCTTTAAACATCGAAAGGTATCTTCTCATATTTTTTTTCTTGTTACAAACTTTTTAACAAATATAAAATACCATATTTCACACCATCTAAAAAATATAAGAAAGGGTATGCAAAAATATAAAAATCAAACAGCAAAAAACAATTGACCCAGTTTTCAAGACGACAACGAACGACCGAGCCAACCTACGAGACGTACTCTACCTGCTTCGGCGCTTAGCATACACACACACCACACACCATACCGCTGCAACTTAAGATTACCCTTGAACAATAAAAACAAAAACAAAAACAACAACAACAACAAAACAACATAGATCAAATAGACTGCGGGGTGTATGAAGCGTAACTCAAGCAACGAAGTGCAACGTACCCCAGCAAACCGGCAGCGCGCTGTGGAAAATCTCGTTTTCGCGCAGATTTTTTATTTCTATTTTTGTTATTGCCGTTTTTTGTTGTTGTTGTTGTTGTTGCTACTATTTTTGCTTCTTTTGCGCGCACATAAAACGAGACTTGGTTTGTTTAGCATGGAATCATGGCACACTATGGAACAACAACAACAACAAAAACATCAAAAGACGTCAATGCACTCCAAAGCACAGCACAGTTGAGCCAAGTCTTGATCTAAACTATCCGTCCCGTCCGTTACTGTCTTATTGTCCATTCTGTCTGATTGGCTGTACACAAGTACAGATGTCTGTGTTTGACTTGTGGTTTCTTGTATTCGTCTAACAACGATTTCTTCTGGCAGCGGCAACAGCAACGGCAAGCAAGCAACATGAGTAGATCACATGTGAGTTATATGTAGGAAATTAACAACAACAACAAAAAATACTTATAATAAAAAATATTAAAAAAAAAAAAAAAAAAGAAACATTCGTACTACATATAGTAGACGTACAGACCAAACGGCTTTTAGGACAGACTACATGTACTTTGATGGACAACCATTTTTTTGTGATACTCTTCAGAAATGTACCATATATACAAAAGAGTAGCTAGCCATCTTCTTTTTTTTTTGTAAATGTAGTCCCTTGACAGACATATAAAGAGTTTTAAGTAAGAAACAGTCAAGAGTAACTAATACGATTTTATTTTCTTTTTTTTTAATTTTGATTATTAGAGTCAAAAGCAATCAAAAAGTACAAGAGTTTAATCATCGGCATCAGAGAAACACTGATGTTATGAAACGCCCTGTGAATTAGAGCTGGGAAATCGATTTCCATCACAGTTATCGACTGTGTTCCATCCCTAACTCTTTGTTTTAACTACAAAAAGCGAGAATGATAAAAAAAAATTTTATACTTTATAATTTTCAACTAATATTTGCCACTTATTTTAATATATTAGGAAGCAGCCTCTATAGCGGCCAATAGACTCACGTGCTACGAATTGTGGCGCACTACAACTGTACTAAATTTTTAAATCACTTGCAGGAATTCCATATAGCACCGACTACTGCGTCCCAGATGAAGACTTAATGAAAAGATAAAAAGTCACTATTCCACTGCGTGAAGACTGAAATGCACAACAGCTAAGTTAGGAGAGGTGTCTACTCTCCGTTTCTGGAAACTGAGACACATGTCAGGCTTGTCAAAGCAATAAATAAAGCGATGAATCTTCTCAGATCTTCTAAGAGTATATTAGATCATCTAAATATTAATTAACTAATCGAAGTTCATTACTGAGTGTCATCTTATTTGGATGGCAGGGTTCAGCTATATTGAGAGTAACTGCATAGCAGACGAACTTGCCAGGCAGTGAACCACGACCCATATCCTTTCAGCGAATTACATGCTTAAAATACTCCTAGCAACTAGCAGGCTGCTTATGAAAGAAAACTTAACAACTTGCGGCATATCCTGGCTAAACAGGTCTGCTTACAATCGTAAGAGATCATATGACATCCTAAAAATGAATAGAACAGATTACTCACTGAAAACTATCTCATAGACAGTCTCATGATATTTTTGTAGAAGCTGTGGCAATGAAGATGAGGATGAAACTATTGAACATCTTCTCCATCAGTTATGACTAGAAAAAAAGGAACATATAGGAACGTTTTTTAGAAGATCTATCGGAAATAACAATGATCAAAACCAGAAGCCTATTTATATATATTTAGGCGACAAAATGGTATCAACTTATGTTTTCCTATGTTTCTGAGCTGTTTTTTGAGATCATGTGGAATCAAAATGGGCCTCATTTGGTTCAGTGTAGTAGTACTCGTCTGAGCAGTCAGCCATCTAAACCTATCCTATTTTTTTTCTTTATAATATCTGGTCTTACAAGTAGGTACCTACACAGTAAGTACAAAATACATAATTAAATATTTTTTTTTGTTTTGTTTGTTGTACAATAATTTGGCTAAAAAACTTTATGGGAAATTTTTTTTTGCGTTTCTCAGACTCAGAGAATACTTTCAGAAAATAATCTCTAAAAGAAGATGCTTACCAAGCCTCTCTCCTAAAAATATCTTAAGAATTTTTTTGAGTCAGCTAACAACTGATGATAAAGGGTTTTGTATAAAAAAAATAAAATATTTTTTGTATTTCTTAAATATTCAGGGGTGACACCGAAATCTCAGAGTTTTGGCGTAAGTGTTTTGGGGTAAATACTCAAATGAATACCGATACTTCAAGTGTTTCCATTGATTCCATAGGATACCCATTTTTTTTTTAGTTTTAAATTTCTATACAAAAATTCAAATTTGTGACCCGCCAAACTGAAAATGAAACCTTTCAACTTTATTTAAAATGTAAAGCTCAAAATACTATTTGTTTTCGGTGTCACCCAGATTCAAAACATTTTACGATAGTATCGATGTTTCTTTTTTTTTTTTTAATAAAACGAAAGTATCGATTTTTTTTTTAAACAATCGAGTACTCGGATATTTGCTGTTAAAACTATCGATGGTCAGAAATATCGAATGTTTTCCAACTCTATTGTGGTTGTTTTATGAGGTCTTTGAAGTATCTTTTGTATCAGCTGAAGAGCCAAATAATCATTTTTCTTTTGATGAATTAAAAACAAAATAAAATTTTCGCAACTGCTCCATAGATGCATCTAACTACTTTTACAACAAACTTGGTGTGTAGCTTGCTTGCCGCTTTTTGATTACAACTAAAAATCTACAGAAAATATGCAATGCGCTTTTTGTACTCTCGCTTTCTGTTGCAGCTGGATGCGACAAGTATTTCTTTGAAGTTTATTTTTTTTTAAGAAATAAAAAAGCCGCAAAAAATAAACTAACAAAAAAATATATCGCGAAAAGGAATCTAATCAGCAGTTGCTAAGTTTATTTAAATTTTATTTGTTCACTTTGCTGCTGTTGTGAATTATACAAAAGAATATACAATAGATACAAACAACAACAACAACAATAATAATGGGTTCAAGATACGCCTGCACAGCAAAATAATAAAAATAAAAAAATAAAATTAAAAAAATCACTTTTGTATCTATGAAATATTTTTATATGCACATAAATTGTGAATTTCTTTGAACCTTTTCGTCAGATCTGATCTGAGTTTAGCGTTTGCAGCAGTGCAATACTAGTATTATTTTATATACGTATCCTATAGATACACAGATACAATGATCAATAATGCAGTCGATGCTTTTAAAACGTTTCGTTTTGTTTCGTTTAATTTAAAAATGTAAATAATTGCAAATTTTGTGCGTATTTCTAGAAAAAATCTTTAATTTAATTTGTGCTGACGTGCAATGAAGGTGCGCTTTGTGCTATAAATGCAACTAAATGTAGCTGCGATAGCACTTTACAAAAATATTTTAATGAAAGTATCTATTAGATACATAGTTACAAAAAGTATCTTAGCAGAAAAAAAATACAGCAGCAAAATACTTTGGGCCCAATGCGACTCTTTGTACACGACAAAACCCGCTCAGAGCAGCAATTCAATTATTTCCAAACACAAAATTGAAATTAACACCTTCTTATGGCTAAAAGCGAATCTCAATTCGTTTATTCAATGCGGTACATTCTCATTTCAACTTGCAACTTCAATCAGACTGTCTATTTTTCTGTCCGTCCGTCTGTCTTTACGTCAAGCGTTGTTGCACCGACCACCGGCTTATTAGACAAATTGCTTGCATTGCTGATTTGATTTGAGTCCATTCAATTTTTTTTTCATACAATTTTTTTTTCCTTTTCTATTTTTTTTTTTTTTTTTTTTTTTTGTGCAACTTCAAGCAATTTGCAACAGCGGGGGAGCTGCTGACGTGTTTCATTGTAAGTTTCAAATGGATTGGATTTATACTTGTCTAGATACATATTTTTTTTTTTTCTTTTGCTTATATTTGTATCTCATGTCGCGATACTTAGCGTATTTATTATATCACCTGATAGCTGCACAGCATTAAGCGGCGTAACTCGAAGTGTCAACGCTTTATTTAAAAATAAAAAAATAAATAAACTGAAACGTCCCGAAACTGGATTAAGTACCAAAACGCCGTTGCTTTATATTTATTATCATTACATATAGTATATATTTTTTATTGCTTGTATTTGCGCTATTAAATTGTTATTTATAACAAGACCACTTTTGTTGCTTTTTGTTTAATTGTTGCTTTATAATTTTTTTGTTGTTTCTTGTCTTTTTTTATGGAAGTTCCTGCGAATTAACTGTCATAAAAAAGAAATTCTTTAAAATGAACATGCGAACGGAACAGTTAGTTCTTGTTTAAATTACCAGCGAATGTTTTACGGCATTTGTGAGTTATTAGTTCTCAGATACACTACATAAAAGCTAATGGGTATATTCATTTCAAAGTGAAGTTGGTTTCATTATATAGACGTGAAAAAATATTGATAAGAGCTCTGAAGAATATATTTTCTAACATAGATTCTGAGATCGGTTGATGCGTCCGAAAGTGACTTGACAACTTAATACCACGGGACCCCAAGACACCATACGAGGTGTGTTCAAACATTATCGCGAATTTTGAATTTTCGCGGGTTACGTAAATTCGAATTTCGATTTTTTTGCGGCGTTAGGTTGGTACTCATGTCTCTCACTTATGCCGACAAGCTCGACCATTTTGAATGTTCACTTAATTGTTGACAGCTGCTTTGCTTGCACGTGTTTTGGATCGTCTTCGATTTTTACCTATTCAAAAAAATGAATCAAAGAACCTGTATCAAATTTTTTTTTCTGAATGGAATAAATGGAATAAAAATGTTGAAGAAGGCTTATGGGGACCGAGCTCTACCAAAATCAACAACATTTGATTGGTATAAATTGTTGAAAGAAGGTTGCGAACGTGTTGAAGACGAAGAGCTCCCTGATCAACCATCGACCTCAACGGACGATGCTCACATCCAAAAAGTAAAAGAATTGGTCGATTAACTATAAAAGATATTGCTGATGAAATTGGCGTATCGAAAGGATCAATTAATACAATTTTGAAGGATGTTTTGGGCCTCAAACGTGTCAAGTCTCGGTTGGTACCAAAAATGATGATTTTTTTTTAAAAACTGTACTGATTTTTCGTGCTTTTTTTTCTTAAAAATCCAACCAATATCGTTTCGCAACCACCGTATTCGCTTGATTTGACACCGTGTGACTTCTGGCTATTCCCAATACTCAAGAGACCACTCCGGGGAACGCGTTTCGAGTCGATTGACGAGATAAAAGCTAAATCAAAGAAGGCGCTGATGGCTATACCGGAAAGGGATTATTTGGCATGTTTCGAGGATTGGAAAAAACGGTTGCATAGGTGTATTTTATCAGGAGGGGATTACTTTAAAGGGGACAAAATAGATATTCATGAATAAATAAATAATTTTAGAAAAAAAACACAAAATATGCGATACTTTTTGAACACACCTCGTATGGGTTTGGCTAATGCTAACCAGCGTCCCAACAAGCGACTCATCTGGTACGAATTTCGAAGTCAAAGTTATATTGGCAAATGTTACTTGGTGAAGAGAAAGAACTATCTACCAAAATACTTAAAAAATACCAGGCATTTTAATTGCCCATTGTACCAGACTTTATCTCTGTTCAGATATCGCACTTTATCGTACTCCCTATTTCGGGTCTAATATCCTCTGGCTTGATCTAACCAAAAAGACAGAAGGTCGTAGCTATATTGACTCGGCTTCAAAGCTGATCAAAAATATACTAAAGACACCTTCGGTTATTTTTTCCTTTTTTTCTCAATTGACTCACAATGGAAATCCCGGCGCAATGCTGTTACCTTTTTAGTAATCAAATTCATTCCGCAAACAAAAACTGCTATCGGTTTCAAATTAAAATGTTATCGGTCTAACCAAATCGCAAATTGTTGTTGCTTGTGGTTTGGGCTTAAGAAGAAAATATTGATTTAAAATTCGAATTCAGTATCAAGGATATTAAAAAGTACAAAGATCAACTCTACAAACATCTCAGAATAAAAAAAAAAAATTTTTAAAAATTTTACGTACCTTCTTTATGTAATACTATGTAGCAGATACCCGGCGTGTGCTACCACGTTGTACGGGCGTTTCGGCTGCTCTTTCAGCTCTTTTCCGTTTCGCATCTGCTGTGTTTTGTGCAATTTCAGTTCCTTTTGATGGCATTTTTACTATTTCACTAGTTTACACCAAAATGGGATTCTTTGTAAGCCACCTATTTCCATGTATTTTGGGGCGTAGATAAAAAAAATGGGCACCAAAAAATTTTTTTGAGAACCGTTTAGGAGTTTCCTTAAAAAAAACCCTTTTGTGGACTTTTTTCAATTATTACAAAAAATCTCAAAAATAGACAAATTTATAAAGCTGAATCCCATGGAATGTAGCTAATATGCCCATGGAATGTTGCCAATATAATAATGATGGGTGCAGTCTTTCTTAACTGGTTTTTTTTGTGCTCTAATAAAAAAGGTGTCGAAAAATTTCAAACTTAATATAACAAAATTAAAAAAATAAAGAAATTTTGGTTCGATTAGTCAAAATGTAACGTACTTTTATATTTTAATGTTTAAACTGCTTGCGAATTATAAAGTCTATATGAACATCGGTGAATTTGGAAAAAACAGGCAGACAGATACGTCTGAAGCGTTTCGTAACATTAAGCTGGGCGTGAATAGATACAAAAAATTTGTATTCCAAATTTTTATGCGCAATCAGATTTAGAGACTCACAGCGAAGAGACGGTGTTTGGCTAGTTCAAACTGTTTGAGACTGTCAAATATGCGCTGTATAGGCTTCAACTTTTTCCTAGCTAAAAAATAAAATATAGAAAAATTAATATCGCCCCTCTTCAAGCCTAAACAAAAGTGAAATGACTTTATGCATGTGGACTTTTGGATTATCGACTTTATGAACTAACCCAATGTTCCTAATGCGTTATTTTAGTGGTCTATAATTACACTTGAATTGTTGAATTTCAATTGAAATGGGTTTGGGACTCATAGGTTATTGCCTTTCAAATGAAATGGGTTCGGAACTCATCGGTTGAATGGTTTCAAAGTCCATAGCGGATATAGAAACAATTGTATTATTTTATATATATTTGGATTTAGTATTTACTTTTGATTTCATATTTTACGATTTTAGTAAATCGCAAATTGTATACGATTACGATTACGGGAACATGTCTGTATATTTTTAAACTAAAAACTTTGATTTAAAATTCGTATAATTCGTTATCAGTTTTAAAATAACTTCAATTGAGTGAATGGGCAATCGGTAGCTATTTTGTTTTTGATTTTTTTTTTTGTTTTGAATTTGCTAAAAGTTTCCTTTTTTTTTAGAAAATATTTATTTAATTCTGTTCTTACTGTTTAAGTAGTAAGTAACGTAAGATGTAGAGTAGTGGAATACCTATTCGAGGGTTTTTTTTTTTTTCAAATATATTTAATAATCTAATGCCAAAAATATTTGAAAAAAAACTATTTCCGACACCCGAGCTAGGCTAGTAATTAAATAAATTTCGTTTTACAGAGTATAACAAAATCACTTTGACCTAAACAATTCTTTTTAGTTATTAAAAAAAAAAAACTAATTTATTTATGTAAAAATTAAGAAACTGGCTATGAGTAGCAAAACCCGACAATGACTCGCGTCGCTCGCGCACACACACATACATGAGTATCGCCGGTAGACAAGATTCTCAGCGAAGACGACGATGGCTAAGAAAACCACAACAACATTCACACGTCGAATAATCTGTTTGTTCGTCTGTCCATGGGTCTATGCAATAGTCGATCTTCGAAACTGTCTGTCTTTTAGCCAAACGAAAAAAATAAAATGCATGTAAAATTAAGAAAAAGTGTAAAACCTAACAAAAAAAAAAACCAAAAAAGAATTGCATTGTTTCAAAGTTAATTAACACACAATCGACACCGTACGCGCGCAGCAACTGCAGCTAAGAATGATGGAGAGTAAGGAGAGAGCGGGGCAGACAGAAAAGAGGTAGCTAAGACATGCATACCTGAAATGAATGAATGCAAAAATGATAGGTATATGGGTATATGTATGAAGAATAAAAATAATATTGAAAATAATAACAGAAAAAAAAATATAAATTAAAAAAAAAAAAATAAGCTAAAAAAAAAAAACGAAAAAAGAATAATCCAAAAGTCCGCATGCATAAAGTCATTGCACTTTTGTTTAGGCTTTAAGAGGGGCGATATTAATTTTTTCTATATTTTATTTTTTTAGCTCGGAAAGAGTTGAAGCCTATACAGCGCATATTTGGCAGTCTCAAACAGTTTGAACTAGCCAAATACCGTCTCTTCGCTGAGAGTGTCTAAATCTGATTGAGCATAAAAATTTGGCATACAAATTTTTTGTATCTATTCAAGCCCAGCTTGATGTTACGAAACGCTTCAGACGCATCTGTCTGCCCCTTCTGCCTGTTGTTTCCAAATTCACCGATGTTCATATAGACTTTATAATTCGCAAGCTGTTTAAACATTAAAATATAAAAGTGCGTTACATTTTGACTAATCGAACCCAATATTTCTTTATTTTTTTTCAAATTTTGTTATATTAAGTTTTAAATTTTTCGACACCTTTTTTAATAAAAGCGCAGAAAAAAAAAAAGCATTTAACAAAGACTCCACCCATCATTATCTAACTTAAGTTAAGTCAAGTCGTTTAGTTTCTAAGTACCATATTTATTAAACCCTGTACCCAAAAGGAAAAGGGTATATTAAGTTTGTGGGAACGTATGTTATACACTCTAGGAATCTGGTCTCATTATTCTATAAAGTTTATATGTTCTTGATCAGCAATAAATGGGAATAGCTAATTCCGTCTGTCTGTCCGTCCGTCATGCTGTCTGCCGTTTTCATACGGCAGACAGCTCCTAAGTCGTCAAGTCTGCAATAACAAATAGATTTTTTTAACCCCATTTACAAATCAACCCAAAATTTTAGGCGTTCTTTCTGGTTTGTATTGGATTTTCATATAAAAACTCAAAAAATGGAATAAATTTGTATTCGGGCTATACCTAAAATTTAGTTTCCAAATAAGAAATAAAAATGATACTATGCAAAAACAAAAAAATTTTGGTTTAGATTTGTATGGGGCACACCTTAAAACAGGATTAGAGAAATACATTTTATAAGTGACCACTTGACGGTTTAGGATGGTCTAAGATTTAAATTATGGTGCCTCTATCCGTTAAACGGACAGACAGACTCTCTTTTTTTCGACTCTCCTTTCAATGCTGATCAAATACCTAATTCAATTATACCAGGTTAAGTAATCAGGATATCTTTGTTTTCATAAATTTGACAACTTAGTTTGTGGTGAATTTTATATAATTTCACCACGACAAGAGAAAAGATAACGGGACATTTTGAGAAAGAGATGCTTCGGTTGCTTTGGTGCTTTTAAAAAAATATTTTTTCTTTAAATTAAAACATAAGTACACTTTGAAAACTTAAACTTATTCAATTTTTTTAAATTTATCAGCAGTTTGCTCAAAATGAAATTATACAAATTCACCATAGCATGCATACTCAACAAAATTTGTCACCAAATTAGAAAGAGACAGTGCGGAATATGTCACTAGGTATAATTACATTATGGTCATATATATTTATACTGTATATCAAAAAAATAAATGTATATACATTTGCACAAACTTATTATAACAAAGTTAATATAACCTTTTAAACTTCGGATACATGGTTTAAAAAATATACTATTTACTTAACAAGAATTTTAAAGAAAATTAGGCTTATTAAAAAAGTTGTTTTTTTTCCTAAAAATGCAAAATATCTCGATGCTCTGTAAAAAACTTGGATTTCTTTTCTCATAGCTTCAAATTTTTGTTTTTTTGGCCTTTACCCCTTAATGAGCTACGATATGATTGACTTCAGAACATCCAAAATGGTGTGACTGATTTTTACATACATTTTTCGAATAGTTTTGAAACTATGGAATGGGCGGAAGGATGCAAAAAGAAGAATTTTTCAAAACTACCTCGTTTGTGATTTTAATAAAAACAACGACGAAAACAGTAGCGATGTCAGCGCACTTAAAGTTGCAACAATACTAAAGCATAGCAACAACAACAACAGCAACAGCAGCAGTGGCAGCAGCTGATGTGAACCAATTTGTGGCATCAATCTCAGGCGTGAAAAATAAATCAGCAAACTATGATGAAGAAGTATTTTGCACATTAGAAAAACAAAAAAAATTATTACAAAAATCAAATGGAAAAACGAAAAACTTTGTAATAAAGCAGCAATCGAGCATCGATTTTTCTTGCTTTTGCAAAAAAAAACGCAAGAAAATAAAACACAAAAATTATCAATCGCCACACAATGTGGCACAAATGAGCGTTATGCAACAAAAAAATAAAAAAAACTAACTACTTTGAAATTAGTTAAACAGCAAATCGCAGCGCGGTAATTATAATTATGAGTATTTAAGCTAAAAATGCAATATATTCGCGCGCGCAACTAAGAAAAATACAAATATTGCTCATACGCCCCATTGGCTGCTTGGCAGGCGAATGAATGCGCAGAAAATGCGAAAGTCTGTAATGAATGTAAGTGATTTTTTTAAATAAATATTAAATAAATATAACTACAAAATACAATACATAACTCTACTTTAAGTTTTTTTTTTTTTTTTTTTTGGCACTTTATGATTTATTTAAATCTTTTACATTAAAAAATGCTGCCTTTCTCATGCTGCTGCTGCCTGGTCTGGCCTTTGTCTTAAACTAATAACTTTTGGCATTTAGTATATATGAAATTGTTTTTCTTTTTTTTGTTTTCTTTTGTCGTCTTTGCCGCAGCTCCACTTTTTAGACATGTCAAAAACTTATCACGACAACATAATCAAGTCATGTGTATACCCGCTTATGTATCTACCAAGTCGGAAGGCTTATGTGCCGCCGCTGGCAGGTCAAAAGCCACGCGACAAAATTTGAATTAAAAAAAAATTAAGACAATATGAAAAAAAATTCTGAGTTTATTTTTAAAAAACAAAAACAATTGCGCAAATATTTTGGAAACTGTCAGTTTGAATTTTATATTTGTTTTTTCTTTCAAAAAAGTTATTAATCATAGCGCGCATCACGATCGACAGATTTTTTTTTTTTTGTAGAAGAGGAACCGCTGAAAGTTCCGAAATCGTTTAATTTATGGCTAAGACGAGTTACATATTAAAAGAGACACACCAAAATGAAGTAGTGATGTATTTGCAGTTCATGCACTCCTTCCAATTTTTTTTTACCTTATTTTTAAGTACATCGGCTGCTTGCGTTTCATTGTGTTTGAGATTGGCGATATACCCGGTAACCCCAGCTTAGAGCGTTGCGCGCAAAACGTGACTTTGCAATTATGCTGCATAAGTTAACCAAAAGAAAAAAAAGAAAAAATAAAACGGAAAAGTATTTGCTAAAGCGTGCAAAGAAAATAGAAAATCTATTTATTGTCTGCGAAAAAAAAAAATCTTAGTTTAGAATTAAGAAAAACAACAACAACGAAAGCGAATTGAATTGAAACGGAAAGTACACGATTTTTGCCTTAAGCGTTTACTTCTTAGATGCGAAAAAATGCTTGGCAGCCGTAGCAGTAGAAACTCGTTAACGTTTTTGGAATTAAGTATTTAGTGCGCAGTTTTACTGCAAAGACTTTGTTTTTAAACTGAAAGAAAATTGATGTAGATTATCGATTTATCGATTAATTTGCGATTAAACATATTTTCGCAAAAGAGAAAGAAACAGATAAGTTATCGCTTTTTATACCCGCCACACATAGTGTGAAGGGTATTATCAGTTTGTCGGAAAGTTTGTAACGCATTAAAGGAGGCATCGGAGACCCCATAAAGTATATATATTATTGATCAGCTCGACGAGACGAATCGATTTAGCCATGTCCGTCTGTCTGTCTGTCCGTCTGTCCATCCGTCCGTCTGTTGCAATGCGTTTTTCTCGGAAAGTTTTAACGACATTGACCTAAAACTTTAAACTTAAGCATTTTGTGTTCCTAGGCAGTTTATATGGCAGAAGCAAGGTGCCACGCCCACTTTTAGATATAGCCCCCATACAAACTTACCATTTTTTTCGAATTTTTTTGTGTGAAAATTGTTATTATTTATAAATGTTTTGACTACGAATCGGGTAAAAACACTTTTAATCCAATACCCATCCATCCAATATCAGAAGAAAGGTACCACGCCCATTTTTAGATATAGCCCCCATGCAAACTTACCATTTTTTTTCGATTTTTTGTATGAAAATTGTTATTATTTGTAAATGTATTTACTACAAATATAGGTAAAAGCACTTCTAATGACATCCAATTTCAAAAGAAAGGTGCCACGCCCATTTTTTGATATGGCCCCATACAAACCAAGCGCCCATTTTTTAGATTTTGTATGAAAATAGTTCTTATTTATGGATATATTCACTCCAATCTGTGTAAAATCACTTCTACTGTTATCCTATGAATATTCTATCGATATGACAAGGATCGGGCCACTATAACATATAGTCCCATACAAACTCACCTTTTTTTTTTTTTTATTTTTTCAAGAAAATGAATAAAGTTTCGTGTGGTGGGTATTTGAGCTTCGGTGCTTCCGAAGTTAACGTTCTTGCTTTTTTTTTTTTTTTTTTGGTACAAGATTAGTACTTGCCTAGTCTGATTTTTTTCACAATATTTTATCGATTTTGATCCAGTAGATTTAGATGTTTTTCATATCAGATGGATCCACATTTAATTTCTGAAGACAGCAAAGCAAAGTTCCCAACGGTTCGCGAGTTATAGATATAAATTTTACAGCTTTACTCAAAATACTAGGTGGGATGAATAGTAATCTCTCTGACCGCCAAAATGCGCTGCTACTACATAACACTCTCATAACACATTATTTTTCGAGAGAGTGAAATATATTATGGGGCTAATACTACGTCAGATTAGACCCGTCAAATATTGGTTTCGAGAGTTTCATGGTGGCTGCAACTCCACAACCGATGAAATCCACAGTGGCAGGCCCTCCGATGCGGTTAAAGACAACAATATCAAAAAAAAACATGAAATGGTGTAGGTTGACTGAAAAGTGAGATAGCAGATGCCACAAATGTTAGTACTGAGCGCACACGCCGTATTTTGGGAGAGATTTTGCTTATGAAAACATTATTCTGCCGCTGGGTGCCATGCATTCTCACTCCGGGCCAAAAATACAAGCGCGAGAGCACTTCGAGAGCAAGTCCAAACTTGCTGATGTGGAATCGGGTGGACTTTTGGTAACTGTTGATAAAACCTAGATGCACTATTACACACCAGAAAACAGAATGAGTGCACGGCAAGGGACTGAAGCCGGTATGAGTGCTCAGAAGCGGCCGAAGGAGGCTCGATGTGTCGTTAAGGTTATTACACCTGTTTTCTGAGATTGTCATGGCGTACTCATCGTGGACTACCACGAAAATGCGAAAACCAACAACAGCGAGTATTACTGTGGATTATTGGACAAGCTTGACCATGAAGAATTAGAGGCGTTACTCATTTAAGAACCATGCTAAACGCAACAAGATGCAGATGCATTAAGAGTTAAACAAGCAACCATTTCCGGGCGTTGAAAAGCATTAAGAATAATTAAAATTGATAATAATTGAAGCCGATAGTCATTGAGAGATGATTATTCATCTGTAAACAACCTAAAGAAGGGTTTTTCCCATCGCGTTGTGACTGGCAAGAACCCATTACGACACAACTTGGTGTGATCCAAAATGAGCTGAAGGAACTGAATCAAAACGGAGCAGTACCGAACATAACGGAATACATAAAAATTTAATTCTTCCACACGTTTACGTCTAAACCATCAATTGAGAAGCACTACCCAACTCGTCGTGTTTTCCAGACATTGCTTTTTTGAACTACTACCTAATTTGATTGATGACTCATGGCCTATCCGATCAGCGTTTCATTTCTTATGAAGATTGCAAAATAATGGGTCGGTTTATGGATTGCCTCAAAAGACGGGACATGCTTCCGAGCTGGTATCCGTAAACTTTCAGAAAGCTGGAAAAAAGTAATGACTAGCGATGTGCAATACTTCGAATAATAATTTTTCACAACAAGCAGAAAATTTCGAAAACAAACGGCAGAGATTAATGCATACACCCAATATATTTGTCGGAGCTCTAATAAATTTCAAGTGGTGACCTTACACACTTTTGCATGTCTCTATTTCCTCATTCTTACTGATCTGACTTTTGTAATGTTTTAAACTCCGAGAAAAAAGGCAAATCCATAAAAAGTAAAAATTTTTTAACATTTATCAAACATTTACTACAAGATTATAATTCGCAAACAGTTTAAGCATTAACTTCAAATTGTGATTATACATATTTATGTCATTGTTTTTTTTTCTCTCATCATGGTTTCATCCAAAATTTATTTGGCAAAAATTTCATATGAATCTGCAACATTCTTCATATAAAATAAGTGCATCTCAGGCTTTTACCAAATTATATCTAAATCTAACAAACCCAAAGACACGCCACAAAAACTCATTAAGGCGCCAGAGTGCGAATGCCAAACTGATAAAGTGTTGCTGCATTTGCTATTAAATGAAATATCTTTTGGTCAAGTAGAAAAAAAAAACATCTTAAATGGAAAAAAATTAGAGAATTCCATAGAAACCTGTAACGCTTTTTGCGCCTGCAGCCTGGATAGGCAAAACGACTGTACCACACCCAAAGCCAGTAATAGTTACAACTTTGGTCAGATAAAAAAAAAAAAAAAAAAAACAAAAAAATTAATAAGATAAACAGAAAATGATTAAAAGCGCCAACAAGCTGCAGCGACGACGTCTAAGTTGGCAACAGGAATGAGCCACGTTTGTGGTGACGCCCAGCTGCGAGGTGTATGGGGGCACGAAAAAAAAAAAAAAAGTGCAAAAGGTGCCAATACGCTTGCGCGTGGGCTGCAAACGCATATTTGCAGTTAAAATGCATAACTCAAATGCGTCTTTAAAGAAGCAGCCGCAGCTGGACATGCAGCAGCGCGCTGGCAAGTAATTAAAAGATAGATAGATGGATGAATGAATGCATAGATAGATAGAAAATAAAAGAAAAACAAAAAATTTTTTTTAAATAGTATTAAAAATGCGCTGAAGCGCAGCAAAAGCATCGATTGCGAAAGATGTACAAGACAGCAGCAGCAGCGACGGCGACAGCAGCGGCGAAGATACTACTATGCCAGGTAACCCAAATCAGCGCTTAGATATTCACTCACTCAGCCAGTCAGTCAGTCAGTAAGTCACTAAGTCAGGCCAGGCTATATAGGTATACACGTAGCTAGCTACTACCCACTTGGCTAGTAAACAAACAAACAAATAAACAGATACAAAAAAAACACTAACACAAATGCGCTTAGTGAACAAAATAAAAAAAAAAAAAAAGATATTCATAGTAGCTGCGTTTTGTTTAGTGCGGTTATATCATCGAATCGAATGGTCAACTGGGCAACTGGGCATACAGACGCGCTTCGTCTCTGTTGGGACGAGCGACGACGTTTGTACTTTATGCATTTTTTCGTTTTTTTTTTTTTTTTTAATAGTTAAACACAAATAGATACTCGTATGCGAGGTTGGATTGAAGCGTAGTTGGCAAATGCTGCTGACAGCAGAGCTGAAAAATCACGATGATGTGCGTATTTAATGGCTTATTTCAAAGCCTTTTGAAGCTTAGCGTGGTTCAGAATACTCAGAGGACACCTTCATGCAATTCTACCCTAAATGGCATTAAAGAAGACATCGTAGGCCCCATATACTATATACTATCAGCCATATCCATTTGTCAGACCGTCTGTATGACTCTAGTTAAGTAATGTATTCGCATTTTTTTTTAGAGATATTGATCTGAAAGTCAAAACTTAAACATTTCTCAGTCCTAAGCGTAACTTGATCATTTAATGTCGAATTTATTCCATCAAACATTCGTTTTACTTCTAAATTCGCGTACTATAATTTTAGTCTTCAAACAAAATAATGTAACTAAACATCGGAAAAAAATTGAAAAACTTTTGTAAAAATCACAACAAAAAATTCGTTTATCTTGAAAATATAAGCAAATAGATTATAAAATGTAATAATATTATGTACATTGCTGGAAAGTTGTAAGTTTTTTCTTTTCAAAACTGATTAAAAACTAAATTTCGATTCGTAGTTTACCGAGTTATTGTCACATAAGTGAAAATGTAGAAAATATTAGTGTTTTAATCATAAGTCAAGATTTTGGGAATGTTCCGCAAATGCCAAATATGCTGTTTTGTTTAATTTGACAAGATCTCCAACCCCTACTAGAGAACTTTCCTGCTATTTGAATTTTTTTTTTTTTTTTTTTCAAAAAAAAAATTGAGACCCTAAAATTTATTTTACATTATCTCGGGAAAACAGTCAGATAAGATTTTAATTTTACAGTTTTGGAAGCTTGAAATGTAATCGAATTAAGAACCAAGCTTTAGCGTGTGAGATGGGACTAGAGATGGGCGCGGAATTATTATTTTGTTCTGATCCCGCCCGTCTCGAAAAGAATTGTCTTTTCCGATCCCGGCCATCCTGAAGATCTTTAAATTAAGTCACCGTTCCCGAATTCCGGCCGAAATTTTTAAACATTATTTTTTCTTTTGGTTTTTAAAACCTAAATACTTAAGACTGAAAAGTTGTCACTAAAGACGATTGGGCCTTTGTACTAATATCCTACTCGAAATCGAAAAAAAAAACTAACTCACTGCTGGCCGATAAAGTTGTTTAACAAGTTTTTGAAGTAGTGTAAAAGTTTATTTGTGTCTGGTTCCGGCGATTTCTGTGCAATCTCGAAAAATCGATCTGTATTAATTGTTTCTTATATGATTTCTTGCCAAATGGCTTATCTGTCACATTTTCAACTTATATATCCCAAAAATTAACTCAAATTTTAAAAGATTTTCGATCCCGATAAATTTTTCGTTACCCGTGGCATTCCTCGAGATTCCGCACGTCGCCCGCCCCGCATATAGCAGCAAGCAAAGCAATCGCCCATTTCCAAGAATTTATATGAAAAATTGTTTTATTTTAAATATGGTAAAAAATACTTCACAGTAGATCATCTGATTGAATTAAGATCTCTGTAGCACATAGCACCCATACAAACCGAACGTATATTTTAAGTATTTTTTTTCAAGAAAAGTTTTAACTTTTTGTTTTTTATACCCGCCACACATAGTGTGGAGGGTATTATCATTTTGTCAGAAAGTTTGTAACGCATCAAAGGAGGCATCGGAGACCCCATAAAGTATATATATTATTGATCAGCACGACGAGACGAAGCGAATCTAGCCAAGTCCGTCTGTCTGTCCGTCCGTCCGTCCGTCTGTCTGTCCGTCCGTCTGTCCGTCCGTCTGTCTGTATTTATGCGATTCATTCGCTCAGTTTTAAAGATATTGACCTGAAACTCGGAACTTAAGCTTTTCTCAGCCCTAAGCAGTTCAAGTGTTAAAATCAAAGTGCCACGCCCATTTTAAGGTGTAGCCCCCATACAAATTTACCGTTTTTTTCTAATTTTTTGTATGAAAATAGCAATTATTTATGAATGTAGTCACTCCAAGTTGGGTAAAAATACTTCTTAGGTCATCCAATGTCAAATCAAAGCTGCCACGCCCATTTTTAACTATAGCCCCCACACAAATTTAACGCCCGTTTTCGAATTTTTGTATAAAAATAGGTATTATTTATGAGACTATTCACTCAAATTTATGTAAAAACACTTCTAATGATATCCAATAAAAAAACCAAGGTGCCACGCCTATTTTTAGCTATAGTCCCCACACAAACTTATAGATTATATTCGAACATTTGTATGAAAAGTAATTATTTTCGAATATATATTTATAAATGTATATAAGCCACTGATAATCACACGTAAAGTATTCAAAGATTCGTGTGACGGGTATTTAAGCTTCGGTTCCACCGAAGTTAACGTTTTTACTTGTTTTTTCTTAGTTTTTGCATTTCAGCTGCTTTGTTACTTCATCTAAAAATTTTAGTGATCTATAATAAAAATATATTTCAAACCACTCTCGTTTCGTTTACTTTGACTAGTTTTGGCCAAAAACGAAGACGCTGCTGTATTATTTAAACTAAACACTGGACATTACCCGTCTCATGCCGCTACACACTCTTTATATCGCGCAAAATTCATTCATTTGTTTTGGTTCGACTCGCATTCGCATTTGCTGCTATAAATGACTGCTGCGGCTGCTAACGGCTAACGGCGCGTTTGTCCATTTAAATGTTTTGACCTAAATTTTCAGCTAACACATAACACTAACAGTTAAAAAAACAACAACAACAATAAAAGCTGTCTTAAAACGTCAAACAGGAATTTAAGTCGATTTTATTATTATACTAGATAAATAGTTAAATTGATAGAAAATACCTTTCGCGTATGCTGAATTTTTTTCCAATAAATTTCCAAAAAAAAAAAAAAAAACAGAGAAAAAACTAACCTATGCTACACCTAAATGCATAAAACTTTTCAAAATTAATCAAGAGGAAAAAAAAAAATTTATTTAAATATCGAAAAAAAAAAACAACAACGAAAAATCGTGTCATCCAAAAATACGAAGAAGTGCAGAAAGCGCAGAAAGAAGAAAGGCAAATGGAGGCGTAGTACATGCATGCGTCGTATACATAATAAATTTAAAAAAAAAAAAAAAAGCTTGAATATATTTTTCTTTCCGTTAATATCTTTAAGCGTTTTAAATTTTATTTCTTTGGAATATTTACTTTAAAATATTTTTTTTTTGTTTGTACTTTGTACAGAAAATGACGCCCTACGCATTTTAGAAACTTTTTTTTTTTTTAAATAGTTTAAGTGTTGAATTGTTGTTGTTGCTGCTGTTGTCTTGTAGGCATAATTTTCCCTAAATTTTTAATACGTTTTTGTTGTTGTTATTTTTGTACTAGAAACGCTGAATGTTTTGTTGCTGTTGTTGTTGTTAGTGCTAACACTGCTTCGTGCTGCGCTGCATTATGTGATTTAATTTTTTTTTTTTTTTTTATTTTCGTCTAACGAATGTGCTTCGTCTTCGTATTTAATAAAATAAATGGAACGATTTAAAAGTATTAAATTTTGAATTAAGAAGGGAAAAAAAAATTTCAGTAAGTTGAGAAAAACCGACTTTAGATTTGTGCGGAGGTTAAATTCTATAGTGACCAGACCCATGGTTCAATTATACAAGGTTATGTCAAGCATTTTTTTGCTTCGCTTGACACCACCTGTATAACTCCACCATGACTCGACCCTTACTAAATCTTTTGCTAAGACATTAGAAGTGTTTTTATTCAATTAAGATTGAAAAGATAGTGGGGGCTGAGGGGAAAAAAAACACAACAAACCTATAACTGCCGTTTTGCTGTTGAGGGAATACTTTCACAAATAATAAGTGAGTTTGTATGGAATTGCAAACCACTAAAAAATTGTCGGTAGATCGCGATGCCTATCAACTGCTGGTTCGGTTCACGAAACGGTTAATAGTCAGTTCAGTTCGGTTCAAGGGAAAAATATTATTCAAAAAAAAATTTAGGCTTAAGTTAACTCATAAAATTTTACACAATCGTTTAATGTTGTTGCGTTTATTATCCAAATTTATATAATTAATAATCTATTAAAAAAAAAATAAATTGTAATTAGCGCTCTTCATCGATCCGAAGGTGACATTCCGCTATTATTCACACGGCGGACTTCAAGCAAAAACTTTTTTGACGATTGGAATCTGGAGCAATTTTAAACTATTGACAACTCCTTTTCTTTTACATTATAAAATCTAAGAACTCAACATTTTCGCATATATTTCGTTTATTTTTTACAAGCACCATCTTCTCTTAACTTAATTAAATAATATTTAATACTAGCAGGTACCCGCGACCTTGCTCTCGTTTTTTTTTTGCTTCTCTTTGGTGGCTAAATATAAATTGTTCAAAAAATTTGGGTTCAAATTTTGGAAATCCCCTAAACACCACTAATCCCCAGTTTCAAGTCTCTACGTCTATTCAATCCAAAGATATGACTTTTCTTTAAGGCTCTCATTAGGCCCCGGGTCAAAATTTTCTAAAATCCCGTCTAAATGGTCAAAAAATAAATATTGGGTCCACATATGGGTCCCATGTCCAAATTCCGGAAATATCTTGAACACCTTGAACACTAAAAATGTTTTTTAACCATCTTTCAAATGAGCACTGTGTCAAGTCTTTACGTCTATTCACTCCAATGATATGGAGTGAATAGACCCTCATTTCAAGACCCTCGGTTTCAAGACCCTCATTAGGCCCCGGGTAAAAATTTTCCGAAATTCCGTCTAGTTGCTCACCTGAATTCTAAAAAAACACAAACATAAATAAATTTTTTAACGTTTTTTTGTTCCAAACATTTGGCTTTCCGGTTTCAAGGCCCCCATTAGGCCCCGGGTCAAAGATTGAAAATGAAACATAGCCTATGTCACTCGGGAATAGTGTAGCTTGCCAACGGTGAAAGAATTGTTTAAATCGGTCCAGTAGTTTCGGAGTTTTTACGTCTTTTGTTCCAAATATTTGGCTTTCCGGTTTCAAGGCCCCCATTAGGCCCCGGGTCAAAAGTTGAAAATGAAACATAGCCTATGTCACTCGGGAATAGTGTAGCTTGCAAACGGTGAAAGAATTTTATAAATCGGTCCAGTAGTTTCGGAGCCTATTCAAAACAAACAAACAAAAAATCAAACATTTACTCCTTATAATTTTAGTATAGATAAAGTTTTTTAAAGAAATGATAAACTGGCTCGAAATATTTGTCCTTCAGGAGAACTAGTTCATAGCAAATGTTCGAAAATACTGTGGATCGGCTCAAAAACTTTTTGCAGCCCTGTCTAAAAGTGGGTCTGGCACCTTGGTTTTGACATACAAATTACTTGTTGCCAAGAACAATTTTACTTTTAAAAATGTTTAAAAAAAAAGTACATTTTATATATTTACATTTGAAATGTAACTTAAGTTCCGAAACTTTAGTACCCAACCTTGCCTAAAGTTATTTGTTGTCTTCGGCTTCGTTGCTAATAACAATATTGCTGTAGTTGTTGTTGTTGCTGTTGGCTTCGTCGAAGTCATTTTTTCGTTTTCACTTTCTATTGAACAACAACAACAACAGCAACATCTGCAAACACATGTAACACAAATACATAAAAAAAAAACTTACTCATATATGCATGCATGTATTTATGTATGTATGTATGCAACAGAGCTTGTAATTTTGTAAAGCTGTAAGCTAAAAAGAGAAAGCAATATCTATGCGCATATCAGTTGAAGAGTACGAATGCGCAAATGAATTAGTAAGTCTCAATACGTATGTGTGTGTATGTGTATAAAAACGACATGCTGACCCAGTTTCTCACAGCACAACAACAACAACAACAATATGTAAGCATACTGGAATTAATATTATTATGGTTTGTTGTTATGTCTTATTGTTGTAATAGAGTTTCTTTGTTGTTGTTGTTGTTGTAACTTGTTACTTTGCTTGATTTTAGTTAATATTTTTGTTGTTGTTGTTGCTGCACGTTGCCTGCATTACATTTCACTCGTCGTCGTCTTCGTATTACAAGTCGTGTATTTCTTTTTTTTTTTTTTTTGGTTTAATACACTTTGTCGTATTCCTTTTAACTTTAGTTATTGGCGTTTTATTTGTTGTTGTTGTTATTTTCAGCGATCGTGTCTAACTTGAAAAATATTAGATTTCCAATTGAAAATAATATTAAAAAAAATTCATATTTTTGTGAGGACTTTATTATTTATTTTTTTTTTTTAAATAATTTTATATTTTCTTTCTCTGCATATAATTTTTTTTTGTTCTTTAAAAAATGAAGCTAATTTTAAAATTAATTCTTTATATTTCTCTTGCTTACCAACTCTGCCTACTAACAACCTTCTCCTCCACTCATTCGTTTGCTTAAATCTCTGCCACACTTGGCTGCTTGTTTGGGCTAATTGAGACTCATTCACGTTTGGCGCCAATTTATTTGAAATAGTTAGCTATATTTTGGCTTCTCTTTTTCATTTTTGTTATTGTTAAACCTAAACTCCATAATTTTTTTTTTTCTAATTTTTGTATTTTGTATTTGTTGTTATTTTTATACGCTACACTCTTAAAAAATTGTAGAGCAGATAATCTTATTCTTCCGGTAACTTCAGTTTATTAAAGGTATAAGTTTAATGCAAAATGGGGTAAAGAAAACCATTTGCGTAGAGCGGCTTTAATTACAAATCTGGTATAACTGCAAAGTTTATTCTTTCAGCAAAATATAGTCAGCTTTTTTGGTAATTAATACAATTTCCTATCGCTTCTAGATTTCATGCTTTTCGAATTTTTCATGTGGCTCACTTCACTCCAACTTTTTTTAATATAATTTCAATCTTTTTCTTTTAATATACTAAATATTTTATAGCTATATAGCGTATTATTGTATATATAATCAAAGCATCTTAAATATAAAACTATTACTTGTTGTTGTTTCTTTTTCTTTTTTTATATTGAGTTTTTTCGTGCTTTGCTTTCGTTACGCTATAAAAGATCCATTTCTGCTTCGTTGGTTTGAAGCTATTATGCAGTTACAACAACAACAGCAACAACAATAAATAGATACTACTGGTAAAAATAATGATCATTTTGTTTTCTGTTCATTCTGATCGATATCGTCTTTTTTTTTTTTTTTTTTTTGCTATGAATATATTTTTTTTTTCGATTTTTTCTTTGTATTTATTATTTTTCTTTTGTACCGCGAGCAAGACGAGAATTCGCTTCACGCGTCAATGAAAGCGAAAGGAAAAACTGCATTCGTTTTATTTTTTTGTTGCTTTTTTAAGCTTTTTTGTTGCCATTTTTTTCTTGTTATTACTATTATTTTTTTTTTTTTACTAACTCTTCCACTACGGATGAGGAAACTGTACGAATTGAGTAAAACAGCGTAGCAGCATTAACTAAGTTAAGTAACTAGAATAATTTTAAATATACTATACATACAATACATATACATATACACATTATTGTTGAAAGCATTTTTTTCGACAAAATTTTGTTTACTTAGTATGGAAGACCCTCTAAAAATTGAAGACCCTAACAGAACTTTGGCTGGTGTCACTAAAAGGTTAGTGCACTCGCTACCAGACAAAGACTACTGTACCCCATATCCAACATTTGGTCAGAAGTACAAGATATTCATTCGAACGAGATCACAATTAAAACCTACCCCATTACAAAAGCAACGCCATAATTACTTATACAGAGAGTCAAAATTTAATGAAAGGGTAGAAGGAGATATATTTTCCCCAGAACTAGAGATTTCCCGATCATTGCAACGTCTTTCAAGCTGAAATGATCGGTATATACGAAGCCATGCATCATTTGGGGCTCTACACAGGTCGTAGACAAAAAGTATACATTTTCTCAGATAGTAAAGCTGCCATAAAAGCACTCAAAACACATCAAAGACAACATTCCAGTGTTCCATATCTCTTAACGAAATGGCGGAACAATTGAATATATGCCTCACATGGATGGCTGGTCCCGGGTCACCAAGATATTCTAGTAAATTGCGAGTCTGTTAGATTGGCCAAAGAAAGTACAAATTCTTTTAATCCTACATGGAGGAGTTTGACAGGAATTTCCATAACCTGAAGCTCTGAAGCTGCGAGTGAAGCTGGAAGAGAGATCTCAAAACTCTCGTGGCCAGAATATAACACCAAGCGAACAGTCCAACTCATGCACACAGCAGATAGACTCTATGCATATTGGTAGGAGCTCTCAAGGGACGGATCGCTCGACTAGGAATAGTACCCCATGAATTTTTAGAAGCTGTTAAAACAAAGAAGAAGAACCAACTTTACTTTCACTTTCTTTGTCACTATCCAGCTTTTGGGAGAGTAAGGTTTGCCGTTCTTGGTAGATCATTTTTAGTTAGTCTAGCGGAAATCACATCAGTCAATATTAGTGCAGTAGTAGCCTATAAGGAAATAGAGCTGGTATGAATAGGGAGAATAAAAAAAGAGATCATATGGTATCACAATAGGACCTAGATGGCGTCGCGAATAGTGCGCAATATAGGCTCAAGGAGACAAGTTTGTCCAGCCAAGCTTTTAAAGCATATTCCACGCATATAAACCTGATTGCTAACAATTTTTTTATCACTTCTTTTGGAATGCAATCTTCACTTAATCAGCTTTTAAATATATTCTTCGAGCTTTCCGTTTTCTTTCTATGATAAACTTGGATTTAGGCTATATATTTACCAAATAATCTCAAAACTTTTTGTACTACCCTCATATATACCTTTAAAAATATATTTAAGTAGTCAAAAAAATTAGCTTAGGTTCAAGCTTATATTAATCTTAATTCATTAAATCCGGCTTTGTCAAAGTTTCCTTTCGAATGTGTTATTTTTTTTAAATAATTTTTTTTTTTTTTTTTTTTTATTTATTTTTTTTATATTATTATTATTTTTTTTTTTTTTTTTTGTATATTTTATTTATTTTTAAATGCAAATTAGTGTCATCGTTGTAACGGTAAAAATGATGTAACTGCTCAACAGCCCAAATAGCAACGAAGAATAAGCTTAAGCGTAGACCACAAAAACAAAAAAAAAAAAAAAAAACAGAAAACATATTCGAGCGTTTATATTAAAAATGCAAATATACAAAAATCGAAAGAAGGAAAAAAAAACGAGTTTTCATTTATTAAAATTGGTGATTTTGTATGCAGCAAAGACAACCAAACGAATTCATGTAGCTACTTGGAGTGACTACGTGTTAGTTGCTGTTGTTGTTGTTGTTGTTTTTTTGTTATTACCGACTACTTCTGAGGCACTTCTCACTTTCCATACCGCTAAAATGAGGCTAGAATGGACAAACACCAAAATTATTAGATATGTCTGCGTCTGCTGCGCTGCTCTATTTTCTTTGAAAAAGTATCTATTTATCTATCTTTTTTTTCGAGACTGTAACGTATCTATTGTCCACAATTTATACACGCTGTGAATTTGTCTTCATTTTTTTTTTAGGTTTGGTTTGGCTTCCGCACTTCATGTCACGTCGTCTTTTTTTTATTTTGTTCGTTTTCAGTTTGTGTTTATTTTATTTTTATTTATTTCAGTTGCTGATCAATTCGTTTCGATTACGCGGCCTTGAAAGTGAAAAGATGTCACACTTTCGCTTTTCAATTGTCAGACCACAAAATGGACAGACAACAGTCAGCGGAATAGACAATGTTTTTTGTTTTTTTTTTTTTTCCCTTTTATTTTTTTTATTGGAATTTTAATAGAAAAACGTAAACGAACGAATTTTTTGTTGTCTTAGGTTGTTAATAAGTTTTAGCGGACATTCGGTAGCTATCAAAAAGTTTAATTGACTACTTACGTGTGTAGTGGCACACATTTAGAGATAAGGTTTTCTTTTTTGAGTTTGAACTATTTTGATAAAGATTTAGACTAACTCGAGTATTGGAAATAAATTATATCAAATTGTACTGACTCAAATAAGTTGAATCTGAATAAGAATGCACCTTGGGTTCCAAGTTTGGATACTACGAATAATTAAGGAAACTTCAAAATCTAAGACGTCTAGTCCTAAGACCAGAAGTCTAAGATGATCATTTAAATAAGATCATATTCTATACTCAATGAGCTCAATGCTGATACTTATGGACCTATGGTATCCAACTCTGGGGGACGGCAGCTGAATCCAACATTGAAGTCCTACAGCGTTTCCAGAGCAAGCTTCTCCGCAGGATCATAGGTGCGCCAACCTACGTCAGGAACTCCGTCATCCACAGAGATCTAGACGTACCGTCTGTGCGAAATGAAATTCGGAAATTCGGAACACGCTACATCTCCATACTGGAGTATCATGATAATCACTTAGCAGTAAACTTACTCGACAACAGTCAACACACAAGGAGGCTCAAGAGAAGTCACCCCCTGGACCTACCCTTCAGACCTGAATTAAACTGGTGAAACCATTGTCCTTGTTTATTTTTGTAAATTAATTGTAAATTTTTTTTTAACTCCTTTCGTTTATGAAATGAACTGTGATGTTCCCCTCATGTGATGTATTATTTAGTTAAAAAATTTTGCTTATTGTCTTAAAAAGACAGATTGTAAATAATCATAAAGTTTTAAAAAAAAAAATGCTGATACAAATATTATAATGAAAGTATATGTTCTCCAGATAGATAAACAAAGTTTATTCAATTCTCAACTTAAAACGATACACAACGGAAAATTATTATATTCAAAAAAATATTTAAAATCAAATAACTGAAAAAAAATTTCGAGTGTAACCAAACATCAATAAAGTTGAAAAATAAAAAAAAAAATAAAAAAGTTTGCCTTGGAAATACAGACGGATAGAATCTGAAATGCTATAATATTATACATATTGATCGAAAGTTTCTTCTTTTCAAAGCAACTTAAAAAATAAATTTCGATTCGTAATTGACTGAGTTATTGCTACATAAGCGAAAAAGAAGAAAAAATAGTTTTTAAACCATAAGTTCAGATTTTAAGGGTATTCCGCAAAAACCAAATATACAGTTTTGATTAGCTCCAACAGTCCTACAACCCCTACTATAAGACATCCCAGCTATTTCAACTTTTTTAACAACTAAATTGAAACCCGTAAGTTTGACTTTACATTATCTCGGGGAAAAAAAAACACAGGTAGGATTTCAATTATGGCAGTTTTGGAAGCTTGTAATGTATACAAATCAAGAACTAAGCCAGGTTTTTGTCGACATTTTCAGCAAACCTGTCACCACTTAAAGCTCAGAATGTATTACATTTACAATTTTTTTAGAACTGTTTGGTTTCAATCCTGTGTTAAAAATTCTTTAAGCATTGTTTTCAAAATTATAGTATGAGATCGGATACTTAGTTTCAAATGATCAATAGGATTTAGATCTGGTGATTATATGGAGTACTAAGTTGATTCGGAATATTATACAGCAACCAGAGTCTCACAATGTCCGTAGTGTTGTTAGGTTTAATATCGCGTTGGCTTTTGAGAATATTGAGGTAGCTACATTTATTGGTGGTACCTTCTATAAACTCTATTTCTCTAACGCTGCCGTTTGCCACCTCCGTTTGCCGTTTGCCACCTCCACAAAACTATGAGTGTAGCTGGGAGGCTTGACAGTTCTTAGTAAATTCTTTAGGACATCCTTGCGTACTAGGCAGCACTGGAAAGTCTGGCTCAAAGATGGACTAAGGTTTGGTCTCTGAAGTATAATCAGAGGACCTGATTGTCGAAAAATGCTTTCGACTTCCTAATTTCTGTAGTGTTTTCCAAGCGGAGGTTCTGCTATACTTGCAGCTTGTACGATGCTTGTAGAACTGAATGTCCGCGACAGATCGGTGTTTATTCACTCAGACAGACAAGCTGCGATAAAGGCTCTAAGTACTCATGTCACCAAATCAAATTTGGTAAGCGTCTGCAAAACTCGTCTAAACGTAGCCGGCCAACAAAACTCTATGGTGTCCGGGGCATAGCGACGTTCCAGGTAATGAACACGCAGACCTATTGCCTACGGAAAGATCATTGAGCGACTTTCAACCGGTCCATTTGAAATCACTTCGCCAAATCGAATCTGGTTTTAAGACCAAAATTCTCATGCTTTTAAAGGTGGCGGAAGCGTGACTTTGTTTGACAATTTCACCCTATTTTTAGAATTTTCGAATTTTTTTTTTCCACAAATCCACGACGATTTTTCGTTAACACTTGTCTTTGGTTTTGTACTTTATTAATGGTTTACAAAGAAAATATTCACTAAAAAACTTTGATTGATTAGAATTCCCATTTTTTTGATTTTTTCTGTAATTTTATTTTAAAGAATTTTTTTCGAGTATGAGTTAAGCTTAAGACTGTTTTCTTCCAAGTGTACAAATATTACAGACGCAACCTTTGACTTGATTGCATTAAACTAGTAAGAGCCATTTTCAATTCATATTTTAGCGGATACAAATTAATAAAAACTAAAAAACATATTTTAAATTTATTATTTAAGGTGTCATTTAAAAAAAATGTTTTTTTCTTAATTGTAGTGTCAAATTGAAGTGGGCAACTAGCTGCAAATGAAAAACTAATGACGCACCTCATTTGAGCATAAAGTGATTATGTGCTTAAGAAGACTTTATATATGTATGTATATATATGTATGTATATAATATATTTTTATATGATTTGTTGCTTTTTTTTTGTTGTTTTTGCCAAGTCATTTACGCCGCCGCAGCCGTAGCGGCAGCATAGCAAATGTAACCAACGCACTACAGGGCGTATACTAAATCTAGTCAAAGTCTTGTCTTAAAAAAAAAAAAAAAAAAGAGTTTTATTATCTTTTGTAGTTGCATTCAAATAAAATGTTTGCTGCAAAGAATCTCATTTAGCGTAGGCGGCAACAGCAACAACAACAACAACTTTCGATAGGTTTTACTTGTCAAGCCAAAAGCCGTTTTGCTGAGAAACTTAAAATTTAAGTTAGGCTTTTCCGTTGAATCTCCCGCGCCATTTATTTCTTTTATTTTTTTTTTTTTTTTTTTTTTTTGCTCGCTTTCGATTGTGGAAAGCCAAAATGACAGACAGGCTCTTCAGCTGTCGCACGTCGTGAGTCATTTTGCTGCGACTTTAGTCTAAAGGCTATAAACGCTTGACGCTTGTTGTTGCGTTTTTCCCCGACCGCTGCCTTTAAGTAAGCAGGTAATTGTTGCTGTTGGTGTTTTATTTCACAATTGAGGTATTGCATTTGCCTGCAGCGATTTAAATGCAAATTGTTGCCAATTAAATGACAATAAACGGCGACAGTGTCAAAAACGACACGCCGCTTATCAAATGTCAAAATCGAAAAGAAACCTCAATAAATGCTAAGAAGAAAAACCTTAAAGTGAATTTTTATATTTGTCTAAAAATATACAAAATAACGCCCACGTGCGCCCACTCACAAAAGGAGCATTTGCTGTGTGTGAAAATTACATGGAAAACTTGTCATATTAAATTTTTTTTTTTTTTTTTTTTACAAATGAAAAACGCATAAATAAATGATGCATAGCAACAAGTTAAAAATTTTAGCATTTAAAAAAAAAATATATTTTTGAATAACTCTTAACGTATTACATAAGATAAAAATATTAAATAACCTCAACGCTCTCAACCTCATAAACCCTAAAGAAATTAGAGCGCAAACGTTGTGGAAAATGCTTTTTAATTATGTAAACTCTGAAATGAAATGAGAAAAAAAAAACATTTAATTAAGAAAACAAAAAGCGGCAAACTAGTTAGTTGTGAATTGGAAAACAAAAACAACAACAAAAAAAAAAAATCTGCAATTAACTTTTATGTTTATGAACCGAAATTAGATAGCGTAGAAAATTATGAAGTGAAATATAAATAATTATAAACATTTGAATGTACATGTGGGCTGTTTTTTTTCTTCATTGTTTTTATATGCAAGTGAATGCGTAAAAGGACAGCCCTTTCGATTGTCAGAGACGTTGTAAGAAAATTTGTAAATGGGGCTGAAAAGTGTTTTTTCAAAGCACAATGAAAATTTTTATTGAAAAATCATATTACACCACTGAAAGCTAAGAGTGCTTTAAGGCACTTATTGAAAATAACAAAAAATGGCATAAATTCATAGCTAGAAAGCTTGCTGAAGCCTTTTCTTTTGCTTATTTGCAACAAATGCAACAATTAGTTATGAGTGCCTCAAGGCACTTACTGCAAATAACGAAATTTGTATAGATTCAAAGCTAGAATGCTCGCTGAAACTTTTTCTATGCTTATGAAGCCTTATCCTATGCTTATTTGTCACCAATATAGCAATTAAACATGAGTGCCTTAAGGCACTTACTGCAAATAACAGAAATTGGTATAAAATCATAGCTAGAAAGCTCTTTGAAGCCTTTTCTTTTGCTTATTTGCAACAAATGCAACAATTAGTTATGAGTGCCTCAAGGCACTTACTGCAACTAACGAAATTTGTATAGATTTAAAGCTAGAATGCTCGCTGAAACATTTTCTATGCTTATGAAGCCTTATCCTATGCTTATTTGTCACCAATATAGCAATTAAACATGAGTGCCTTAAGGCACTTACTGCAAATAACAGAAATTGGTATAAAATCATAGCTAGAAAGCTCTTTGAAGCCTTTTCTTTTGCTTATTTGCAACAAATGCAACAATTAGCTATGAGTGCCTCAAGGTACTTACTGCAAATGACGAAATTTGTATAGATTCAAAGCTAGAATACTCGCTGAAACCTTTTTCTATGCTTATTTGTTTATGAGTGCCTTGAAGCATGCTTGGGATATTTAAGTATTTTCTGAATTTAGAAAGGCAAAATTAGCTAATTATATAAAATATAATTTAATTCACTCCAAACTTGAAGTCTCTCTGCTTTTTCACTGACTTAGTAAATTTTTCAACCCACAAACCACTTTACACCCAGGTTTTTTTTTTTTTTTTTTTTTTGTATACTTTTGACATTATAACGCCACTGCATATTACGTATACGATTTTTCCTATTATCTTAAATCTTTTCTATGCTTCATTTTACACTCGATCCGTTAACGGTATTTAATCATTTAAGCCAAAACTAAAATAAAAGCATACATAATGCCAAATATCTATGCAAACCGTTATAAATTTAAAAACGTAATACCAAGTTCAAAATTAATAGGTAAAAAAAAAAAATAAAAACTTCAAAAATTACCATTTGCATCTTGTTGTCTTTCTTTCTTCGCTTGTGTTTTTCTTCAAAACTACAAAAATATGCGAACAAGATTTTCGCGTAATCTTAAAATGTAAAAAAAAAAAAGCAAATAACAAAAAAACTTGTCTGATTTGCTGTGCCACTTCCATGGACTACATTTTAACAACAACAAAAACAACAACAACAACAGCAGCAGAGACCAGTTATAAACCGGAACTGTCAACTTTATTAGCGCATAACGGTAAAAGCCGCCAAACGAACAAAAAAAAAAAAAAGAGATGCAACAATGAAAAAGCATCGCATCGTTATGATTCAATCGACTTTAACTGCTTTTTCCACTTCCAATCAGCAAAATGACGCCACAACTTTCTTATTCACTCTTACATTCACGATCTCACTCTCTCTCTTTTCTTTCTTTGATTTTATTTGCGCGCCTTCATTTTGTCTTAAATTATTCATCTTCGTTATTTCAAAGTCTTCGTCTTGACCTTGGACTCGTGCTTGGGAGAAATGCGTTAACATTGCTGCTGCTGCTGCTGTTGCTTTTCTCTCTTTCACTTACTCACTCTCTTTTCTTTCTTTCTTTCTTTCTTTCTTTCTTCCTATGTATGTCTCAGTCATTGTCATAGTAAATTGCACGAAAGCTGCATAAAAGAGTGCTGCGCAAAAGAAAGCGAACTACTTTTACTTTCATTTTGTTTCTCGTTTGTCGTCTATGGCGATGCGAAACGAAACGAAGCTAAGGCGCCGATTGGCAATGTCGACGTCAACGACGACGTTCATCATTGTTGCTGTTTTTGTTGGCAAAGCAAGTTTTTTTGTTGTTGTTGTTGTTTTTGTTATTTGTGGCGCGCAAATTCCCACGCAAAGGATCGTGCAGCAAAAGAAAGTAAGATAAAAAGAGAGTGTAAGCGTGTGTGAGTGAGTGAGAAAGAAAGCATGAGGAAAGTATTGTAACAAGACAAATGCTGTCAATTTGCGCGCTAATTGAACGCAAAAGAAAAAAAGAGTTCAAGTTTAAAAGCATTTCTTTTTTTTTATTTATTTCTGTTATTTTTTTTTTTTTGCCAATATGTTTGCACGTTTTATTTGTATTTTTATTATTATTTTTTTTGTTTTTGTCTATCAGCTTGATCAGCTCAAGTTCATACAAAATAAACCAAAAACAAACGCAACTTATGTTGCTGGCGGCAACTAGGTCGCCATTTGAAGTGCGAACTGAACTGCGTTGTCCGATGACGCATACAACTGACGGACGGACTGACTGACTGCATTGCATTCTCTGTCTAACTTGGGTGCGTGTCCATACAACACAGCCTGCCTGTCAGCCAGTTGGTCAGTTAAAAGTATTTCAGAAAGATAAAAGCACTTGTTTGATAAATTTTATTGTCAACAAGGCCAAATGTGCGAAGTTTTTTTTTTTTTGTTAGTGCGGAAGTGAAAACTTTAATTTGTTGACTTTGTTTACAAAGAAATCGTATTTCGTAAAAAATGATCTATTATATACTCAGGAATAGATTCATAAGCTGGGAGCTCGAAATACGCTGACAGGCACAAGTAGATTGCTTAAGTCCTATTTTTCCATACAAATCACACAAAATTTTAATCCCTAGAAAACTGAAGTCAAAGAGATACATATAAGTTGGAAGCAATATGTTAGGTCAAGTTTACTGATACCTTTAAAAATGTATTTCAAGCCCTTAGTCATTTTCATAAGCTCGATTTTCCTAACCTGCTCTATGGAGTGGAAGTATGAAACCACCTAAAACTGATATTTAGCTGTAGCTTCACATTTTGATAGAATGTGTATGGGTGTCTCCTTCAATCTACCACAGAATCTGCAGTCAGAACATTATGCGCATTATGTGCAGGTGTTTCTTTAGTCTACAGTGGCATGTTAGGAGCCCTACTATGATTCTTAGCTGAGTTCTGTTGAGCTTAACTAATGTTTTAATGATCTTAAAGTTAAATCGCTCTATAAGTAGCTTGGCTTGTTGCATGCCTTGTCTCAAAAACTTATGTTCATCCCTCATTCTATCTCACTAAGTGTGTAGCTCCCAACGGGACCATAAGGTTCTGGACCTGTCTTGGGAGTTTCAGTCCCCTTCCTGGCTAGTACGTCTGCTTGCTCATTACCTGGCATATTCGAATGCCCAAGCACCCACAATAGTTGCACTCTCTTGTGTTGTCCCTTTCAAATTGGTTATAGCCTAATGTACTAGTTTTGAGTTTACTATATCCGAGTGTTGTACCTTAAGAGCTGCTTGACTATTCGATAATATTGCTATATCTCAGTTTCGATGGTTCTCTCCAATCTTGATCTGTGCACAACAAATTATCGCACATATCTGCTTATGTATCTTCCTAAGGGTTCCCAAAGTTTTATTCTTGGGGCAGCTACACATAAAGCGGCAACTTCGTCGGAAAGAAATCAGTCGGTATACCACTTGATAGTATGTGTTTTTATTTCGTATTCATTTTCAGAGATGTTCAAGTTTTCTTGCTTCACCAACTAATGCCTGTCAATATTAAATCTTATGGTCATAGTGTCAGGAGTTGAGATCCTTCTTTCCATGCGTAGAGGTATTTCTTGCAGCAATATGTAAAAGAAAATATCAGAATTGCCTAGATGTTGTTGAATCTTTGGAAGACATACTATAAGAATGTACAACTTTGACATCTACAAGATTCAGTATCTACGGTGCAATATATTTGACATGAAGCACTGTATCCGACGACTGAAGGACTGTACTACAGTATGGAAACAATAAATCCCATAGGTCGCCGTGCAGATATTCCAGTCTTCAGTCATTAGATATTTAAAATTGTTTTTTTTTATGAAAAATGATTAATACAAAAAAAAATATATTTTTTAAAATACTTACGAAATGTGTTCAAAAAGTATCGCATATTTTGTGTTTTTTTTTTTTAAATTATTTATTTATTCATGAATATCTATTTTGTTCCCTTTAAAGTAATCCCCTCCCGATAAAATACACGTATGCCAACGTTTTTTCCAATCCTCGAAACATGCCAAATAGTCCCTTTCCGGTATAGCCATCAGCGCCTTCTTCGATTCAGCTTTTATCTCCTCAATCGACTCGAAACGCGTACCCCGGAGTAGTCTCTTGAGTTTTGGGTATAGCCAAAAGTCACACGGAGCCAAATCAAGCGAATACGGTGGTTGCAGAACGATATTGGTTGGATTTTTGGCAAAAAAAGTCACGAAGAATCAGTACAGTTTTTAAAAAAAAATCATCATTTTTGGTACCAACCGAGACTTGACACGTTTGAGGCCCAAAACATCCTTCAAAATTGTATTAATTGATTCCTTTCTCATAGTTAATCGACGTCGTGCAAGCACTAATTTTTAATGTAATGTAAGCATCGGCCGTTGAGATCTATGGTCGACCAGGGCGCTCTTCGTTTTCAACACGTTCTCAACCTTTTTTCAACAATTTATACCAATCAAATGTTGTTGATTTTGGTAGAGCTCGGTCCCCATAACCCTTGTTCAACATTTTTATTCCATTTATTCCATTCAGAAAAAAAATTTGATACTAGTTCTTTGATCCATTTTTTATAAATAGGTAAAAATCGAAGACGATCCAAAACACATGCAAAGCAAAGCAGCTTTCAACAATTATTTGAACATTCAAAATGGCCGATCTTGTCGGCATAAGTGAGAGAAATGAGTACCAACATAACGCCACAACAAAATCGAAATTCGAATATACGTAACCCGCGAAAATTCAAAATTCGCGATAATGTTTGAACATTTCTCGTATATCTTTAGTTCTGATGATCTGCTCGATATGATCGTTATGAGTATTACGGAATATTTTAGCGTTCTATTAATGGTTTAGAAATACTATAAAAATTTATCGAATTTAATTTGGACAAATTTGCAAGAAAAAAATTCTACAAATCAATAAATCCTATTCCCTAAATTAGTCAATAGTTTCTAAATGAATAATCTGACGACGAACTGTTGCTCTATTGTTTATAAGGATTAAAATAAAGCTAAGGATGCCGAATTATTAGATTTAATGCTTTAAAAAATTAATCTTAATGCTTATAAAATAACTTGAGATATTCAATGCATTTTAATGGCAAAAAAAAAAATTTAAATTAAAAAGAAACCAACGCAGTTCATTCTAATTGGGTCAATCCAAAAAAATTTAAAAGTACTTACCCAAAAAAAATAATAAAAAAATATTTTTGTCGCTGATAAGTTGTTAAAGTCTTGAAACGTCTTAACGCTTTTGGCATTTAAGCAGATAAGCTGCACAAATACAAAGCTACATACATGCACTTACATTTATAGAAACAGATACAAACAAACACATTTACAATAACTTAACAACAACTTAAGCGCTTGGCAAACATGCCGTATGCGTTTTTTTTTTCTTCTTCTTCTTATTGTCGCTGTAGCTACTTATTTGCTTTTCGTATTTTATGATTTAAAGTAGAATATTTTTGTATAGCTTTGCATTATTTAAAATTAATTTAATTTGCTAAAATATTTTGACAAATAAAATTGAAAAAAAAAAAAAAACGAAAATGAAAAACAATAGAATTCGTTAAGCATATTTGTATCTAGATACTTGAGCGCATCTTTCTATGCATTTAGCTATTCATCTATCTATCATGCTGCACACTTGCGTCAATTTAAATTTAAAATAAGAATTCCTTTGCTTTTCATTTTAATTACGATAATTTATTCGCGTTTATTTGGGCGTATTTATAGTGCTGAAAAGCGCAAAACCAAAGAAACCCAAAAATGAATTGTTGCAGATAGTTTTCAAAAAACAAGAAAAAAAAACAAACCGACGAGAGCCATTGTCTGTTTTGCTTGTTAAGGTACATTTTGATCAAAATGCAGAGCATTAAAATAAAAAAAAAAAAAAAAATACTGAATTGAATTAAGATGCGGATGTAATCTAGTGTAAAGAAAAAAAAAAGATAGAAAAAACGCTGCGGCACAAGCAATTTTGGCAACAGCAGGCGTTGCTTGTTTGCGATTCGTAGTCGCTCTTATGGTGTATGCTGTTCTATTACAATATTTTTTTCATAGATATATTGTATCTTTGTATCTCAAATACACAAGTAGACAATTATTTGCCCTTAAAATCATAAAAATATCAAATCAAAAAAACAAAAAAACAAAGCCAAATGCATTTTCAAGTGTTCTAAGTACAGGCGGCATCGATCAAATGTGCTATACGACGACATACCCCTGCCATATCTAACTCAAATTCATATTCAGATATAATATCTTATGCCCGCTCCACAATCAATTGCAGGCTACGCGAAAATTCTTTCTTTCTTGCTTTCAGTTCAGCTGTTATGGCTGCTGCTGGCTGACCTAGTTTGCCCAAAAGTCAAGCGAACTTTTTATTCTTTGCTATATCAAAGTGGCACAGCAGCAGCACTAGCAGCGTCAAACGCTTCTATGAAAGCATGAAAACGCTTCTTAATTAACAAAACAAAAAAAAAAAATTCTAGATTCTGCTTCATTTTCTTCTTCACTTCTCATAGGGCGCGAATGATGCAGACGTCGCACGTCAAAATTGTTGTTCTTTTTTTTTTTTTTTTTTTGTAAAGAAAAGCGCAAATAAACAAAGTTAAATAGTTCTAAAAGCTATTGTTATAAAATGTACCGAAGCTTTAATACGCTTTAAATAAATTTATATTAGTTTAGAAGCCAAAATAGAAATACACAATACATTCGGAGTGCTTAGTTCACACTGAATTTCAAGCGATCAAAAGTTTGATGAGGTTGTCGAAAAAAGACCCATGGCTGATTCCAGATTCGAATATATTTCAAGCTTCCAAAACTGCAAAAAATCGAAATCCTACCTGTTTGTATTCCCGAGATAGTTTAGATATAAATTATCTCGGTAATACAAACACCCAAGATCTGGACTTATGGTTAAAAAATTTTTATTATTATTTTTTTTCCTTTTTCACTAATGTGACAATAACTCAGTAAACTTCGAGTCGAAATTTAGTTTTTAGCCTGTTTTGGAAAGAAAAAACTTAGACCTTTCGTTCAATATACATAATATTGTAGCATTTCATATCCTATATATAAATATTTTCAAAACAAATGTATTTTTTTAACTTTTTCGATGTTATAATAGACATTTATTTACCAAAGATTTTATTTCATTTATAGATTCTCTACATCTTCTAAAATTTCTAACTCCAGCTAGGAATATTCTTTACTACGTTACAAACTCTTTGTTAAAATAAAAATACTCTAATAGCGAAGCGCAAACAAAATTTTTATTTTATTTCTAAGGGATTTTTTTTTCAACGCTGCACACCATCTTAAAAAAAACATTTTTTTTATTATTATTATTATGTATAATATGGAAAATTAGGTCAATTTTTTTTTTTTTTTTTTTCGTTTAGTTCCAATTCACTTGCAACAAGTGTCTGCAGCATGTTTATTTACTCTAACAAAGCATTCTATGCTCTTCTAACATATTTTTTTCTTGCCCTTTGATAACTTAAAAATGTGAGCCAGCAGTACTGCTGCTATTCTTAGAGAAGGGGGATGGTGCTGTCTGCAATGCGCATGCATGATAAGTGACGAAGACGTTATTGTTGTTGTTGTTTTTGTTTTTGGGCAATGAAAGGGGCTGCTGAGGTGCGGAAGCGCATTGATAAAGCGATCGTTGCTGCTGTTACGAACGTCTTTAATTGTTGTATTTTTTTGTATTCATTTGCAGCTTGTTTATTCGCCCTTTTCAGCAGCATAGACTCACATACACAAACACAATCTGCGTCTGTCTATCAAATTCAATTCAAAGAAGAAGAAGACGACGAAGAAGAGGAAGACATTAGTGACAGCGACGTCAACGTCAACGCAAACGCCAACGCCAACGCTCGCCCAGCAACGTTTGCCCAAAATAGCTGCGATCGAATGGTCTTTTTTTTTGTTGTTGTTTTTTTTTTTTTTTTGGAGGCAAGAATCAAGTTCTAAAGGGCGCACATAATAAATTCTGATTATACGCATACAAATACACTGATACATGTTTAAAGACGAAATGCGAGGGATGAATGATAAGTTAGTAATTGTAGAATACAGATATACTATATGTATAAGAAACAAATAGAAATACGAAACAAATCTGCTGTCTGAACTATTAAAATTTCAAGCTTTAATTCTTATTTCTTTAAAGACTTCAAGATCGGTTGTTGCATATGCCACCGGAACTTTTCTAAATTGACAAGGCTTTTGATACTGATAAGAACAAAAATATATCACTCTATATTTTAATAACTTTAGCCAAACTTAGAAATAATTTTTAAAATATTGCATTCACTTTATTGCACATATCTTCGGATCGGTCGGTCTTATTTTAATATATAAGTATTGAAAATAAAGGTAAATACATTTTCTATCAACTGACAGAATACATTTTTCATTCAGTTTAATGGTTTAGGCTTTATTTGTGAAATTATTGAATTACTTTTCTTTATAAAATTTTATCCCTTTAATTTTTTATTGCATTTGCTAAAGCTTTTACTGTGTGTGTTAATTTTTTATTATTATTTTATATTTTTTAATATTATTTTTTAATATTTTGAAATGATGCATTCACTTAAACGCAAATAACTCCAATTTTGTCGGGCCGATTTCGTTCCAAATTTATGCAAATTAAAGTTAAATAAGTTTTCTTTCAATGGTCCACATAAATTGTTCAATAAGTTTATTGGTTCAGAAAATAATTATGAAATTATTGACGCGTTGCCAAATATTTTTCTTTTTTAAAATTTTCTCCTGTTTTCAAAAATGTTCTATGAAATAAATAGCACCTCTTTTATGGTGCTACCATTTCAGAATCACTGAAGAGTGTTTTAATTTTTAATTCATTTATTGTTGTAAGGCTGTACAGTGAAAGCTCTTATAAATGAACTTACGACTCTATACGACTGATTTTCTTTTTGGGTGTTATTCAATATCAGAGATCTTGCAGCTTAATTCATACACTTATCAAAAAACCCTCGCATACGCATGCATATATTTGCTTCCCGTCGCAGCCTATATCATTCTTATTGTTGTGTTTTTGTTTTTTTTTTTTTTTTTTTTTTTTTTTTGGTGTTGAGATTATTTTCTATTCGTAAGTTTGTAAGAAAAGTAGGCCAATGGGTCTTTGGGTGAATAGTGGCTTAGTTTTTTTTTTTTTTTAGTTTATCTAAACGAATGAACAAACAAATTGGAAGGGAGCAAAAAAATAAATAAAATCAAATGAAAAAAAAAAAAAAAAATTTTTTGGACATTTTGTTGCTGTTTATTTTTTTTTTTTTTTTTCGCTGCTGGTGGAATTTTTAACTGCATTTTTTGGGCTTTTATACCCGTCACACACAGTGTGGAGGGTATTATCATTTTGTCAGAAAGTTTGTAACGCATTAAAGGAGACATCCTAGACCCTATAAAGTATATATATTCTTGATCAGCACGACGAGACGAGTCGATCTAGCCATGTCCGTCTGTCTGTCTGTCCGTCCGTCTGTCTGTCCGTCCGTCTGTCTGTCTGTCTGTATTTATGCGATTCATTCGCTCAGTTTTAAAGATATTGAAGTGCAACTCGGAACTTAAGCTTTTCTCAGACCTAAGCAGTTCAAGTGTTAAAATCAAAGTGCCACGCCCATTTTAAGGTGTAGCCCCCATACAAATTTACCGTTTTTTCGGATTTTTTGTATGAAAATAGCAATTATTTATGAATATAGTCACTCGAAGTTATATAAAAATACTTCTAATGTCATCCAGTATCAAATCCAAGCAGCCACGCCCATTTTTAGATAAAGCCCCCATACAAACTTACCGCCCATTTTCGAATTTTATATGAAAATAGCTATTATTTATGAATGTAGTCACACCAAGTTGGGTAAAAATACTTCTTATGTCATCCCATGTCAAATCCAAGCTGCCACGCCCATTTTTACCTATAGCCCCCTACAAATTTAACGCCCGTTTTCGAATTTTTGTATAAAAATAGGTATTATTTATGAGACTATTCACTAAAATTTATGTAAAAACACTTCTAATGATATCCAATAACAAAACCAAGGTGCCACGCCTATTTTTAGCCAAAGTCCGCATACAAACTTATCTATTATTTTCGAACAAATGTATGAAAAAGTAATAATTTTCGAATATATATTTATAAATGTATATAAGCCACTGATGATCACACTAAACTATTGAAAGATTCGTGTGACGGGTATTTAAGCTTCGGTTCCACCGAAGTTAACGTTTTTACTTGTTATTTAATCGTTTTATTTTTTTTTTCTTTTTTCGTTTGCTGTTCAATTGCTTTGCGAGCAAATAAGCAACAAGAAAAAAAATTTAGGGCCTAGGCAAAACAATTTCTTAGTGTTTATTTGTCTTGACGAGAAGTATCTTGCCGTGCACGTTTTCATTTTCATTTTCAATTTTAGTTTCCCTTTCATTTTATAAGACTGTATCTATTTTATTATTATTTTTTTTTTTTTATAAGAAAATTTATTTGATTTTAATTGTTCGATATATTTTTTTTTATGACTTTCGCTTAAGTAACCAAAAAAAAAAAAAAAAAGCGTTGATTGCTGATTGCATGCGGTACACGGTGCTGCAACTGAACAGTTTGAAGTGCAGACAGATAGCTGGACAGACGTACAGTCTGAAAAAAAAAAAAATAGAAAGATGTACAGACAAGAAGCTGCCGCAGCAAAACACATTGCGTAAGGCACGAATTCGAATTTAAAATCAAAATAAACGCTTAGCAAATATTTATTCAAAAAGAAATTATTGTATTTTTTTTTTTTTTTGCTAAAAGTCTAAAAAGTAGCTCAAAACTTTCTGAAAAAAAAAAACATGCGCTTCTCCTTAAGAAAGAAAAAATGGCATAAATCCATTTTGGGGCATTGTTTGTTATGGATCACGTTAATAGCCGAAACGAACGAACGACCAAGTCTAAAAATATCTAAAGTTGGTCATCAACAACAACAACGTCATCGGCAACAAAAGAAAAAGCATCTTAGTGCAATTACATAATACACAAACAGATACAGATACAATAACAATCGAAGTAAACTCTTGTGTATATATTTTATATGTATATGGGTAAAGTCTAAACAGTCTTCAAAGCATGAAGCGTTGAAATATACAAAAAAAACTTCAAACTAAACTAAAGAAAAAAAGAAAAAAAAATAAAAGACGCCAAAGAAAATAGTCAAAAGAGTTTGTTGTGTGAAAAAGGTGAATATAGATAGATAGCTCATTGTTGTTGTTGGCGCTCTTATTGTGGTTGTTATTGTTGCTGTCTATAGAAAGTGAAACTGCGGTTAACAGCAGCCGCTGCTGCCATCACTAAGACGTAGCAGCAGCAGTTGGCAGCTACCACGATCATTTTAGTCTCGCAGAAGTTAACTCAGATACTCAGATACAATATTACTCAATCTGTGCTAAAAAAAAAAGGAAAAAAAGAAAAAAAGTGAAGTAACCCACTTTTTTTTCATTCGTTATGGGTTTCAAAGCGCAACCAAAAACAAAGTTTACTGCTGCTATTGTATCTTATGCTATGATGTATCTGTGTATCTGAAGCTGTCTTCAAATGCTGCGCTATGAATTTGTGCATTTGAAAAGAAAATTATTTGCGCGCGCGCTTTATAAGTTGTCAATCAAGTAAATATGTAGCTGCAACTGAAAAAAAATAGCTTAGAATTTTCTTTTGTAGCTACAAAATGTATCTTATAGATACGCCTTGCTTTCTAATTACGCGCAGCCAAATACAAATTAGACATGTAAAATTCTGACGCGTGCATATATGCAATTTATTGTGCGAGAATTATTATTATTTTTTTGTGTGCGTTGCTGATTAGCCAAAAAAAAAAATATAGAAGGCTGCAAATGTAACTCATGCCAAATTTTTTTGTCGCTTTGAATTTATGTTCATTGTAAGCGCATAGACAATGCGATAAATGTGTTTTTGTCGCTAGAGAATAGTTGAAAAAAAAAAACTTAACACAACAACGACGCCCTTTTTGGATGTCGCTCAAAATGTTTGCTGCGACAGGCAGCAAGACAGCGTCTGACACTAAGCCAGACATCAGTGCAACAGGCATTTTAGAAAATTGAAATATGAACAGCCTTCATCTCTGTCTCTGTCAGAAAGTACAACATTCAAAAATGAAAAAAATGTACGCATAATTGAAAATCCAATAAGAAGCTGAGATTAGATACACTCAAAGCCTGCTTCAGTTAATAAGAAATAATAAAAAAAAAACTTTCTTTTCAAAAAAGGGCTCGCAAGCTGCGCACAACTTGGCAGTTTGATTGATGAAAGCTAATTGAAGCAGCGCATGCGTAGCTGAGTGTTTATTTTGAATGCAGGCTACACTGCGCAGTTTTGTGTACTTTTTCGAAATTAAAATTATTTTTGTAAAATGTTATTGAAGTGTGGATTAAGCTCAAACATTTTCATTTCATAAATTTTTTTTTTTAATTTTATATATTGCCAAATTTCCATCGAAATAACTGATTTACTTTTCTAACAAATTTTTATTTTTATTTTATTCTTATAATTCTCAAACAGTTTATGCATATCGGTAAAATTTTTGGGTGATCGGATGCGAGACGTCTACATGAGTCATGGAAAATTGACATTTTAAATAATGTGTATGTACCAGCTGTAACCTTTCCAATACCGATCAGACAGAAACTTCTATATTGATATGCTTAAACTGTTTGAGAATTATAATATTATAAGAATTTATTATAAAAGTACTAAAATTCTCATACTGCGTTACGGATTTCGGTTGCAACTTTATTTTCTATACATGTGTCTTTAAGGTACTAAATTATGATTGCTTTAAATTAAAAAAATTAAAAAAGTAAGTCACTAATTTAGAAAATGGGAGAGTCCCAATAATTAGATTAATAAAAATAAAATTATTAAAAAGTAAATATAGTATTTTTGTATTAGATTTTTAAATAAATAAAATTTTTGGTCCTACTCATATTGGGATATATCATTGAGAATATCAAAGGCATATCTATATTCTATATTATATGTATATAAAAATAAGTCCTAAGTTCTGTTGGTGATCGATGGACGCGAAAACTACTGGACAGATTTTCACGAAATTTTGCATGTGTGTTCGTATTCACACAAGGATGGTTTTGGGCAAAAAAAAAAATTGTAAAATGTAATTTTGACTCTGGGCCTAATGGGGGGCCTTGAAACCGGAAAAGCCATATCTTTGAAGTGAATAGACGTAGAGCCTTGAAACAGGGCTCATTTGAAAGATGGTTAAAAACATTTTTGGTGTTCAAGGTGTTCAAGGGATTTCCGGAATTTGGACCTGGGACCCATATGTAAACCCAATATAGATTTTTTTGACCAATTTTTTTTTTATTTTCATTACAGGTGAGCACTAAACGGGATTTTAGAAAATTTTGACCCTGGGCCTAAAGGGGCCTTGAAACCGGAAAAGCCATATCTTTGGAGTGAATAGCCGTAGAGACTTGAAACAGGGCTCATTTGAAAGATGGTTAAAAAACATTTTTGGTGTTCAAGGGATTTCCGGAATTTGGACCTGGGACCCATATGTAAACCCAATATAGATTTTTTTGACCAATTTTTTTTTTTTTCATTACAGGTGAGCACTAGACGGGATTTTAGAAAATTTTGACCCGGGGCCTAATGAGAGCCTTGAAAAAAAGTCATACATTTGGATTGAATAAACGTAGAGACTTGAAACTGGGCGTATTTGAATGATAGATAATCGTGTTAATGGGATTTCCAAAATTTGAACCCACATTTTTTGAACAATTTATATTTAGCCACCAAAGAGAAGCAAAAAAAAACGCGAGCAAAGCCGCGGGTACCTGCTAGTTTTATACTAAATTTAGAATTCCTAGAATAAAAAACAACGGAATTTATATGCAAAAACTCAAAATTTTGTGAATAGAAATTAACTCTTGACGGCTCCGGAGAGCCTTAATCGCAACAAAATTTATGTCACGAGATATATCTATTGTGAAGCACTTTTGCAACTCATATGATTCTTTTTTTTTATACAAATCCATCTTCTCGCAGACGAGCTAGTTCGGTCCAGTATACTCAAAACTGCTTCAGTTAGTTTCAAACCCAGTTTGCAGCCTTGCTTTTAATTCTGTTTTTTAAAATTTTTTAAAATTTTTAACAGTGGCAATCTGCAAGACTTTCCGCTGCATATTATTCCCAATCACTACGTATTTATTCCAAGCATTTCGTCCACTTGGTATGTTCAAATAGAATAGGACCAGCTTAAAATCTAGGAAATATGCCATTTATAGAAAGTTAGAGTATATACAACTCTTAACATAAGACTTACCTTTTTTATAGTTTTTCTAGAGTTTGGGGTAGACCCCTTCTTTTCGAATATTTAAAGTAAGAAGGAATAACGGCTCTAACAATAAGTAAAAGAAAAATATTGGGTTAAAAACTAAGTTCTCATCAGTTTTGGTTCCATATATCAGAAGGGAAAAGGGTTAATTAAGTTTGTGAGACATGATATATATTATTGATCAGCATTGAAAGACGGGCCCCTAAAAAAATGTGCCCCAATTATTCAACATTTTTCAAAAAAATCTAATAAAAACAAGAAAAAACGTTAACTTCGGTAGAACCGAAGCTTAAGTACCCGTCACACGAATCTTTAAAGAGTTTATGTGTAATCATCAGTGGTCACCCAAGTTTACACACAATATTAATTTAAAACTTTGAGCTAAAAATACAGATATGTATAACAACATATTTCTCGAAAATATCTGGAAATGGGCGATAAGTTTGTATGAAAGAAACACCTAAAAATGGGCGTGGCACCATGATATTGGAAGAGTTTCTACCCAATATGGAGTAAATACATGAATAAATAATAACCATTTTCATACAAAAATTCGAAAATGGGCGGAAACTTTGTTTGGGGGCTATACCAAAAAAATGGGCGTGATTTGACATTGGATGACATTAGAATGTTTTTAGCCAAATTGGAGTGAATATATGCATAAATAATTAGTATTTTTATACAACAAATCGGAAAAATCGGAAAAAACGGAAAGTTTATATGGGGCTATGCCTAAAAAGAGGGCGTGGCATCTCGTTTTTAACACTGGATGACAAAAGAAATGTTTTTACCCAATTGGGTGTGAATACATTCATAAATAATTAGTATTTTTATACAAAAAATCGAAAAAAAACGGTAAGTTTGTATGGGGGCTATACCTAAAAATGGGCGTGGCACTCTCATTCTCGAACTTAATATAGTCGTTGCCGAGAAAAGCTTAAGTTCCAAATTTCAGCTTAATATCTTTATATCTTCAACAAAAAAGATGCCTAGAAACATACAGACAGACGGACAGACAGATGGACATGGCTAGATCGATTCGTCTCGTCGAGCTGATCAAGAATATATATACTTTATGGGGTCTATGACGTCTCCTTCAATGCGTTACAAACTTTCAGACAAACTGAATATACCCTTCACACTATGTGTGGCGGGTATAAAAAGTAAGGAATATAAAATAAGGTACGCATACTCAACTTCAGCGTTCTTTCTTGTTTTTTTGCAAAAACAGTACTTCTCCTTTTCGATTGTTTCACATAAAAAAGAAAAAGATGCTTCCTTAGAATATGGTTTTGTGGAAATAATCATTGGATCCTACTTTTTGTGAGGAAGTTAATTTAATAATAATATTTGAAACTTATTTTCGTGCTAAGTAGCTTCCAGCGAAATACAAGTTTCAAAATCATTGGATACTTTCTTTTTAATTGAAGCTTGAAATTAAATTCCTCACAAAATTTAATGATTTCCCTTCTACTTTTAAGAGGTGCATTCATTATAAAATGCTTATTAAAAAACTTTATATTAAAGCCATCAAAAAAAATTCTAAGTGTACAAAAAACAAAAGTGAAATTGACTGCAATCATAATTCGAATATTTTCGTGGGCGTGTGTACTGCAACTCGCTGCATGATCTTTGAATTTTAAGCTTTTTTATTTATTTTATTTTTTTTGATTGATAAGCTTTATGCGCGCGTTCTAAGCAGCTCAAAAGTGAAAGTTTAAAATCAATTAAAAAAAACTTTAAAAATTTAAAACAATTATTTAATATCAAAAATATCTTTTTCTAAATGATTTGCTCATAATTCGCGCATAAATTTCTAATTTACTTTTCGCTGTCATAAATTTATGTTTCAGTTAATTTCAGCTGCAATTACTGCCAAAAACAAGCGCCAAAGAATTGTTGCCGCAAAAACAAAAAAAAAAAAAAAAATGAGATACATATTTTTGCATAGGCCTTCATTTTGTTGCACATTTGTTTCTTTTTTTTTTGTTTTTCTTTTCTACTTAACGCCGCCGCTGGCAGCGTCAAACGTGCAACGCTACGTATGAGTTATGCGAATGGTTTGAATTATTGGCGACAAGCGAATTTCGCATTTTGTGCGACATTTTTAATTACGACCGCGGTAATTACGTGTGGCAATATTTTGCCCTAAACATGAAATCAAATCAAGATGAGCAGACAGCACAATAAATTTTTTTACCATTTTTTTTTTTTTGGTGTTCACAAAAGGGCTGCTGCCAAGAAATTTATTAAATAAAAAAATATTTTTTTTTTTTTTTTTTGGAAGCTGATATATTTTATTATTTTATTCAATTTTATTATTTTTTTTTTTACAAATGTATTTTTTTTTTTTTTGTTGTTGTTTGTTTTTTATTTTATATAAATTAAATGAGAACAATGCGTTTGCCTTATAAATATAGCGCGTTGATTTTTTTATTTAATGTTTTTTATTTTTTATTTTTTATTTAATGCTAAAAATATATTTTTTTTTGTTTTGTAAAAGCAGTTTTGTTTGTTTTTCGCTTAAATAAGAAAATTTTGCTAAGTCATTTGCAGTATTTTTTTTTTTTTAACTATTTAAGCATAATATAGACATACATTTATATATAATATATTAAATATTTTTATGTATAAAATTTAAAATTAAATATATATATATATATTTTTTTTTTTTTTAAATATAAAAAAATTCAGTTTAGGTAAAAAGTGTTGCGCTTCATGTTTTAATTTACAAATACAAATATAAATAAATTCATTTATTTTGTATATAATTTATTTAATTTTTTGTTTTATTTTTTACTTCTTTGGCTTATCTTATATTTGCTAAATTATATATTATATTTAAAAAATTTACAATTAATTAATTAAATTATTATTATTTTTTTTTGCATTTGTATTATTTTTTAAGTACAAAAAAGAAGTTTTTCTATATGAGAAGCGCAGGAAAAAAGTTGAAAAAAAATAATGAAGTAGTTTACAAAAAGCACTGAGAAATGTGTTTAAATATATTAAATATTTTTTTTTTATAATTAAAAAATAGTAAGTGCAGCAGCAGCAGTAGAAGCAGAAAAAAATCGAGGAATGCCTCTGATTCGTTGAGCAAATTAAATTAAAATATTTTTTTATTTTTTTTAACTTAAAAACTACCCACACAGCGTTTTTTTGTTTTGTTTTTTTTTAGAATCTTTGTTACTAGCGTAGAAGTTGTTGTAGTAGCGCACACAGCACAGCACAGTCAGCTAAACACTATCACAACCACACAGCCACACCATTCCACATGCAACTTCAACTTCTCTTTTCATGCCATTTCACTAAGTGCTGCTGCAACGCGTCGTCTCGCCGCCCCTTTGATGCCTACAAGCCGTGATCGTTGTTACTGTTTAGAAAGCTGCGACAGACGCGACTCACTTCCGGATTTGTATGATTCATTAATTGCATATAGATTTGTTTGTGTAGCTGCAGCTCATTGTTTAGTTCCTGCAACTGACGCATAAGCGTATCCTTTTCCTTAATCAGCGACTTAACACGTTCCTCGACTTCACGTGAGCGTACCTTAGCCTTTTCGCGTGATTTACGCACTGCAATATTATTGCGTTCACGTCTACGTCTATATTCGTCGGTGCCTTTGTCGACATGTTTCAGCGAGGATTTACGATGATGTTGCAATTGTTTGTTGTGATGTTTCAGTAAATGTGCGCCTGCGGCTAAATGTGGCAAATTGTGATGCGCTGCCGCCAGCACATTGGCTGAGGTTAATGTTGTGAAATTGTTGTTGTTATTGTTGCTGTTGCCATTCATGCCATTGCCATTGAGTCCACCATTATTATTGTTGCCAGCATTAGCCAAACCCAAATTGCCAGCGCCACCGTTTGACGCTTGATAAGGATTGTACATGCCATTGCCATTGCCGGTGATAAAGGCTGCCGCTGCTGCTGCATTTGCATTAGCATTTGCTTCCTGTAAGTGACGCCGATAATCGGGATCTAAAGGTTCCTCTTTGATTGTTGATGAATCTGAGCCCACTGAGCTATTCTCATCGCTTGAATGTTGACTGTAGGTGGCGCCTGAATGTACCGCTTGTGGCATATATGCCAGTGGACCACGTCCATAGCCGCCATGTTGCTGTGTGCGTAATGTTTGTTGTTGCAGCTGATGTTGATGTTGTTGCAGCACTTTTGCTGCTGCACTGACCATATTATTTGGCGGCAGTGTTGCAGATAGTCCACCCGGACTGGCAACCATATCACTGAATATGCCCAACGCTTCAGGATCACGAAATTGATCATCGATTAAATGTTGCAGATCGAGTGTTATCTCTTGTGTTGTCAGCTCATCGAGGTCCGTTTGTGTTGTGTATTGTTGCAACATTTGTTTTTGTAGCAAATTGTTGACGCTATTCATGTTGGCATTCAGTGCTGCGGCATTGTTATTGTTATTGAGTGCTGCAGCAGCGTGTTGCATTTGATTCATTGCTTGTTGCTTGATCACTAGGCCATTCTGTTGCTGCTGCTGTTGTTGCTGCTGCTGCTGGTGATGATTGACGTTGCCATTCATGTTGCCAGCATTATTACTGTTGTTGTTATTGTTGTTGTTGTTGTGGCTATTGCTATTGTTATTATTTGCATCCGTATTCGGATTTTGATTCTGATTTTGGCTCTGTGCACTGGACATCGCCGTCAGCGTTATTTGGCCGATGGTCGCCTGTTGCGGTGGCGGCTGTTTTTTCAAATCGAGATGCGCGAGCGTCTGCACGGCGTCGTACATCTGTGGCGATTCCATGTTGAGCATCTTTAATTGTGCAAATGAGGGTAAAATTTTGATGCCTTTTGAGGTAATCCTTGTGTATATAAAATATTATTTTTTTTTAATTTTATTTTTTTTTTTTTTAAGTTGCTTTTGATTGTTTGCTGCTCTTGGAGCATTGCGTCGTCAATTTGTTTTTTATTTACGTGACACGAAATTTCTCGAATGCGCGCGAAATCCTTTTGCAGTTTTTTTTTTAATTTTTAAATTATTTAAATTATTAATTGAGGTAAACTCTTTGGGTTTTATTTATTTAAATAGTTTGTTTTTATTTATTTAATTTTTTTTAATGCACAATAGTCCTTTTTATTTTTGGTTTTAAAGCAGTCCAATTGGAATTTTGGTAAAATAATTTTTTTTTTTTTTAAATTTTTAATTAATTATTTAATTAATTATTTTTTTACTTTTCACTGTCACAAGAGTTCATATTTTATTTTGTATTTATTTATTTTATTTATTTTAAATGTTTGCAAATATTTTTTTTTTTTTTTTATTCACAAAATTTTTTGCAAAGTTTTATTTTCTTTTTTTTTTTTTTTTTTGATTCTAAAATATTTTGTTGTTTTTCATTTTTCACCGATTTAATTTTTGTTTTCTTTTTATTGCGCTCGAATGGGATTGCAATGCGATATAAACAACAATAAAAACAACAACAAAAAAAAGAAAAACCACTCCGGCGGCGCTTTTTGCTCAACAATCTTTGTTCGACTGAAGTGTTTCACAAATGATGCAACAGATTTTATATTTTTCACTTTACAAGACGTGCGTCGTCGTCGCCGTCGTGGTCGTAGTCGTCTACGTCTTCGGCGTCGTCAACAACAACAACTGTCCGTCTGTCCGCATCCGTTGCTCTTCGCTGCGCGTTTTAACTGCAGCGCAGCGCAGCACAGTACAGCGCCAGAGAAAACGGCAGAGCACAAGAAAGGGAGCCCCGCTTTGAATCCAAAAGCAGCTAGATATGACGTCGTCAAAAAGTGACGAAGCCAAAAATCGGAAGCAAATGAGTATGAGCATAAAAAAATCGCGAGAGACAGAGAGAGTAAGCTTTTTGTTACTCCTGAAGAACCGTTATTACACGAAGACGTCAAATCTATTGACGAATTGCAGTCTACAAAAATATAAATGAATGAACAAATGAATGAATGTACGATCTCCTGAGAGCGTTTTTTTTTTGCGCGTTACGTCCGTACTTTACAATTGGTAAATTGTAACTGTGACAAGCGTTTATTTGGTAAACTAAAAGTCTTCAGCGCATTCAACAACGACAACGACGACGGCGACAGCGACGGCAGCGCACGAAATTCAAACGAAGACGCCGAAAGAAAATGAACCGAAAAAAGTGAAGTACAAAAGCAGCAAAAGCACGCGCATGTAACACAAACAAAACACAAACACACACACACACAGATCGTCAGATCGACACTCACTTACATAGATATGCGACGCACACACACATGGGCAGACAGCTACGCAGTTGCCCCGAAATAAAGCACGAATAACTTCAACGTATTTGCTTAACTTTTGACTGTTACTCCGTTCAAAGACTTAAAAGTTCTCCTCTCCAACTCAAAACATTTTCATTGTATCAGACGCTATCAGCCAACTACCTGTGAATAGCCGAAAAAAGAGATTGCAGCGAATGAGTAGGCAAAAGAGTGGCCGAGTAGCTGAGGAAATGAAATAAAAAGCAAAAGTTTTTCCCCAAATCACTTTTACTCTCAATACTGACAACAATCGACAATCGAGGTAGCGCGATTTATTGCACAGGAGCGGCTTTAATTTGATGGAGGTGCATTCTAACTAGTTTGAAGGCAAGCATGATGTAAAGAGCTGATAAGCAGAGAAAATCTGTCGGTTGTATGTTTTTTCTAGAAAGAGTAAACATATAGTTTCCGTTGGCCCAAATTAATTTTTTGGTTTAACAAGTCAATATCCAGATCCAATTATCCATAGGATTTTGAGAAAGAGTCTCTACTCAACACATGAAACGGTATTCTTTTTTAACAAACCAAGAAAATTTTCATATCTCATGATTAAAAAAAAAAAAAAACAGAAGAGTTAGGCACATTTCCAAAATGTGGAAAAAATTTGTAATGAGACAGGGAAAATTTTTTTTTTTTTAATTTTTTAAGCTTAGATAGGGAAAAAGTTGTGGAAAAATACTTGTTTTTGAATAGCTTATACATATATGATAATCGGTGACGTAGTTAGTATTTAATAAAGGGAATGGGTAGGTCTGAGATCCGATAAAACCCAGCTTTAGATTCCCTGTTAGAGTTCATAAAAAAAGGAAAATATATCAATTTTAACATAAAACAAGAAAGAACGCTAAAGTCGAGTATGCTCGACTGCAAGATACCCTGTACCCAATCTATATGTACCTTAAGTAAGGTTCTATTTGACTACCATACCTCATTGAATTCGATTTTCATAGAAAAACTTAAAAAATCGGGTATATCTTTGAATGGGGTTATACCTAAAATTTTGTTGGGCCTACCCATATTGGTCTATTTCATTGGGACTATCATAGACATAATTTATACTAAATTTAAATTTTCAAGAATAAAAAACAATGACGTTTTTTTTGTAAAAACCCAAAATTTTGGGGTAAATTTGTATGGGGGCTATACCTAAAATTTGGTTGGTCCTACCCATATTATGATATTTTATTGGGACTATCATAGACATAATTTATACTAAATTAAAATTTTCTAGAAAAAAAAGCAATGACGTTTTTATGTAAAAACCCAATATTTTGGGGTAAATTTGTATGGGGCTATGCCTAAAATTTTGTTGGTCCTATCCATATTGGGATATTTTATTGGGACTATCATAGACATAATTTTTACTAAATTTGAACTTCCTAGAATAAAAAACAATGACGTTTTTATGCAAAAACCCAAAATTTTGGGGTACATTTGAATGGGGGGTACCCCTTAAAATGGGTCTAGAGAAAAACCGTTTGCAAGTGAACACTTGACGGCCTAGGAGAGTCTAAGTATCAATTTTGAAAGCTCTACCTCTTATAGTCTCCGAAAAAATCGTTTTCAAACGGCAGACAGCATGACAGACGGACGGACAGACGGACAGACAGACATTGCTAGTTCGACTCCCCTTCCAATGCTGATCAAGAATATATATACTTTATAAGGTCTATCTTGCCTCCTTCTGTCTGTTACATACATTCGCACAAACTTAATATACCCTTTTACCCTTTGGGTACAGGGTATAATACCGATATGTATAACAATAATTTTCTTAAAAATATCAGAAAATGGGAGGTGAGTTTAATTGGATAATGTATTTTATAGTGGCTCGATCCATATCATATTGATAATGTATACATAGAATAAGTAACTCGTTCTAGTCTATAATAAACATTTTCATAATTTTCTCATGGATATGTAATATGCAATTCATTCATACGTATACATGTATCGGGCCCAAGAAAACCGGGCCTCAAATTACTTCTGCTTATTGCACCGCAACTGGCTAGTATAATATATGACGTCACAACACAAAGCAACAACTGCACTCTTTGGTGCTCGCTTGCGCTTTTACACTCATTTACTCTCGCTTTCGTTTTCTTCGTTTAAAACAGCTGTTTTCTTAAAGTACAATACTATTCGTGTTAGTATGCTTCGTGTCTGCAACAACTGCGCTCCCCCGCATAACTGCTTCTAACTGTGACTTCATCGTACTTTGTACGCACAAGCGCTGAGATTTTTTGATTTAACTTTTTCGTAGCTTTTCCTTTTACTCACAGCTTCGCGCATGCGTGACGCTTTTGCTTAGAAAAAAAAAAAAAAAAAACTTTTAATTTTTTTATTGCTCTTTGTTGTTGTTGTTGCTGCGACTCGAAGCTGAACTAAGCTTCATTCATCATCTTAAGCGAATTGTCTAACTTAGCCGCGATTTTATTATGCTTTGTATTGGTTCGTTGCTTCGTTTTTTACTTAGTCACTAAGCAGGCAGACAGACAGACAGACATGCTAAATGTAGCTCTATGGAGCGACTTGTCTAGTCGCACACTCACATGCTCCGCTCAGTCGGTCAAAGCTTTCACGTAATCTTTTTTTTTTGCTGCAGCTCGTTTACTTTATTTTTTTTAATATTTTTTATTTTTTCTTTTAGTTTGCTTTTTATTTTTTTTTTTGGCTTGTATTTGTATATTATTAAAATTAAAATATTGTTATGAAATCATAAAATTAGCACGGCTCATAGTTTTGTATTATTTAAACGCATTTTATTTTCTTTCAGTCTTTGCTTTGCTTCTTTAGCTACGCAAAACTAACTTTAGCTCCCTTTCACACTCCTTTGGCATAGTTGTGTGCGTTTTTAATTATTTAATGGGCTCGAATTTGAAAAAAAAAAATAATAAAATAAAATAATATAACGCTTGAAAATCTAAAGTAAAAGTGAAAACTGGATTTTTGATTTACATTTTATGCGCATAAAATTGTTTAAAAAAAATAAAATTAGGTCAAGCGGATCTTACTGAAGCGAGAAAAATTTGCAGTTAAAAATAATGGCGCCAGATTTTGAGCGACAAAAAAAAGCTGGATTTAAAAAAAAGCTAGAATAAGCTAAAAATTCTAAAGGAAAAGAGTAACTAATAAGCATAACATGAGCACACCACATAAATAGAAACTATGAAATTATAAAAGGGAATTTTTCTAAATTGCGAAATCATTTCATCAATATTGGCAAAGTTTAAGTGTTCCAATTAGAGATGGGCGCTGAACGCTGAGCGCTGGGACCCACGGGCTCCAGGGGAGAATTGCTAAAAATCACGGGATGGATGGGATCGCGAAAGAAATTAAAAAACATGCCGGCGGTATATTGACCAAGTCCTGCCACTCCCGATAAAAAAAAAAAAAAACAATTTTAAATTGAAGTCTTCAACAGCTTTTTAAAACAAGTACCATGTGTACCAGCTTCATCTGCTATAAGCGAGCGAGTGGTTTTTTATTTCAACTAGAATTTTGGATGATAGGCGCTCTCGATTACTCGGCACTAATTTTTAGCAAGTTTTATTTTTGAATAAGAATCTTAAAACACAATAGTATCTTACTATTTTTGCAACTTTATTTATTATACCCGCCACACATAGTGTGAAGGGTAATATAAGTTTGTCGGAAAGTTTGTAACGCATATAAGGAGGCATCGGACACCCCATAAAGTATATATATTCTTGACCAGCTCGACGAGACGAATCGATTAAGCCATGTTAGTCTGTCTGTCTGTCTGTCTTTTTATTTCAACACGATTAACTCGGAGACTACTGGAGATATTTAGCTGAAATTTGAATCTTAAGGTAAAGTTTTTTTAGGTATAGCCCCCATACAAACTTACCGTTTTTTTCGATTTTTTGTATGAATATGGCTATTATTTAGGAATTTATTCACTCCGAATTACTTTAAAACACATCTAATATCATTCAATATCAAAAGCAAGTGCCACGCCCATTTTTAGCTAAAGTCCCCATACAAACTTACCGCCCATTTTCGAATTTTTGTATGAAAATTTGTTTTTTAGTACTGTATTGACTCCAAATTGGGTAAAAACACTTTTAATATCATCCAATATCAAATCCAATGTACCACGCCCATTTTTTGGCATAGGCCCCACACAACGTGAGTTGTATCAGATCTTTGACCCCGTCCTATCCCATCTCGAAGTTCTATACAAGCCACTGATGATAACACATTAATAATCTAAAAATACGTGTGACGGGTATATAAGCTTCGTTTCCAAACAATAATTCCAAACAATTATTTAAAAAATTAAAAAATAAAAAATCGGAACCCACGAGACCCATGGAATGATTTCAAAAAACTGCGGGATTGTCGGGAATGGAATATAACAATTTTTAGCGAGAATGGGCGGGTCGAGATCAAATATTCAATCCCACGCCCATCTCTAGTTCCAATTTCTCTGAGTTGAAACCTTTACACCTCGCTTTGATTTCGTACGCTTCATATGTTATTTATATTAAAAATCAACTAAATTTTGTTGGTCGCCACATCACTCATTGCTTTTCATGGAACCCAAGGCATAGTGATATTCACGGGAACGAGCAAGCTGACTAAACGGGGTTCATCGTGAGAGTCCCAGCCAGTCGCTGTTTAAATCCCAATGAGTGCTAGGGTCGTCCACATTGTAGGCCAAATAAGCTTAGCTGCAGGAGAGCTAAGCTCATTTGGCTTACAATTAATCCCAAACGTACCAGAACCCTATTTTTAAACTTCAGTCGCAATAGCGATGCATTGGCACATCGGGGAACATGCGGTCAGATTAGGTATCACTTATAACATTACATGCAGAAGTTGTAAGGAAGAGAATATTCCAGCAACACTTCCTCTATGTGTATCCTGCACTTAGATTGAGTAGGAGACTTTGGACGTTGGCAGTTGATATCGCTGAGCGATCTATCTTTCTTATGTTCCTCAAAACTAAGTTCCTTTTTGACTGTACTGATTGACTTTGATCCTTCAGAGCCTAACACGTAATAAGATTCACTTTCGAGATGTTTTTACTGGTGTGTTCTCCTCAGCCACAAAAAAAAAACCGTTTGGCAGTAAAATATTTATTAATGCAAAAATAAGCTAAATAAAATTTAAGAAAAAGACAGAATTATGGCTATTAGCATTTTAAAATTTTAAAACTAGCTAAATCTAGCTTTTAATAAGCTAAAACGGCAACAATGGTTAGTAAGAGAAAAAATACATTTTTTCGAAGAAATTTATCTTATTTATTGCCAGGAAATGCTACTCTCAAATTTAAAAATTTATTTTTAGGTACAAAAAAAAAAAAAAAAATGCGCATACGCAAAATATTACTCATACGCCAGGCTGTCTACAAAGGCGCAAAATCTTTGACCGATAAAAAAGCGAAAAATGTCATTTGTTTTTTTTTATTATTATTATTCATTTATTTATTATTGTTACGCTTATCATATCAATTTATTATCAATAAAAAAAAAAAATAATAAAACACACCTTTGTTTTGTCAAATTTCATAAAAAAAAGGAAAAAAAAAGTATCTTATTAGCTTCTGTCTTTATATTCAAAATGTACTTTTCCGCATTTCCACATAATAACAATAAAAATGTTGTAAAAAATTCAATAAAACAAAGGTGCGTTCGTTCTGTTGCATATTGCATATGCATATATAATGCAATCTGCATATATGTATGCCATTGGCAAATGCAATTGTTATCGATTTTACTGATTAGCAATAATTTTGTAATTTACAATTAATCATTGCCTCGTTTGCAAAAATGTGCAACAAACAAATTCAAATTCAAATTGGTGCAAAATCGATGCAATTAAAAAAACAAAAAACAAGATGAAAAAAAAAAAATATATAATGGAAATGCATGCAAAACGAGATTAAACGTTTTTTGAAACAAAAAAAAAAAAATATAATTCTTAAAAATACACAAAAAAGTTAATGGCAAAATGATAAAAGAGTTTAAGTGAAAAAACTTCACACCTAAATTAAGCTGCATGCGAAGCGTTTGTGTAGATTCATTTAGCGTGTTTATAGACAAAACACCTACGATAACATTTTATCAACAAAAACAACAACAACAACGCCAAAAGCAAATTTTTTGGCAACGACTGATAAGCGAATCAAAACAAAAACTCTTTTTTTTTTTTTTTTTTTTGTTATGTGCGACAATGTTGCACCGTGGTTTTAACTATTAAAAAAAAATTAATAGAAAATACAGATTTATGGCCGCTTTATAATGGAATTATATGAAAATCTGAAATAACTCCTCAAAGACAGTTTCCACAACAAGACAAATTTTGGTTGTATTTTCATTAATTTTCTGTCTTCATGCAAAACAGGGATAGGCGCGGGATAACGGAAAAATTGTGAAAAATGCAGTAATAGGTCAGATCGGAGAAATACATAAATTTAGAACGGAAAAACTTCAGTTTCAAAAAAGTATAAAAAAAGTTCAATTCAATTGGAATATTTTCTTCAGAATATATTAGTTGAAATCCATACCAAATTTGGCGTTTTTAGGTTAAATATAAAATTAGTACAAGCTTGTTTGGAGAACCCAGATCACGAGATAGAGCTCAAATTTGTTGGTACGGAAATGGTTTTTGCATTAGAAGTGAACTAAAGGTTTAGTTCCACCTTTAATACAAAAACTTCAAATACAAAAACCACTTCTATAGCAACAAATTTTAACTCTATCTCGTGATCTGGGTTCTCATGGACAGAATTGCATGCATTTTGAGAAATAGATTCCAAAAATGGCAAATTCCTATATCGATTTTTCAGTAAAAAATTTAAATAATCCATGACTTCATGTTTCCCAAAATGAAATAATCTTAATTTAGAAATTTTAAAAAGAAAACTTTTAACATGGTCATTACATAACTTGGAAATAACTTCACTGATTTATTTAATTTTTTTTTTATACCCGCCACACATAGTGTGAAGGGTATTATCAGTTTGTCGGAAAGTTTGAAACGCATTAAAGGAGGCATCGGAGACCCCATAAAGTATATATATTATTGATCAGCTCGACGAGACGAATCGATCTAGCCATGTCCGTCTGTCTGTCCGTCCGTCCGTACGTCTGTCTGTCTGTTGCAATGCGTGTTTCTCGGAAAGTTTTTAAAGATATTGACCTGAAACTTTAAACTTAAGCGTTTCGTGTTCCTAGGCAGTTTGTATGGCAGAACCAAGGTGCCACGCCCACTTTTTAGATATAGCCCCCATACAAACTTACCATTTTTTTTCTTTATTTTTCTATGAAAATAGTTATTATTTATGAATGTATTTACTAAAAATCGGGTTAAAACACTTCTAATCCAATATCCATACATCCAATACTTGAAGAAAGGTGCCACGCCTATTTTTAGATATAGCCCCCATACAAACTTACCATTTTTTTCGATTTTTTGTATGAAAATTGTTATTATTTGTAAATGTATTTACAACAAATATGGATAAAAGCACTTTAATGACATCCAATTTCATAAGAAAGGTGCCACGCCCATTTTTTTATACAGCCCCCATACAAACCAAGCGCCCATTTTTCAGATTTTGTATGAAAATAGTTCTTATTTATGGATATATTCACTCCAATCTGTGTAAAATGACTTCTACTGTTATCCTATAAATATGCTTCCGATATGACAAGGATCGAGCCACTATAACATATAGTCCTATACAAACTCACCTTCTATTTTTTCCAAGAAAATGAATAAAGTTTCGTGTGGCGGGTATTTGAGCTTCGGTGCTTCCGAAGTTAACGTTCTTGCTTGTTTTTTATTATTATTTGGTTGCTACGGAAAGAAAATTTAAAAAAAAAAATGAGAATAAAATTGAGAAATTAAAAAAAAAAAAAAAAAAAACTTCTGCGTCATGAAAAAATTCCATAAATAGTCCCAAATATAAAAAAAAATACCAGTCTTCAAAAATAAGATTTCAAAATATCTGTTCTCAAAATTAAATTTTGCGGAAAAGCGGATTGGTGTCTGAAAATTATTTGAAGAGAACTTTATGCGACACCAGAGCAAGACCGGGTATTTCGGCTAGTTTAATGTAATTTTGAATATGAACAAGGAAAAACGGCGGGTCTACAAATTTAAGAAAAAGAACTAACAATTCAATTTTTCATATTTCAACTCGTTTCGAAAAAAAAAACTTTAAACGATATGCAGATCAGCTTTTTAAAGAATTTTTCTCAAGATTTCTAGTAACAACTAAAAAGGACCAAGAAAAAAAGAATTGATTTTAAATTTATCTCGGAAATGATTCTTTTGGTGAACATTTTTGAAATCTACGCCCGAAAATATATTAAAAAGTGGATCTAAAAAAACCAGATCATTTTTAGTGTTAACTAGTATAAACGTAATTATACCATATCTGCGACGTTGATTGTTTGTTTATGAGGGATTTTATCGCTGTGCAATTTAGTAGGCTTATGAAACATTTTTTTTTTTTTTCAAATTTTGTGCCACTGTGCGGCGGCGCCCGATCATTGCACCCGAAAAAAAAAAAGCAAAAAAAATTCGTGTGTCGCATAAAAAGTTGTTGTTTTGGCTGTGACACATGAACCACAAGAAGAGCACCAAAATGTAAATGCAAAAAAAAAAAAGGTATAAAGAAAACCAAGAACATTTCGTGTAAACTGCAACGTAATTAAAAATAAAAAAAAAAAAAAAAAAAAACAAAACGAAAAAAAAAATTTGTTAGAACGAAATTGGCCGATATTACTCAGTTTTCGTTATGATGAGCCATTTACTTCCTTAAATTTGAACCCGCGCTACTATTTTATTTTTTGTATTGTTTTTTTTTTAATTTTTTTAATTTTTTATCGGTCAAATTGCTGCTAAAAAAAAAAATATTTGGTCTTAGTCTTTGTTTTATTATTAATTTTTTTTTGTAGCACTTTCTCGTGAAGAATTCGAAATTAGTTGGAAAACTGGCGCCGTTTGTCATTTCTTATAATCGATTTTATTATTTTTTTGATTCTATTACAAGATTTTCCGCTGAAATTGTCAAATATGACGAAAAAAAAAAAAAAAAAAGAGAATCGCTCACACTATAATATTTTCTGGGAAAACCATCAGCAAATTTTTGATTTAAGAGTCAGAGTGCTTACTGCTGATATCTTTTTTTATTTTGGTCGTTGGCTTCAACAACTTGCTTTGCTCGTGTTTTGTAGTTTAAATTTTAAAATAAATTTTACATTTTGCAGGATCAGCATAAATTGCTGCAGCGCATTGAAAATAGCTTTCATTTGCTAAAAAGTGCAGCACGCTTTCTTTACTTTCCGAGGAAGAACTCAGAACAGCCAGCACAGCCAGATCAGACAGACATCGAAGTCGAAGACGATGACGGGCGACGACAGTTTAGAGTTCGAGAAAGTTCTTTGACCGCAATTGAGATTTGTTTTAAAGTTTTTTTTTTCTTTTGAATGGAGTAGGTACACGGTGAAATATAAGTTTAAACGGTTATTTTTTTTAAATAGATAGCATAGATGCTGATATTTCACGTAGTTCGTAGCGTATCAGATCGTATAAAGCGACTCTAGAAAAATGGAAAATATGACATTTTTTCGTATGACCCAACCAGTTTCGAGTTATAAGTTCTGCAAGGCGAAAACGCTACGCAGGTAGTTTAAGCTTAAATTGAAGTTTAAGGGCCCTATACACTATGTCGTTGTTATTCGTGGGTTTAACTTTAATATGGATTGGCCAGTAGTTGCACATTTCGATAAAATCTTCGAGGAAATATAACGAATATAGGCATTTTTCGGAAAAAGGAGGAGGCAGAGAACTTGCTTCTCTGTTTGAGGCATTTGTGGAATTGGAATTGTGGTAATCATTGAACTCGAGCTATATTCCGTTGATCCAACGCTTACTTTGGACCTGTATTGTCTGCAACTAGGCCGCTTGGGCTTGGGGATTGACAAAATGCGGCCAGGATTGAGCAATTGGAAGGGAATTCACTTCCATAAGGACAACTCCAGATTGGTCGCATCTTTGGTGACCCGCGCATAGCTTTTAAACTGCTGGCGCCCAGCGATTACCACCTTTTTTTTAGAGGAGTTATAAAATTGTCTTCTAAAAATGACGCATATTTGGCTTAAATCGAATAACGCTAACCCTGTAAGATGTAAGATTAAGATTTTATACCTGTTACACTAGTGTAAACAGGTATATTCAGTTTGTCGGAAAGTTTGTAACGCATTAAAGGAGGCATCGTAGACCCTATAAAGTATATATATTATTGATCAGCTCGATGAGACGAATCGTTTTAGCCATGTCATCTGTCTGTCCGTCCGTCTGACTGTCTATTTCAACGCGATTTACTCGGAAATTACTGGAGATACTTTACTGAAATTTTAAACTTAACCTTTTCTCGGCAACGACCAGATCCAGTTTGAATATGAAAGTGCCGCGCCCATTTCTAGGTACAGCCCCCATACAAACTTATAATTTTTTTTTTCGATTTTTTGTATGAAACTTATTATTATTTAGGAATGTATTCACTCCGAATTGCCTAAAAACTTTTCCTGTATCATGTAATATCAAGAGCAAGGTTCCACGCCCATTTTTAAGTAAACTCCCCATACAAACTTACCGCCCATTTTCGAATTTTTGTTTGAAAATGGTAATTTTTTAGTTATGTATTGACTCCAAATTGGATAAAAACACTTTTAATATCATTCAATATATTTGGGCATAGGCCACACACAACGTAAGTTGCATCAGACCATTGACCCCGTCTCATACCATCTCGAAGTTCTATTTAAGCCACTAATGATAACACTTAAGCAATTTAAAAATACGTGTGATGGGTATATATGTATATGCTTCGGTTTCACGAAGTATACGTTTTTCCTTGTTTTTTTTTAATTTATTATTTAATTTTATGTTATTTATTTTGTTATTTAATTTTTTTTTATAAAATTTTTTTATCAAACTTTTTTTTATTTAATTTTTTTATTTAATCTTTTATATAATTTTTTTATTGTATTTTTTTTATGTAATTTTTTTAATGTATTTTTTTTTTTTTTTTTTAATTTTTTACTTAGTTCTTTTACAAATTTTTTTTATTTATTTTAATTTATTGAATCTTCTATGCATTTCCGATAACTTCATTTAAATTTAACGGTTATCGTTCAACAGGGTGATTCAACACAGCTAAACATGCACAGGGTACAACTCATTAACTAACATTAACGGGTTGTGTATTTGCTAAAGATGCGTAGTGCTACCAAGTTACCCAATGCTGCCAAGCGAAAAAGTGGGTCAGGCGCCATTTTAAAAGATTCAAATTGAATAAAAGAGAAAAAAAGAGATAAATTTACTTTAAAATTAAAAAAATTGCACTTTATTACGTAAATTTAATTAAATTTAAATTAAACAATAAATTAACGACTACTGCACACATTTTTCACAAAATATTTTTATTTTTCTTTTTTACTTTAGTTCTTCTTTAAGCTTTTGCATTGCTTTACGTTTGACTAATTTTATGACTGTTTTATTTATTTAATGCTTGACTTATTTGTGAATTGTGCATTACACATAATAAAAAAATAATAATTAATTGCTTACATATATAATATTTATATAAAATAGCTTAAAAATAATTATCACATAAAATAACTTAATTCAAATGGAAGATTTGTGATGCGTGATGTTTTTGTTTAAATTTTTGTTACTTTGAACTAATTGCATGAGTATTTTTTTATATAATTTAAATCCGAAAGTACATCAGCCATAGCCTAGCAGATACTTTGGCAAATACGTAATCGATGACAGCAAACTGTAACTAAATTTTTTGAGAAAAAGAAAAATTTGTACAAGAAAAAAAAAAAATAGTTTATTATAAAAAATTTGGTTTATTTTTTTTAATTTTGTGTGTATAATAAAAACCTTTAACCAAATGTGTGGCATATACATTTTGTATAATTATGTGTTTTCTTTGCTTAAAACTAGAAAATCCATTGCACCAAAAATTTATTACATATTAGCCACCAACGGAATAAATTACATCCGGCACCTGCCATTTTTCAGTTACTGCTGCAGCTGATTCCTTCGAAACATTTGAGTTTTGGCTTTCAAGCAGCAACAAATCAAAACTGTGCATATAAATTATTTATTTTTGTTTTATTAATAAATGCCAAACACCAAAATTAGCAAATTATATTATGAAGCAAACAGTTTTGTTATCTAAGCCAGTGGTGAGCAATTTTTTGAATTTTGTAACATGCGTGTGCAACAGTGTGTGTGTGTGTGTATGCATACCACTGTTCTAAAATTTTATTAATTTAAACTAAACTATTTTTTTGCACAATTTCAATGGTTTGCTCCACGGCTCTAATGCTGCAAAGCAAAATAATGAAATGTGTGATTAAATTATGATAAATGCAAGCTACTAACTAATGCTACCACTAAAAGCGAACCACAACAACAACAAAACCAACATTAGACAAAACACAATACTATTTTCTAATACAAAAAAAATTGTTTAGGTTGTCAGCAGTACATACGAATTTGTTAGACCACGATAGAACCATGATTTCCATGATTTTGAAGAACCCTCATCTATTTTAGACTCCACATCCTGACAGAAATGTTTACGATCATGCGAGCGTCCACTTTTACAATCGCAAAGTAAACGCTTGCGACATTCTGCATCGCAGGTTGGGCGTGCGGGTGAATTTTTCCAGTAATTTCTAAAATAAATAAAAAATTTAAATAACTAAAAATATATTACGAAATATTTCGTAATTATACTCACTTATAGTATAAATCAAATAATTCTTGATTATTTGTCATTTCATTAATCAGATTATCCCAATCGGCAGGACGTAATGCTCTCATATTGTATGCAGCACGTGCTGTGTATAATTTATACCAAATTGGATAATCGTAGAGATTTGCTTCCTTTAGATTCATAATCCAAGATTCGTGATCGACAACAAGTCGCGTTGTTGTATCATGATCGCCATCGATATAGTAGACACGATAACCTGGATTTAGATCGTAGTAAGGTGAGACAGAGGGTCCAATATAAGCAATGCTATTAGGATGTCCTGAAAAAGAAGCACAAAAAAATTTTTTAAATTTTATATTTTATAAAAATAAGAAATATAAAGAGCTGTGTAGACAGTTGTACAAATGGACATATTGGTGGATAAAGGAAAAAAGGAACATAAATGTAGATGCGCTATCGGATACACATAAAGATGAACAGACGTAAACATTTATATGGACAGACGGACAAATGTGTGGACAGACGGACAAATGTGTGGACAGACGGACAAATGTGTGGATAGACGAACATATAGATGGACAGACGGACAAATAAATGGACAGACGGATATATAATATAAATGGAGAGACGGACATATATTATAGATGGACAGACGGACATATATGTATGTAGATGGACAGACGGAAGTATAGATGTACAGACGGATATATAAATGGAGAGACGGACCTATAGGCGGACAAACAGAGAAGGCGGTGTAAAGATAAAAATTATTTCGTTTCTTACCCAAATCATGAGGATCGTAGAACATCTCAAACTCATCGAAATGCGTATGTCCATAAAATTGCGCCGTAATTGTGCTCTCATAACGTGATATAATCTTATAGAAATTCCTTGACCAAACTTTTAAACAATCCGAATGTCCCGGCGGTATATGTCCAATAACGTGCACCTTCTCATTCGAAAATTCAGCACTTTGTAGCTCATAGATAAACCATTGCAATTCAGTTGCCGGATCCGTTGAATTGAGTAGCAGCCACCAATTTTTATTATTACAATAATTCATATTTAACGAAATAATACGAAAACCAGGACGCACTAGCACCGAATAGAAAGCACCACGACGCACTGTATGCGAAACGCTTTGTGGCAACCAGCGACGCCACTGCACATCGAGTTCATCGTAAAGCCAATTTATCGAAATATCCACCTGATTGACATAGGGCGGTGGAAAACTATTAACCGGTGCGCTCTCATGATTACCGAGCGCTGGAAATATGGGTACACCCGGAAATTTTTCCGTCATTTGCTTAACCGTTTCCTTAATAATCTCCAAATTCTCCTCTTTCGTTTGATTCCAAACATCATGCGGCGGCAAATCGCCAGTCCAGAGTATATAATCGATATCCTTATGCGTATCAGCAATATGCGCCAGCATATTATCGACAGTACGCTTTGGTGTATCACATTTACGATAGTCGCCCCATTTACCAGCAGCAGCATTCGGATTTGCAGGACGTCCGCTGCTCAAGCGACAACAAAGTGGCTCATTACAATCGGCATTGGAGCCTTCGGCATAATGCGGATCGTAGTGTGTATCGGAAATGTGTAACACCTTAAAGAATGGTGCAGCATCTTTGGGTATTTCCAACTCCAGCACAGGCGGCTTAGGTACCGGCGGAAATATGACTTCCCATTCGTGATACGGATTATATACATCACCACAGCCATCGCCAATAACAAAACTACAAATCTCATCCGGACCCAGATTAACACGTTGCAGCACATAGATTACCTCGCTGCCGAATAGATTCGAAACGCCCTCACACACACGCGCACTTTGTATATTCAAATTGACGCAAAATTGAAAAATCATTTTCATTATTTCCGCCTCCGTCTTTCCAGCCTTTATGTAATGCTGCAGCAGTCCAGCGCCCGCCTTGCAAGCGGTACACGAAACCTTCGACATGACACTATTCTCGATTTCAAAGGCAACCTGTTTCAGATTGAACAACTTCAGCGCTTTATCGACAAATGGCGGATATGTTAGGCCGTCACCAATCGAAGCGGTATCATACCAAAGCATACGCGCGTTGGCGCCGCTGCTACGATTCTGTTTTAGCTGTCGCAAACGCTCGAGAAATTCTTCATCGCTATCGCTCGGTTCGCTATTTGTACGATTCGGGAAATTGACGCAATTCGATATGCGGCGTTATGCTACGCGGTTGCGCTTCCACGGTCCAATTATCCTGCGGCGTTGTCCAGTTGATGTGCGCTCGCGCATTTGTATAAATAAAAGGAAATGCTGCGTAAAAAATAAAAGATTTATTTAGTAAATAAATTATGTATTCTATAGCAACATCACTGATTGACTCGCTTACCATTTACCATAGCCGCCCAAGCACAAAAGCTAACCAAGATGAGTATGCAGCTTCGGTTGTGGCTCCAAAAAAAACAATGCTGCGTCATAATTATGCTGAGCTGAGACTACGAATTGAATTCGGTCAAGTTGCGAGGTAAAACGTGTCAAGTGGACAACGTCAAGTGTTGTGTTTGTACCTGAAGTGTTGTTGTTGTTGTTTTTGTTGTTGTTTTTGTTGTTGTTGCTATATATCCAGTTTCAGTCTGTTTAATGTTGCAGCTAAAATTTTTACACTTGGTTGCATTGCCTGCCTGCCTGATCTGATCTGACAGACTGTTGTGCCTTCTCACGCAGTTATTTGACCTAAATAAATTCGAATAAAAAAAAAAGAAAAAGGAAAATCATTACATAAGCTAAATAGTACCAAGCTAGCCGCTGCTGCTGCTTCTTAATTTAACTTCAAAAACTTTTTATTTGAAACATTTGTCAGCAAAATTTCCTTTTTTTCGCCTTGCTTTCTTTCGACTTAATTGCAAAAGTTTAATTAAAAACTCTGACCTGTTCGCTTGACTTTGGCTTCTTTGCGCTTCTCAAAACTAATTTAAATCAATCAGCGCAACTGAAAGATAAATTGCATTAAAATAAAAAATAAAAAAAAAAATATTCTCGAATGCAATTAAAAATTGTTTTCGCCTTTCTACGAAAAAAAAAAAAAAAAAATATTTAACAATTACAACGCTCAATTATTTCGCTAATTAGCCAATGTATTTAATAAATTTATCTTTAAATTCATCACAAAAAATGCGCTGAAGCGTAACTGGAAAAAATAAATAAATATTTTTTTTTTCAAAAAATCACCGCAGTTACACGCCCACAAGAACTTTGTTTTGATTTCATAATTTAACGCACGACTTTCATTTTCTTTTCATTAAAAAAAAAAAAATTAAAAAAAAAAGAAAGAAAAATTTAACTATTAAAAATCCATTAAGTTTATGGAATAACTTAAAGATACAAATTAACTTCCAACTGTGACGACGCCCTTGGCACTGCGACATTTGTTCCAAACGAAAGTGAAGTTTTCTGCTTATCAGCGAGCATCAATCAGTGTCCGTCTGTCTGTCTGTCTGCCTGTCTATGAAACATTAAAACCTTTTAGCACATTTTTCGGTTGTATTTTTTTTTAAATTTTTTTCTGCTTCGAGTTTTTGTTTTTTTTAGAGCTTTTTCACTGCGCATTTCATAATAAAAAAAAAAAAAATTAAATGTTTTCAGCCCAAAAGAAAGTGAAAGTTTTAACTACATTTATGGTTGTATATTTTTTTTTTTGGGTGCGTACAGAATTTTTTTTTGGCTTAAAGTATTAACAAAAATAAAAAAAAAAAAATAAAAATAGATCTATTTAAATTAACAAAAAATATGCTTAAAATGTCAGATTTTAACATACGCCGGAGGCCAAATGCATGAACGCTGCATAAACCGGTTAAATATTAAATTCCAGACATATTTTTTTTTTAAATTGGTTTTTTTTTCATATTTTGTCAGTTAAACACTTAATGTAATTATTATGCTTATAAAAAGGCACATGATTTTCATAAAAAATAAATTTTGAGATTTGAGATTTTGAGATTTACATATAAATCATGCGGACAGACGGATATACTATGCGAAATATGTGAATTAAAATTTAAGCAGAATTTAAAACTTCAATAAATTTTAAAATATTTTTTGCAAGTCTTTAAAAGCTTAAAGTCAGAAAAGTTCACCTAGATGAATTGATTTAATATTCTTCTTATATAAACTCCATTATTGTGGCTAAGCTTGTGCTTGGTCGGACCATTGAAACACATCCACCGCATCTCGAAATTTTACCTACCGCACTACATAAACTATCGAAATTTTCGTGAGACGGGTATTTAAGCTTTGGTTCTATCGAAGCTACTATTTTTCCCGCTCTTTATTGACAATAGAATCGTGCGGACAGTCGGACCAATTTAGTAAGAAGTTATCCGTAAAACTGAACAAATGCTGAGCTTAGAAAATATTTCTATTAAATTTAATTGTTAGCGGAAGAATTGGTTTTACATAGCTAGGGATGCGTTGATACTCGATACACATTAATGCACTTTTTTCGAAATGTGAGTCCTTTAGGCATCGATGTTCATCTGTGATAAATATCGATAGCACACTGGTCCCAAATTTAATTTTTTTGGCAGAAATTAAAAAAATATAAATTTACAGACTTATAAGTTTGTACACTTGATAGTCAAAAAATGTATAGCAACCGAAAAAAAAAAAATTGTAGATTAATTTGGCCTTCTCTCACCGCCCATGTAACCTGCTGTCTTATACACTTCAGTAACTATAAAATTTAAGTGGACCAAGTCTTACACGTAGAAAATTCACATTCTGATCAGTTTAATTAAATTTTCATCCATCCCTGAATAGAAATTTCATTTACAAATTGATCTGCATCAAATTCGGTATCAACATTGTCAACGGCATTTTTATCATTACATGTATTATTATCAAAATTATGAATAGTTGATGATTCTAAACGATTCTGAGGACCATGTTTTAGAACTGTCGATGTAAACGGGTACCAATAGTATTTTTTCATGTATTTTTTCATATATAATGAGGCAGTTTGTTGGCAGAAATTTTAAAACTTCTTAACATAAAATTGTAATTAAAAAAAATACGAAAATTTCTGAAAACAACGGCATCAAATCCTAATACTTTATTAATGCGAATATAGTTCAGATTTTATTTTATTAAGATCCGCCATAAATTTGAACACCCAATCTGCAAGGTCATCATTCTAACGGCCATTTTATAAACAAATTTCAAGCATTTTTGCATGGTTGAACTCTATATTGCATGATAAAAGTGATTTTTTTTTTCAAACGGAGCAAAAAGTAGCAAAAATAATTAATATTGCCTTATCATACAGACATTGGGGAACAATATTGTGTTAGCAGTAAGGTCAATCCATAACAATCCGGTATACTTTTCTTCCATGAAATACAAAAATATTTAGCTTAGACTTTCCAAAGCATTCCCATGTACGACAGACGGACAGACAGAGAGACAGACAGACAGACAGACAGACATAGCTAGCTAATGATGTTGATATAGTTTAGTCAGCTAACTTTTGGCTGCAACGTTTCTTCATAAAAGAGAAACATACGAGGTGTGTTCAAACATTATCGCGAATTTAGAATTTTCGCGGGTTACGTATATTCGAATTTCGACTTTCGATTGTTGAAAGAAGGTTGCGAACGTGTTGAAGACGAAGAGCTCCCTGATCAACCATCGACCTCAACGGACGATGCTCACATCCAAAAAGTAAAAGAATTAGTGCTTGCACACCTTCGATTAACTATGAGAGACATTGCTGATGAAATTGGCGTATCGAAAGGATCAATTAATACAATTTTGAAGGATGTTTTGGGCCTCAAACGTGTCAAGTCTCGGTTGGTACCAAAAATGATGATTTTTTTTTAAAAACTGTACAGATTTTTCATGACTTTTTTGCCAAATATCCAACCAATATCGTTCCGCAACCACCGTATTCGCTTGATTTGGCACCGTGTGACTTCTGGCTATTCCCAAAACTCAAGAGACCAATCCGGGGAACGCGTTTCGAGTCGATTGAGGAGATAAAAGCTAAATCGAAGAAGGCGCTGATGGCTATACCGGAAAGGGACTATTTGGCATGTTTCGAGGATTAGAAAAAACGTTGGCATAGGTGTATTCAATCGGGAGGGGATTACTTTAAAGGGGACAAAATAGATATTCATGAATAAATAAATAATAATAAAAAAAAAAAAAAAACACAAAATATGCGATACTTTTTGAACACACCTCGTAAACCTTCACGAAAAAATTGATTTCTAAATATAACAAAATTCTTAAAACTGGCGCCAAGTATTTCATAATCGAATTTAATCGAAATATTAAATTTTATTAAAAACCAAATTTGTATTTAGCGCACCGCTCTGCCATTTATGCGTAAACGAATAAAATCAATTCGCGCGAGAACTATAAAAACTATTTCAGAAAAAAAAAATATTTCTTAGCTGCAGGTGATTAGCTTTCAGTTAATAAAGTTGTAAAAGCGATCGAAACGCTTGTAATAAACTAAAAGTTTCACGAGACTTACTCGATTATTCGCGTGACACAAATCACATTAAAAATTGTGCGCGATTTTTCGCACTAAAAAAAAAAATTGGATAAAAATGTAAATATTTTTATTTATTTTTTTTATTATTATTTTTTTTTATTATTTTTTTTTCCAGCGTTGGGCACAATAACCTTGTAACTATTTTTTATGGCTGTAGCTTAAATATATTATGTGTAATAAAAAAGTATAGCGCTGCAGGTGATTACGATGACACTGCACACAATTTATAGAAGCAAAGCGACATATGCAAAAAAAAAAAAAAAAAAGATACACAGATACTTTTTTACGAAAAAAAGATACACAGATACTTTTTACAAGTAAAGCTCAATGTTATATGAAAATATATCACTGTAAGCTTTAATTTTCACACGATTAAAAAAATATTTTGTTGGAAAAAAATCTTTCTTTACTACAAAGATACAAAAAAAAAACTGAAATAATCGAAATGCTTTCTCAATATGAATTTTTTTCATTTTTTTTTTTCATTATTTAGCGCCTTTTGCATTGGCTTTACACTTTCGATTTTGCTTTCGAACCGAAAATATTGTACATAGTTGAAAATAGTATTTGAATAAGTAGTATGAAGAAAGAAAGAAAAAAAAAAACAAATAAGTAAGTAAAGTAAATTGCAAATTGAACCTTTTGTCATTATGACTACAGATACTTTTATTTTTTGTTTGTTGATTGTGTCGATTTCACTCTTCACAGACGAAACGAAAAAAAAAAATCAGCAAAAGCAAAACTGTCCAACGACGACGCGCAATGAATCTTAAGGCCAACGCTCCTTCATATTGTTCATTGCGCTTCAAACTAAAAACAATTGCTGTGCCAATGTCAGGCACAAAGACCTCAAATACAATACAATTTTTTTTTTTTTAGCAGCATAATTCGCGTCTGGCATACAACAACAGAAATTTAGTTACTACAAAGTTTTTTTCTAAAAGTATCTCAATTATTTTTTATACGTTTGAAATTATAAAAAAAACGCAAATTCATAGAGAGAACTATTTCACATCTAAGCTGTTGTATCAACTCAGATACATTTGTATCTTTTTGTACGTGATTCAAATTGATATTCAACAGCTGTGCTCTATATACAATATGTTCAGATACATTTCATTTGTGTCATATAAGCAACTAATTCCCATTGATATCAACACACAAAAAAATATATTGTAGAAAAAAAGAAAAACAATTTAATTTGCTCAATTGAAATCGATTTAATAGAATATTGAATGTCTTTGTTGTTTGTTCGCATCAATTGCAATTTTTTTTTTTTTATATTTCGAAACTTGGCATACAATTTTTTTCTATTTTTAATTTAAAAAAATTTCTTCGAAATGTTTTTGCGAGTCTGCAATACTGGAATTGGTTTAATTGTTTGAAATGTTTGAATATTTTTAATAAACAGTTAGTCTGTCCGCTGTATGAGTGCAACATAAAATATACATTCTATAAGATACAATTTCTATGAAATACAATTTTAAAAAAAATTCAAAGTTTTTGACGTTTGTTTACTTATTTAAAAGTACAATGGCTTGTGGCTGATTCAGTTGCATATTAGTAATTCAATACCTTCAATAATTAATTTTTAAATTAACAAATGTGCTCTATTAGTTCTATGTATCATTTGTAATTTTCATACAAATGATGATTAGCTTAAAATACGTAGTAGCGAAGCACAACATTTCACTTAAATATTATAAATAATATCCAAATGTATTTTACAACTATTGTGGTTTATATAATAATAACAAAACATTTTCACAAAAAAAAAAATCTACAATTCATGATTAATGCAATACATTACAGCTTTTGTACATTTATGGCAGTTACAAATACAAGTCAGGAAGTAATAGTTTATTTTTTTTTTTTTTTTTGACTTAGCAATGTACAACTTGACTTAAATGTTTTGTGTTTATTCCTAGTAAAAATAATACAAAATGTGAAGAACAACAGTAAAACGTTAATAGTTATTTTTTTAAAAGAGATCAACACAATAAGTACACAGCAAGTACAACTGAATATTTGCTGTGTACTATATACACTCATTTTGCATTGCACAAACATGCATGTAAAAATGAATACACTCAATTGTTATTGTATGTGTACTTTTATTATCTTAATTATTAGATTTCTTATATTAATTTGATTTTGTTATTATTTTGAATGATGTAGAAGTTTCCCTCGTGACTGCTACTTTTCAATTATTGTTCTACTTCGAAGTCAAACATACTTCAGTTATTATTGCCTCGATTGTTTTCCAGCTCAATTGTAGGTACTTGTGCATTAGTATGCTCTAAACCTACACGGCAAATGCCAACGTCACAACAGTTTGAAAACTAAAATTTATGAAAAACATCGATAATAGAAAAAGTATTAAAACATCGATAATATCGATAATATTATCGATTGTTTTTCAGCTCTATCATACACACTCTTTGGTTTTAAATTTCGACTCTTGCAGATCTCTAAAAACAATAAACATATTAAATTTTTTAAAAGAGAGCGAATAACTGAAGCGAGAAAGTAAATGACAAAGCCGCTCTGTTAGAAAATATCAGAAACTATGTAACAGGAAACAGATATACAATATATGTACATATTCTAGATCGAGGAGAGTCAATTTAGTTACATATGTCTATCCGTTCGACCGTCTCTCCTGCTGTCTGCTGTATGAAAAGGATTATGACGAAGACTATTGGAGGTAAAGTCACCATATTTAAAACATATACTCTCCTGAGACGTCAAGTGGTCACTCTAGCCACATTATTAGGGCTAACTCCCTAAACAAATCCATTCCAAAATATTTATATCTTTGCATAAAATTTCATTGCTTATAAATCAAGGAATATATTAGAATAAACTCTTAATGACATAGAGTTCCCATACAAAGATATCTTAAGAATTGATATTTATTTTTGTTTTTATTAAGTTTTAATTATGTAGAACTAGTCGAAATACCCTGCCTAGCTCGGGTGTTGAAAATAGTTCTATTTAAATGTTTTTGTGACACCAAACAACTTTTCCAAGCGTCCTCTTTTCCAATCAATCATATTTTTTCCGGTACTTCATATCCAGTTTCTATATACCCTGTTCCTCCAAGGGTAAAAAAGGTACATTAAGTTTGTGAAAATGTATGTAAAAAGCATATTATAAAAAATCATAACTCAAGAATGGCTGGACCGATTTTGATTTGAAAATTAACTAACCATCATCACTGCTCCCTGCACCTTTCCATGCAATTTTATGGCAATCGGTCGAGCCGTTCTCGAGTTATGCAGTGAAAATCAAAATGTACACTTCTTTTATATATAGGGTGGTTAAATTTCAAGGGCCGATGTTGATTTTGAATAAATCAAGAATTATTTAGGAAATTATTGACATTTCTTTTTATTATGATATATTGGTATGACTCAATTATGTATGGAACAAAATATCGGCCAAATGGCCGCCACGGCTTCGGCGGCACACGTCCATCCGATGGTCTAAATTTTCGATGACGCTGAGGCATAATTGAGGTTCAATGTCGATAATGTGCCGAATTATCTCATCCTTTAGCTCTTGAATTGTTGTTGGCTTATTGGCGTACACCTTTTCTTTCAAATAACCCTAAAGAAAGAAGTCCAACGGTGTCATAACACATGATCTTGGCGGCCAGTTGTCATCGCCGCGACGTGATCAAATTTTTCGCGCAATCGATTGTGTATCTTTCTATGGTTCAAATTGAGTTAGTCTGAAGTTGAGAAATGTCAAAAGAAATGCAAATAAATAAATAGAGCTGAGGTTCAGTTTAAGGTTCAAAATTTTTGAGTTGAGTTTTTTGTTTTGTGATTTTTAAAATAATGCAATCCATACAAGTATTCTACATTCGTAGTTTGTCCAAAAGTTTGCAACGCATTGAAGGAGACATCGGAGACCCCATAAAGTATATATATTATTGATCCCGATGAGACGAATCGATTTAGCCATGTCCGTCTGTCTGTCCGTCTGTCCGTCTGTCTGTCTGTTGCGATGGCTGTTACTCGGAAAGTATTAAAGATATTGACCCGAAATTTGAAACTTAAGCTTTTTGTACTCCTAGTTACTTTGCATATCAGAACCAAGGTGCCACGCCCATTTTTAGATATAGCCCCCCATACAAATTTAACACTTTTTTCGATTTTTTGTATGAAAATAGTTATTATTTATGAATGCTTTTACTACAATATAGGTAAAAATACTTCTAATGGCATCCAATATCAAAAGAATATTGCCACGCCCATTTTCAGATATAGCCCCCATACAAACTTACCACTTTTTTTCGATTTTTTGTATAAAAAATACGTACTATTTATGAATATATTTAATCCAAATAGGGTAAGAACACTTTTTCATGTCATCCAATGTCAAATCTAGGGAGCCACGCCCATTTTTATGTATAGCCTCCATACAAACTTACCGCCCATTTTCGAGTTTTTATTGGAAAACATTTACTATTTCTGAGTGAATTCAATTAAATTTGGTAAAATCAATTCCAATGTCCACCTAAGTGAACACTTTCGATATGGTATGGATCGGGCAAATATAACATAAAACCTCCATACAAATTTGACCAAATTCATCGTGAAATTTAATCTAAGCGCCTAGTGAACATATAAACTATTTCAGCTTCGGTTCCACCGAAGTTAATGTTTTTTCTTGTTTTTTATATAGTCTCTTCAAACCTTTAAGTATTTTCAAAAACACAAAATGACATGATGCTATACGAAAAGTAGCTAATTCAAATATAATACAAATATTGTTTGATTAAATGTTAACTAATCAGTTTGTGTATAAAAATACAAATCAGTTTATTCTACGTCAACGTTTAAATTTCCAAAGATTATAAAAATAATCTAAGTTTTTATAAGTGATTACAGCGCTTCTATATAAAGTAAATAGAGTAACTATGTACTTATATGTATACACAACATCAAATACAACACACACACATTCGTGTAGATAACAGCAAATATTATAATATTTATGTAAATCTCAATGCTCAAAGCACACTCGACACTGATTTGCTTGGTAGGTAGTAGGGATACGATACGTGTACTGTATATTTTGTTTGGCTTATGTAAACTTGTTGCTCGCTCTTGTATTATATGAGCAGCAACAAATCAACTCAACTCAACTCAATTCACTTTTCATGACATGACTATGATGTTGCTGATGATGTTGTTGGCTTTTGCCAGCTGCTGCTGCTGCAACTGCAATTGCTGCTGGACATTGTTCTAAATGAATAGCTCGGCTCTTATCATTGCATCGCATGATGACATTGCTTGTTAAACAAATACCAACCTATGCAGGCATACATACAAACAATATAAATGTAAACAAAAACACGATGAAACTCTCAGCTCAACACTCGAGGCAGCTGTTGCTGTTGCTGCTGCTGCTGTTGAAGCTAAAAATACTGACATAGCTTATGCATGGATTTATCAGAATTTTCAGTATTTAACTAAAATAAACTGCATTTTGGGGTAGTTGAAACAAAATACAACAAGATTTTGGTGCTCTAAATCCAATCAACGTTGTTCATGATTTACCTGTATTTTATTTTATATGAAAAGTAAAAGCATTGCACTGGCAGTGGCAGTCGCAGTGGCAAACTCAATTTTGTGTACATCAGTTGAATTGTTGTGAAGTGTGTACTAGTTTTGAATGAACAACAAAAACAAACCCAATTTCATAGATACAAAAACGCACACACAGATACAATGCATTCATACATAACATATTTTTCGTAGATACATTTTGTTGCTGTACATAAAATATTTGGCGCATAGCATGATTTTTCCTATATAACAAAAAAAAAAAAAAAAAATGCTTGTAAATTTGTTAGCTTTTACTATGTCGAGTTATTTGGCTGTCTGTCTGTCTGTCTGATTTCAGTTTGGCGAAATTTGCAGTCATTGACTTATTATGCGATTTTGTTGTCGTTGTTGTTGTTTTTGTACAAAAAAATTTATTTGTTGTTATTTAAGTTAAGTCGCTGATAACCCTATTGAACTCTTATCACGTTTGCAATAAATTTGTGTTGCATTTTATAAATGTGAAACACAAATTAATTCAATATTAATTTTAGAGTATAACTTTGCAAATATTATACGCAAATATTTGAAATTTTTATATGGTTCATCTGCGATACATTTTTAGAATTCAAATGATATATAGACAGATGTGCTGTATGGACTCAACTGACACAATTTTCAACAAAAAAAAAACAAGAAAGAACGCTGAATTCGAGTATGCTCGACTGCAAGATACCCTGTACCCAATCTAAATGTACCTTAAGTTCGGTTCTATTTGACTACCATACCTCATTGAATTGGATTTTCATAGAAAAACTTAAAAAATCGGGTATATCTTTGAATGTGGTTATACCTAAAATTTTGTTGGGCCTACCCATATTGGGATATTTTATTGGGACTATCATAGACATAATTTATACTAAATTTAAATTTTCTAGAATAAAAAGCAATGACGTTTTTATGTAAAAACCCAGCATTTTGGGGTAAATTTGTATGGGGGCTATACCTAAAATTTTGTTGGTCCTACCCATATTGGGATATTTTATTGGAACTATCATAGACATAATTTATACTAAATTTAAATTTTCTAGAATAAAAAGCAATGACGTTTTTATGTAAAAACCCAACATTTTGGGGTAAATTTGTATGGGGGCTATACCTAATATTTTGTTGGTCCTACCCATATTGGGATATTTTATTGGGACTATCATAGACATAATTTATACTAAATTTGACCTTCCTAGAATAAAAAACAATGACGTTTTTATGCAAAACCCCAAAATTTTGGGGTAGATTTGTATGGGGGGTACTCCTTAAAATGGGTCTAGAGAAAAACCGTTTGTAAGTGCACACTTGACGGCCTAGGAGAGTCTAAGTTTCAATTTCAGACGGACAGACGGACGGACGGACAGACATAGCTAGTTCGACTTCCCTTCCAATGCTGATCAAGAATATATATACTTTATAGGGTCTATCTTGAATCCTTCTGTCTGTGACGTACATTCGCACAAACTTAATAATATAATACTGATCGATTGATTTTTGTGCGTAATATGCCTTTTAATACACTTAAAATCAAATGTACCCAAAATTATATAACTAAATCTTTCATTATATGAAGTTACAAAACACTTTGTACATTCTACAAAATATTTCGTAAATTGTATATATTTTTTTTTAAATTGTACAAAATATTTCGTACATCAAATAAATATTTTAGTACTTTGTACATAAAATTTCGTACATTATAGAAACTATTGTATTTTACAAAACATATCTTACATTGTACAAATACTTTGTACATTCTACAAAATATTGCGTAAATTTTATAAAATATTTCTTAAATTTTAGAAAATATTTCGATCGTTATAGAAACTATTTCGTACATTGTACACAATATTTTGTATTTTTTACAAATTATTTGGTACATTATATAAACTATTTCGTACATTCTACAAAATATTTCGTTTATTTTACAAAATTATGAGTTTCAGTCATGTTGAAATTCGATGGATGAAATATTTCGTGACTCCTTTTAACAAAACAATTTTGCTATATTTATTTTGAGTGTAAAAAGTAACAAAGAGCTTACATTTTACTATATTATGAGATGAATACGCTCTTGAATTTCGTTGAGATTATCATTTAATTTTAATCATATAATGACACGAGTCATTCGATTTAGGTATGTCCGTCCGTAATCTGTCTTTACAAAAAATAAATAAAAAAATAAGAACAAGGAAAACGTTAACTTTGGTAAAACCGAAGCTTAATTACCCGTCAAACGAAGCTTTAAATAGTTTGTGTGATCATTCGTGGCTTAGATAGAACTTCGAGATGGGAGGATCAATGCTTTGATACAAACCAAGTTTAGACACAATATTGATATCAATTTTAAACAAAAAATACAGATACAACAATAATTTTCTTGAAAATATCAGAAACTGGGAGGTGAGTTTATATGTTATATGGCCTGAACATTATAATATCCGTGGTATATAGGTATATACATAGGATGACATTTGATGGGGTTTTATCTCATTTGAAGTAAAACCATTTATAAATAATTACTATTTTCGAACAAAAATTTGAAAATAATCGCAAAATTTGTATGGGGGCTGTACCTTTGTTACCGTGTGTTACCTTGGTTTTTTAAACACTGGATGATATTATAAGTGTTTCTAACCAATTTTGTGTGAATACATTAATAAATTATAACTATTTTCATACAAGAACTCGAAAATGTGTGGTAGATTTGTAAAGGAGCTTTTTAAAAATAGGCGTGGCAACTTGGTTCTGACAAACAAACCGTCAAGGATCAAAAAAGCTTAAATTTAAAATTTCAGCTCGACACCATTAAAACTTTCAAAGAAGTACGTATTGCAAAAGGCGAACAGACAGACATACCGACAGACGGACATGACTAAATCGATAATACTTTATGGGGTTTCCGATGCTCGCTTTAAAGCGTTACATGTATTCACGAGGTCTAGCATTAGTGCATAAAAGAATAAGTGCAAACGATTGCAACAACAACTAACACAGAAAAAACGTTTCTGTGTGTTAGTTACATATTCTTTTATGCACTCAAGCTAGAGCTCTTGAACAGCACAAATAAATTTTTGTAAATTTCGTGAAAAGAATGTACGTGAAAAGAATGTACGCATTTATATTGTACAAAAGCGTCATAAAAATAGGTCATGCGTTTCTGTATGTTTTATTACTTTTTTACGGAAAATAAAACTTCCAAAAATGTTTTATTTAAATCACATATTTTAGTAATAAAGCAACATATTTATATGTAAATATATTCAATAGGAACAACAACAATATAGAAAGTGTTTTATTTTATGTAGGCGCGCCATCATATGCGTTAAAAATTCAGTAGAAGTTTTGATAGAAATAAGTTGCTTCTGCACATATTTTTTTTTCCTTTTGTATGCGTCATGAATCACAAATTTAGTTTAAATAAAAGCCAAAGCAGCAAATTATAAATTAAGTGAATCGAAATGTCTATACAATGCGAGTTGTTGTCAATCAAGTATTAAAAAGTGAAAAAGTCTACACTACACGCACAAACAGAAAATACATATTGTATGTCTCGAATTTAGCAAAACGCAACAACAACAAAAAAGCGAGACGTACTGCGTAATGCGTTAAAAGATACAAAACAAAAGTATATAAAAATCACTTGCAGATACAAGATACCATTCAAACAACGTCTCGCTACAAATATTTATATACAGTTATTGTAGTTTAGACTTATATACTACGAGTATACATGTGCGAGAAGCTGATGCGCATGCGCACATTTCGAAATATGCGCGCAAGTGAAATGCAAAAACGTGTTTGATTTTATTAACTTCTTTCGGTTGGTCTTTCATTCTCTTGTACATGTCACTCTTTCTTTCTTGCTTATTGCTTGTTATGCTGTTTTTTCTTTAATAATTTTTTTTTTCACTTTGCTAAAAAATATTTTATATATAGAAATGTTTGTATGCGCTAAATTTACCTTGAACAAAACCAAATTAAAACAAAAGAATTTCTTTTTTGAGTTACTATTTTTTTTTGGAACTCTTATGGCTTTCGTTTTTTATATATTTTTTTGGATCAATTTCGATTTCTACATTTTTATTTTCTTTGTATTGTTGTGGTTATTATTTTGTTGTTGTATAGCAGCTTTTTTTTTTTTTTTTTTTTATTTTACACTTTTATCAGATAATTCTTTTTTTTTTTATTAATTTAAAGAATATAAATATTTTTTTATTGTTTAAATTGCAATAATTTATTAACTTAAAGCACACATAAACTTTTATATATATATATTTATTTTCTTTCTTTTGTATTTATTTATTTATGTAGATTTCACTTAAGCAACGCGATAAAACGTTAAACGTTGCCGATATGAAACGATTTTAAACGCAATAAAAGAAAATTTATTCATGCGCACGCACCTCCGTTTGCCACGAGACGCCGATCTCATGTGAAGTCAAAGTTATGCGCGTTCGCCAGAGCAAAGCTTGGCAAAGCTTAAATTTTTCTCAATGCTGCGCTTTAATTTTGTTTTTTTTTGTTAGTGCTCATGCATGCTCTCTATTTCTCTGCATTTCTCACAGCCGGCTGCACAGCATATTTATACTCTTGCTCTCTCGTAGCAGCAGCTTCGTTTTATTTAAAATGAAAACAAAGACGAATCAGCTGTTCGTGTGGAATTTGTTGTTGTGCACGAGTTGGGTTTAAGCTTAATTTAAAGTAGTGCAAAAAAAAAAAAAAATAGCTTAAAATGATATTAAAGAGTGGGCTAATATTAATTCTTTGTTTTTTTTTAATTTAAGTACAATTCCCAAAGCTTTGAAAATTTGTTATTAATATTTTTCACAGCTGCGAAACTATTTTTAGTATTATTTCTTAAAATTGAATATATGTACTTGGTATATATTTATTACCCTGAAAGAATGTTTTGATTCAGTATAAAACACCTTTTGATTTGAACATTATATTATAAATGATTGGGAAATATGTAATATGATTCATTGGAAGTTATTAAATATCATTTGGTAGTCGCAATAAGTTTTTTTTTTATAATTTTCCCGCTTCTAGTTTTTGTAAATTTTGGTGCCACGCTCTCCGATCATCCATTCAATGGTTCATACTTCTCGAGTGGCAAATACGCCATTCGTCCATTTTTTCAAAGGATCATGTTCTTCCATGTCGTAGCAACATTTCTCTAGATCAAATGTTTGAAGCCGTATGACGAAGTTTTTTTATATCGTTTATATGAGGCCGCGACCACAGCCCTTTTTTCAGAGTATTATATTCTTCCCGGCCCAAACATCGGTTATTTGTATGAAAATAGCTTTTATTCATGAATGTTTTCACTTCAAATTGGGTAAAAAATACTTCTAATGTCTTCCAATGTCAAAACTAATGTACCACGCCCATTTTTAGGTGTAGCCCCCATACAAATTTACCGCCCATTTTGAATTTTTGTATAAAAATAGGTATTATTTATGAATGTATACACTCAAAATTGGATAAAAACACCTCTTATATCATCCAGTTCCAAAACCAGGATGTCACGCCCATTTTCATGTATAGTCCCCATACAAACTTACCGATTATTCCCGAACTTTTGTATGAAAAAGTACATATATAAGTGTGTATAGGCCACTGATGATCGCACATAAACTATTAAAAGATTCGTGTGGCGGGTATCTAAGCTTCGGTTCCCCGAAGTTAACATTTTTCCTTGTTTTCAAATATTTTTGTGACACCAAGAGTCCACTTTACAAGCGTTCACTTCTCTAATCAATCATACTTTTTCCGCTTCGTACTGGTTATCAGTTTCTTAACCTGTTACACATAGTATCAGCATGTCTGTTGCAAGGTTATTCATTCGCTCAGTAAAAATCAAAGTGCCATGCCTATTTTAAGGTATAGCCCCCATACAAACTAACTAACAATTTTTTATATGAAAATAGCTATTATTTATGAATGTATTCACTCCAAATTGGGTAAAAACCACTTTTATATCACCCAATGTCAGAACCAAGAATCCGTCCTCATTTTTAGATATGGCCCCCATACAAACCTACGACCCATTTTGTAGTTTTTGTATGAGAATAGTTAATATTCATCAATGAATTTACTTCAAACTAAATAAACACACTTCTAATGTCTACACAAGAGATTGGGTAAATGTTGGGTCACTATAAAAATATATTCCCCACACAAACCCAAAGTATATTCTCGAGTTTTTATATATTTAAAAAAATTTATTTATTAAGCTTATTGCTTTAAATAAGGTGAAAACATTGGTTAAGGTTAAGGTAACTAAATATATTGAATAATAAAGATTACGATATAGTATAGTTCCTATAAAAAGTCACATCAAATTTTCGAATTTTTTGTCACGAATATTTCGTGTGATTGGTATCAAAACATCGGTTTTACCGGTTCTCACTGTGACTTTTTCTGTTCCTAAAACTAAAATTGCCTCTTAGGGGGAAAGCGTTCTGAGCATAGCTCGCAAATAACTATTGACCGTTTTATTCTTTACGCTCTGTTCGCGAACACAACCGAAAAATTGCGTACACACTTGCTCTCGCTCTGCTCATGAGACTTCGTTTCTTCTTGTTTATCTTTTCTCTTGAGCGCATCGAGTTGAGCCATTCGTGTGACGTTCTTTCAACGAGCATCGTGAGCGAGCGATACGATTGACGTTCGCACGATGAGACTTAGTAAGTGCAAGAATGACTGAAAAACTCAATGCAAACGGTTTATATTGAATGGGATTCATTATTTCCCTAAACCCTTCACAGAAATGGTTTTCCATCCGTGGTGACAATTTTTATTATTGAAGAAATAATGGAATTTTCACTTGTGTGATATGTCACTTTTCTTTTTTTTTTTTTCACATTGTTATATTTCGGGGTCCTCGTTATTGTCCCATGCTTTAAACATTTCTGCATGTTTTGTAATCAAATGCCGTTTTAAATTTGCAGCATGAGTGCCTGACAATTTTAAAACACACACATTACAAAGTGACTTATTTTCTTGTGTATTGTATTTAAAAAATGAATGCACTTTTTTATTTAGCTTCCTTCCCATTTTGCACAAAATATAATTCAATAAACCGCACAACTCAATTCACGATCGCAAATAATACGTTTACTCGCATACATACCCAAAAGACTTTTATTTTCATTTAACTAAACCAAACGGTCGGGAAACAACCAGAGCAAAAGAGACCAAATTAAACGGTTGTTCGCCGAGCGTAAACGAACTCGGCGAGCAACCGTTTCATTCGGTTACTCTCTGAGTCTATTCTCAAAGTGTGAGTGAAAGACACTTATTGGCAGACAACGAGAAACGGTCAACAGTTATTTGGGAGCTATGGTTCTGAGTCGATCGATGCCATTAAACAAATTCACCGAATTAGCTGAAGGCCATATTTTCGGCGGACCATGGAAGATTGGGTAAGTCGCTAGCATCGTTGTATCGGCTCAAATGGAGCCCATTTTAAAGGCGACACATTAAATACCGTTAATTAAATTGAAAAAAAAAAATGTGTTTTTAAGTAATTTCCGGGTACTCATTATGCAGAATTTGTATTATTAAGTTTTTTATTTAACGAAACTAAATATTTTCACAATTTATGCTCCCAAAATATCTTACAAATTTGAACGATTAAGTAGCGCAAAATAGCTATAAGAAGAATTGATAATCTGTAAGCATAAAGTAGGCATAAAATTTAATTAAAAAACAAAAAAAAAATGAAATTCGTTAATACAAACCGATGTAAATGCAGCCAAACTGAATGCAAATGTTCCATTTATTGTGCGCAGCTGTATTGGTCGCTGAAATCGTAACATCATCATGAGGCACATTTTACGATTACTTCTATTCCAATTGAACCATTTCGATGTATACAAATCATAAGATAATTGCACACTCTTCAATAGAATCTCATTGGCGAAATAACAAAACGTAAAAATTATCTGCAACATACAAAGCTGATAGAGGCAAATAATTACAAATTCGACTAAATTATCTTGACTTTTTGATAGAACAAAAAAAGTTGGCAATAAACACTAAAACCGAACAGATTATCTGTATGGAACCAGGCATTTTCATTAGCTCCTCAACATGATGTGTTAGCATAAGAATTTTATTGTAATAAATAAAACAATCTTTCAGTTCAGCTTCAATGCGCATATTTTCCGTTTGTATAGCACCCAAACCCTCAAGACGTGCAGCTAAAATTTCAATTTGTGTTTGTACATACAGCAACATCGAAATGGTCATTGTATCGAATGCAATATTTATATAAGAAGCCAGCACCGCTGAAAAATGTTGAAAAAGATACACGCCAATGTAGCAGCCTTTATGCATTTCCTCCAACGCTTGCCCGCCAGTGTACATGGAAAATGGTATACCACGTTGACCTTGTGCAATTGAGGTAAGTCCAATGGTATTTGAGCTCGTAAGATGTAGAATTAAATAGAGAATATATATATTACGTGAAAATCTTCCATTAATGCAATAAAATTTGCTTTTCTCGTTGATTTCTTGGACAAAAGCATGCATCGCGCGTTATTTTCAGCAGCAATAAATATTTTTCATTATTTTGCTTAACCGATAAAAATTTGACAATATTGCTAATATTTGTCGCAAATATCAAAAACACTTTAATTATTTCATTTAAATTGTCGATCTTTACGATAAATTGTATAAACAAAAGCATCGAGAATAACGAACACCAAAAGAGCAAATGATAAAAATGAAAGTTGTAAAGACGTCGATAACGTTCAGAGATATTATTGCGTAATTTCCAGATTGCAAGTGTTTTGAACATTTCTATTTGATACTTAAAAATGCAAGCACAGCCATTTCGTACTGATCAATTTCCATTTTGAATATAAAAAAGTCCTTAAAAGTCCTGAACTAAGACTGCTAGCAACAAAGGCGGTAGTCATGCTTTTATAGTTAATGTAAAATACATAATTAAAATGATTGTTTGTTGTGGCAACGCTAAAAATGCTTAAGATAATAAACCTAATTATGGTTATTAGCAGCGTAAGCGTAAGGATTCTACTTTGTAGCAGAAATTTAATATTTTGCAACAAGTTACTTGGCTCATGAAATACTTACGAATCAATTATGAATATAAAATTATGACTTGGGGGAATTTAGGAGCATTTGCACTCATTTTTTAATTCGACATGGCTTGCCATTCTTCGAGTCGATTTGAAAAGTTCAACAACGACTCAAACTGAGCTTCAAGTGATCACAGGTACATGTCGACAAAACCCAAGCTTGGTTCTTGACTCGGACACATTTGAAGCTTCCAAAACTGCAAAAATTGAAAAAAAAAAAAAAAACAAGGAAAAACGTTAACTTCGGTGGAACCGAAGCTTAAATACCCGCCACACGAATCTTTGAATAGTTTATGTGTGATCATCAGTGGCTTATATACATTTATAAAAAAATCGAAAATTGTTGGTAAAATTGTATGGGGGCTACACCTAAAAATGGGCGTGGCAACTTGGTTTTAACATACAAAGTAGTCGTTGCCGAGAAAAGCTTAAGTTCCAAATTTCGGCGTAATTTCTATAAATCTTCATCAAAAAAAATGCGAAGAAATAAACAGACAGACAGACAGACGGACAGACGGACAGACAGACACACGGACATGGCTAAATCGATTCGTCTCATCGAGCTGATCAAGAATATGTATACTTTATGGGGTCTAAGACGTCTCCTTCAATGCGTTACAAACATTCCGACAAACTGAATATACCCTTCACACTATGTGTGGCGGGTATAAAAAACTAAATGTTTTCCCAAAGTATCATCATTTCAAAAATAAATAGTGTAATAAGGGAAAGTCTTATAGTAGAGGTTGAAGGTCTCTTCGAGTAAAAAAAGGGTATTTATCTGGATTTATGGTTAAAAAATTGTTTTTTCCTTTTTCGTTTATTTGGCAATAACTCAGTGGACTACGAATCGAAATTTATTTTAAAACCAGTTTTGAAAAGAAAAAACTTAGACCTTTCGATCAATACATATAACCTTATAACAATTTTGATCGTGGTATTTTGAAGGCAAACGCATTTTTTTTTTACATTTTTCAACTTTTTTTCGCTAATTGTTTTTCTATTAATACTTAACATGCAAAAACCTGTAAATTATTAAATGGAAAATATAAGAACTTAACTATTAATAACACAGGCCAACACGTTTTTTTAAGTTCGATATGAGACTGGATCCCGAATATGTATTCTTGTGCGCTGAACACGATTCTGGTACTCAAAAGTGCCAATCACGTCATGATTTTTAGAAAAGAGGGTCAAAACACTAGAATCGTTTTCAGCGCACAAACATATATCGGAAACAGGTCTCAGATTAAAAAATAAAATAAAAATAAATGCAGGTCTGTGTGATTTAAAGCCTGTGTATGAATGATTTTAAATGTAAATAAAATGAAATTGAGAAAAGGTCGATAACCCTTATCGCAAATATCAATAATTACGACCTTAGTTAAATGTGAAAAAGCTAATTGAAGAGAAAATTTTTAAATTAAAAGTGAAAAAAAGTATAAATGGAATCGTTTTTCAATTTTTTCCCAACCACAGTTTTGATACTTTGTAAAATTATTACCTTTTTGTTTTTATAGTTATTTGTTTTGTATGTTTCAAAACTACGTTCGGTATTTTTTAAACATTTTTCCAAACCTAAAAAAACTTTTTCTTGCTCAGCTGATAAATATAGCAACTATGTCAATTGGAGGCCTTTAAAAAAAACGTAGCTAAGAAATTGCACTTTTTTTCTCTCAAAGACTATAATTTCTATCTCTTCTTGATTTCGAGATTTGAAAGTAATTGTTTCCATATGGAGCTAAGAAAGTATTTAGGAGGTGCGAGTTAAATAACTTGAACTTAAAATCTAGAAGAGATATGCCATTAGCAACCACTTCGCCAACATAGCCTCTAATACATGTTCAAATCTGGACAGCTGCAGCTAGATTATATGCAAAACGCTCAAACAAAGTATTAAAAAAATCGGGTAAAGACCTTGCTAGACTAACAGCTATCATAACGGGACACTTACCCATCGGGGAACATGCGGCCAGATTAGGAATCCCGTTCAAAAGGCAATGAAAGCTGCAAGGAAGAGGATGCAACAGAAACTTTGGAGGTCATACAAATCGCGGTTACTTGGGGAATAACAGCTTAACTTGCTCGCTGTTCTACACCTGTCCACTTTCCTTAATTGCATGGGCTGCTTATCATGAGTCAGTTCTAGCTCTGGGCATAAGGCTGCATTTACGAGATTAGGTGGCATCTTGTTTGGGATTGTCCCAGTCACTTTTATCTATGTATGAATTTTAAGTCTACAAAAAATATATCTAATATTGAACTTCATTCCCCTCTAGGACCTTATTTTTCTATTCATTCTTTAATAAAAAGAGAGAGAGAGTTTATACATGAACTATAGATATTCTCCTAGAAGCCTTTTGTAATTTGATTAGTATTTGAAGATTATATTTAATACAAATGCAAAACACGAAGATCTAACTACGTCAAATATTGTGTGACATGTTTTACCGAAAAGATCTAAAAGGAAATGATGTCCAATCTATTCAAAATTCTTCTAGATTTCGGGACAAATTTATTAAACTCAGATTTCTGAATTGATTTTTCAGAAAATTCTGTGTGTAACTGGGACCCTGGAAGAAAGAATATACAATTTTTTGTTTTTTAAACCAACCATAAGCCTAATTTTAAAATTAAATACATATGATTCGCGAACGATCAGTCTACAGGCTAAACGGCTGCAAATAGGCATCATTGAAATAATGGGCGTGGCCTCATATTAACGATAAAAAAAAAATATAATCGCCATATTTGTTTTTCAAATATTTGATCTAATGAAATGAAATATTTACATGTTGTTAGTACCGAGAAGAATATGATCCATTTTAAAATTAGTTGGAAATGACCTATGAATTCGATTTAGACAAATCCAAGCAACAAGATGTTTATTGTAAACATTTATTCAAGAAACTAGGTACTCAGCAAAGCATTATTTATCATAAATTAACTCTTATATTTATAGTTTTATTTTTTGTTTTAAAATATCACATTTTTTTCAAGCACTTTTATCCATTTTTACGATTAAGTAGCGCAAAATAACTGTAAGAACAATTAACAATCTGAAAAAAAAAAAAATTTAAATTAAAATATTTTCATAATTAAAACTTTGCTACAAACCGATGAAAAAGCAGCCAAACTAAATGAAAATGTTGCATTTATAGTGCGCAGCTGTATTGGTCGCTGAAAGCGTGACATCATCATAAGACACATTTTGCGTTCATGTTTATTCCAAGTAAACCATTTCGAGCAATATAAATCGTATGCAAGCTGCTCGCTTCTCAATATTATTTCGTTAGCAAAATAACAAAAAGTAAAAATTTCCTGCAACATGCAAATCTGATAGAGGCAAATAATTACGAATTCAACAAAATTATCTTGACTTTTTGATAAGACAAAAAAGTTGGCAATAAACACTAAAACCGAACAAATAATCTGTATGGAACCAGGCATTTTCATTAGCTCCTCAACATGACGCGTCAGCGCGACAATTTTATCGTAATACGCAATACACCGTCTGAGTTGCGTTTCAATTGGAATATTTTCGTTTTGCATACTACCCAAACGTAAAAGACGCTCGGCTAAAATATCAAGTTGCGCTTGAACGTAGAGAGTAACATCGAAATTGTCATAGTATCGAATGCAATATTTATATATGAAGCCAAAACGACTGAAAAATGTTGAAAAAGATACACGCCAATGAAGCACCCTTTATGCATTTCTTCCAACGCTTGTCCGCCTATGTACATAGAAAATGGCAGCACTCTTTGATTACGATAAATAATGCTTGGCGAAATGCCAAGCGTATTTGAGGCAATCAAATGCAAAACTAAATACGAGAAATATATATGACGTGCTACACGCAAAGTACGTAAAAATATCTTTTTTCGCGTTGATTGCTTGGACAAAAGCAGTCTGCATGTGTTTCGGTTAAAAGTTGCAGATACTTTTCATTATTCTGTTTGACCGATAAAAAATTTAACAATATTACCAATATTTGTTGCGAATATGAAAAAACACTTTAATGACTTCAGTCAAATCGTGTATCTGCACAATTATTTGTACGAACAACAACGTTGAGAATGTTAAAAACCAGCCGAGTAAATGATAGAAATGCAACGTGTAGAGACGTCGAAAACGTTCAGAGATATTGTTGGCTTGTTTCCAGATTGCAAGAGTTACGAACATTTTTATTTGATGTTTGAAAAATGCATCTACAGCATTTTGTGTTCGCGAATATTCATTTTTAAAGACTTTTAATAATAAATTGAAAAACAAGACTGAAGGCAATGCTGCTGTTTCGCGCACTTTTATAGCTAAATGGGCACACTTAAAAGTAAATTGTTAAAATCTATTAAACTATTACTTAATAATAATAATATTAGCTACTTAACGTAATAAGCTTAATTAGGTAAAATGTAAATAATATTTTTTAGTGGAGCGTGGGAATGGTGCTTACTGAAAGTTTTGCTTTGAAAAAAAAATTTTTATTTTCCTTTAAACAAAATTTTGTCATTAGGGTAAAGCAGGTATGCCAGAAAATATATTTGAGCAAAAGCCTCTTCGTCCATCTCCTATTAGTATGTCCGTCTATCCGCGAACATTTCCGTCTGTCCGCATATATGTCCGTCGGTCCGCATATATGTCCGTCTGTCCGCATATACTATACAATATATCCGTCTGTCTGCACATATGTATGTCCGTCTGTCGTTCTTAAATAGTTTTGTTAAAAATTACATTTTTTTTTTTTAATGCTGTAATCTTTATTTGCAATCAGTCCCATGACTTGGGAGTTGTAATTGGGGTTTAAAAAGGGTGGGGTGATGGAGGAGGATTTAAAAGTTTATGTGTGTGGCAAATCCAGGGGGTGTAACCTCTTAAGTCGCCGAGTCGTTGTACTGTTATCCAGCAGGTTTATGGCCAGAGGGTTGACATGGTTGTCCAGCCTATCCAGATATGCCTTAGTGAGCCTAGCCACCTTCTGGCTTATGCAAGGGACTTCTAGTTCCTGGTGGATTTCTGCATTTGTATGATATGGGTGCTCCTTAGAAATAATGCGCAGAACCTTGTTTTGAAAGACTTGGATTCTTTTCCTGTTGCTTCTCTTTGCAGTGCCCCAGAGTGCTATGCCATACGTCCACATAGGTTTAAGTATGGCTTTATAAATGAGGAGTTTGACGCTTAGTGGATGGACCTTCTATCAAGCAGTCACAGATGCTCTCGTTCAACTGGGAACGTTTTTGTGTAAGATGACTACTCCAGTTTAAGCGCCTCTCCAATACCAGGCCTAAGTACTTTGCAGTGACGCTGCTGGGTATGGCAACGCCATCCAGACTGACGGCAAGGCAGTCTCCTCTACTCAGGGCAAACGTAATGTGTGTGGATTTGTCTGGGTTGACTACGATATTCCACCGTCTTAGCCATGTGTTTAGGCGGTCCAGCTGAGTTTGGATTATGTGGGGACTTATCATTGGCGGTGTCATCGGCATAAGTGGCAGTGAGCATTATAGGGTCGCTGATGGTTGGCATATCTGCTGTATACAGTGTGTATAGCGTCGGGCCCAGGACACATTTATTAAATGTGTTAAAAAAAATGTATACTTTGGACATTTTAAAATTTTTTTTTGTGAAACAACGGAAAAATTTAAGGGTCCGTTATTCAATATTACGATTTGATGATAACCCCTTTACATTCTGGTTATTCTTTCGACCAATTTTTTGTGCCTTTCTGGTTGTAATTGTTGGCAAGCCTGCTGAAGACATTCCCACAAGTAAAATTCGCTGTCCAGCACATTCCACAGCAGCTCGATGGGAGTTGCAACCAGTGATTGTGGTGACCATTTCATTAACTTAAGAGTGCCTGCCGTTTCTTTCGTTCAAAGTTTTGACGTATGCTTAGGGTCGTTGTCTTGTTAAAGCACAAACTTTTTCCCTATCAAATTGATGCCAGATGGAATAGCGTGTCGCTGAAGTATCTGATTAAAGTCTTCTTTCGGCATAATTCCATTGATTTTCACCAAGGCGCCGACAACATCATAGCAAAAACAACTCCATAACATCACACTACCAATGCCAAACTTAACAACATTCAATTTTGTGCGGCAGTATATGCTGCGTCGGTTCATAACACCTTTTCCCTTGTTCGATGGATCAATTTTTGAATTCTTTTGCCTACTTGAGTACATTTTCGAACATTTACCGATCACACAAATGTTATTTTCGCAGCTACCCGTTTATACAAAACAACGTCATGCAACCGACGTGTTACTGTTGTATCGGAGTTTGGCTTCGGTGGAGTTACATTGATCTCGGCTCTAATATCTGACACTGTCTTGAGTCTGGACCGCCTACTTAACTCTTGAACTCTTAACTCGTCCTTCTGGAAAACGAGTTTGTTTCTGCGACAATGTCGACCGACTCAACTCCTACTATTATTGCTTTGTATGTAAGGCAACAACAAAAGTTTTACTTTAAAGTAGCACAATGTGAGAATTAACATCGATCTGTGAATACCCTAAATATATGAAACGGTTTGCGAAAGTTAAACAAAAGCGATAAATAAAAAAAAAGGTTTTTTTCCAAGTGATTCTAAACTTTTGCAGTACAGTGTATGTCCGTCTGTCCGCACATTTATAAAAATAAAAAAAATTGAGTATTTTAAATAAAATATTATTTAAAAAAAAAAGGTAGAATTCGGTTAAAACGACTCCGCTTATAGCGACTGGCCGGATATAACGACCAAAATTCGTTGGCTTGGTTGGGCCCCATACAAGCTAATATGGAACTGCTTGCTTCAGTTAGTGTAACGTTCGGGATATAACGACGTAAAATCTTCGGTCCCTTGGCCATCGTAATAACCAGATTCCACAGTATTTGTAAGAGTTTTACTTGCTTTTATTAAATACATTTTTTTTTTTTTTTTTTTTTGGGCAACTTATGTCTTGCTTCACACAATAATCAATAAAATTCTGATTTTAATTTTGTATTAGAAGTCATAAAAAGACAAGACCATGTGACACACAATAATCTATTTGTACAGCAAAACAATATTGTTGACATTACACGCGCGTATAATCGCGTTGATAAAAAATCGTTTAGATTGTCAGCCGCCGCCGATACAACAATTACGAAATATCCGATGAAAGTGAAGAAGAGACAAGCGTTGATGGAAATATTGTAAAAATGTGCTGATTGTAATCATATAAATCTCGCAGGCTAACCACATCATCGCCGCAGTAAACGCCTTCATCATTTTCATAGCCAATTTGTGGCTCGAAATTCGTGGCAGCTACTTTTAAGTCATCGTCTGCACTATTAAAAAATTGTTGCTTCCATGAATTTTCGCGGTTTAACGTTTGCTTCGAAGTCACATGCGACTTACAGCGTAATTTCATATGGAATAGACCGCAGCCGATGCAATGATTCGCAGCTTCTTTTGGCATATTACGCTCGTCGCTCATATTTCTAGTTTTGCAGCAATAACATTGCGCAAGTCTCTCTTTTAATGCGTGCCACAATGCGCAATGTTTCGCTGAGATAAGTGTAGAAAAGGTGGATTGAGTACACAACTTATAAGATTTAGTATGCCAAATGAAAAGTATAGAATCCAATGAAAATCCTTCGAATATGAACCGTACATGCGCAAAATGACCAAGATGCAAGCGGGCAAGCGTAGAAATATGAAGACTGCCATCATTAAAAGTATTACTATGAACATGCGTATATGACGTGCCTCACGTGCGGATGTAGTGCTCGACTGAATTGTTGCATCTAAGGAGACCACCCGCTTATCGTCAGTTTTGACCTCTATGTTGCTATTGATTATTGTAGTAGAGATACGATGACGTCGTTTCCAGATGGTACGCGCTATTATCGCATTTAACCAGAGAAATCCAATAATACAAGGCAAAAAGGTAATCAGAAAGAGTAATATAAAATATAAAATAACGTGTTTCTGTATTTAAATGAAAGAAAAAATGATAAAATAGAAATAATGATTAGATAAATGTCAGGGAAGTCAGTTAGTTAATTGTTTTTTTCTTTAATATATTTTTAAATTTCATTTCACTTACGTCATATGATAAACATACGGGCACCTCTAATGTTGGCTTTATAGCAGGTTTAAAATTATTCGAGTTAAAGTAATCATCTTCTACTGAGCCATCTTTATGTTGTTGCTCCCAATCCGCATCTTCATAGACATAGACCCAACGCAGCGTATAAATATAAAGCAATGGTGTCGCGGCAGCCATGGATGCTAGCCATATGACAAACATACTAAATGCGCTCCAAACAGCACCAGGATTCCAGCGTACAGCTGTAACACCTTTCAATGCAAAATAACGATCAAGCGCAATGGCAACTAAAGCCATGCTACTCGCAAGCATAGCAGCCATGGTTGCATATGGTACCACTTTGCATAAAATAGGACCAAGCAGCTGCAGTTTTGAAGAAAAAATAAAAATTAAAATTAAAATCCTTTTTTTTTTTTTTTAGAAATATTTACCCATTCCTGCAAATATGTTGCACTAAAATTGCGCTGCATAGGCTGTGGTAAGAAATGTCGAAGACAACAGATCGCTACATGCGAGCGATATAAGACAAGCACGAAATAGTGGTCTTAAACGACGTCGCAAATTAACAACAATTGTACTAGCATTGCCCAACACTGAGATTACACAGAGCACGCCAATGCAACTGATGAATACGTTGCGTTGTAGCTTATCCATAATGCATAGTGTACTCTGTACAATGCTAGGATTTTCATTATAATCAAAAAAAACCATCTTCAAATTCCTGTTGCTCGCTAATTGCGTTTTGTCTGCGTCTAAAAATTCGTATATTCGGCAAAGAAAGCGCCATTTGAGTAACATAAAAATTACATTCAGCCGCAAAGTATGCTATAATTTTTTTATTCTGTTCCGTTTAACTTTCGTTTGCGTTGTTTGCTTGGAAGCAACTAAAATGTTTTTCTATAAATTTTAACGGATTTACTCATATTCTTTTTGCGTTTATATTTATTACTAATGAAATATTATCTGCTACAAGTTCATATTGAAAGCGATACATATGTACTTATTAATAACGCTTTAGCTTAGCTGTTTTTTTTATAGGTTTCGTTGTTACTACAATCTAAATTATTTATTTATTTCGATGTTGTTGTTGTCGTCTATTTATAGCGCCTCAATGAAATTGTAGTTAAGTAAATTCATTTTATATGAATACATTTTTGTATGCGAATATTGTATTTGATCTGTTTTGTAACGTTTTGTTGAGTTGACGTATTTAAGCGAAAAGAATCGAGTGTGCTTGCTTACGAGTTATTCAGTGATGTGTCACTATGAAGCAGTGTTTTTCTAAAAAAAAAACTGGACAGATCAAATCAAAAAAATAGGACAGAAAATGTACAAAAAATACGGTAGAACCGAGTTTACACACAATATTAATTTCAAATATTGAGCTAAAAATTCAAATATAACAATAATTTTTTTGAAAATATCTGGAAATGGGCGGTAAGTTTGTATGGGGGCTATTCTTAAAATAGGGCGTTGCATCTTGGTTTTAACACTGGATGACAAAAGAAATGTTTTTACACAATTGAGAGCGAATACATTCATAAATAAATAGTTTTTTTTATTCAAAACTCGAAAAAACGGTAAGTTTGTATGGGGGCTATACCTAAAAATGGGCGTGGCACTCTCATTCTCGAACATAACATAGTCGTTGCCGTGAAAAGCTTAAGTTCCAAATTTCAGCTTAATATCTTTATATCTTCAACCAAAAAGATGTCTAGAAATATACAGACAGACAGACGCACAGAGGGACATGGCTAGATTGATTCGTCTCGTCGAGCTGATCAAGAATATATATACTTTATGGGGTCTACGACGTCTCCTTCAATGCGTTATAAACTTTCAGACAAACTGAATATACCCTTCACACTATGTGTGGCGGGTATAAAAATTGCTTTAAAAAAGAAGGAAAAATTTTTAAACTGCTTTGTTTTCTCAATTTTAATTAAAAATTCATTTTCCAACAAGGTTTAAACCAATCAAGATATAACGTTGATAAGTCTATCCTTAATACCATAGACTTTTTAAAGCCGTCACACGTAGTGTGAAGTATAGTATCAGTTTGCTGGAAAGTTTGTAACGCATCAAAGGAGGCATATTTTTTATTGATCAGCTCGACGAGACAAATCGTTTCACCCATATCCGTCTGTCTGTCTGTCTATCCGTCTGTTGCAATGCGTTTTTCTCGGAAATTTAAATAATAATAATGCCACTAGGCAGTTTATGTGTCAAAACCAAGGTGGCCCGCCCATTTTTTGGTATAATCCCCATACAAACCACGCGCCCATTTTTGAGTTTTTTTTTTTGTTAACATAGTTTTTATTTATGAATGTGTTCTCTCTTATCTGGGTAAAACCATTTCTACTGTCATCCTATCCAAGGATCGGGTCACTATAACATATAGACCCCATACAAACTCACCCCCATCTTTTTTTATTTTTTCAAGAAAATTATTGTTATATCTGCATTTTAAGCTTAAAATTTTGCATATATGCTTCTAATATGAGCCCCAATTTTGAGCTTTCCCTAACAAACTCCTTTGTGGAATATAATCTACGTTACTGATGATCATACATGAGCTACGTAAAGTTTGGTGTGGTGGGTATTTAAGCTTCGGTTCTAACGACGTCAACATTTTTCATTGTTTCATATTAAAACTCAATAAATAGAGTAAATTAGTATGGGAGCTATACCGAAAAATAACCCATGTCCGTCTGTCCATAGGTCAATCTGTTTGGTTACTTTGAACGATACTGCCTGAAAAATTCATACTTAAGCTTTTATAGTTCAACACTAAAATGCCATGCCCAATTTTAAGCATAGTCCACTTCCAAACCCACCTTGAATTTTTCAATTTTTCTTTGAAAAAATATTTATTTATAAAGCCTTTTATCTCAAACTAGCTGTACCCTGCCACGCCTCACTGTGGCAGAGTCGCGTGCCGTTGCAGAGTTTCGGTTGATTGTTGTTCCGCAACAGGATAATTTGCACACATATCTTCAATGTCAGTATGTGTGGTTGCATCCCCGACAGAGCGAGTGAATTCAAAAATTCCGTTGGGTAATTGACGGTTTCCTCTTTTGTTTGAATAAATATAACTTATACCAAAAATCCGATCGGGAACACGTGTTGGCTCGTGCCACGTGGTTCACATACGACTGCGGTTGAGCTGGCGGCCTGCAGGTGGCACAGCAGTAGGGGCACGGGGAAACGAGAAAAAAAACTGATATATTTGAAAATGCAGATATGTTATCAACATAAAAGTAGATAAAAGCCGAGTCCGAATATCAACACATGTTGTGTCAAAATTTGGGTTTTAACGGTTCAGAACTTTTCAAGTCTATAAGCCTCGTATAAACGTTCAGAGCATTTTTATATATATAGATAGATGTTGTAAAAATAATTAATATGTCAAACCATGTTGACCATGTTTCATTTTGTGTTTTTTTCGAATTGTATTGAAGCACACTCATCCTCCAGCACTAAATATTACGTACGCCGCTGATGACCATACATATCCATTCCAAGTTCAATGTGACAAATATATGAGCTACGGTTCCAAATTGTTTCTTTTATTTTTTTTTTGTCACCTTTTAAATCACAATCTACTACGAATCATTTAATTCTTTTGTAATAAAAATAAACAGCTACAATTTTTGTTTAAGCAAAATCGTAGATACTTTTTTCTTTTGTATCTTTATTTTTATTTATTTATTTTGTTATTATTATTTTCATTTTTTGCATATATTTTTTTATTGTATTTATTAATTCTTTAATTTTTACTTACATAAAATTTATTTGCGTTCATATATAAATATATATTTATTTATTTGTTTTTTTTTTTTTTTTTTTATGGAAATGCATTTTAAATCTTTTTAACTATTTTATTTTTTTTTTAGTTAATTAATAGAATTTCATTAGTACAGTACATACATATACATATTATATAGCATATATCGAACATTTTATTGTCATTTTTATATATTTTATGCGTGTTTTTAATTTAATTTAAAAATGGCGTCTAATCGTATTTTGTGTTTGCATGATTGACTTGACTAATTTAATAATAATTGTAATTTAAAAAAAAAATATACACAATACAAATAACTTAAAAATACAATTAAAAAATAAAACTAACAATAAAAATACAAATAAAAAATAAGCTAAAATACACACACACACGCACACACAATCACACACAGGCAAGCATACAAGCAAGTATATAAAAAGTACAATAAAACAATAAAAAAAAAACTAATCCTTTTTTTGTAATTTAAATCATTCAAACAATAAAGTTAAAGCTTAAAATTTAAAGCTGCCTAAAATTGCTAACTGCTATTTTATTTTATTTTGTATAAACTATTTTTTTATTAGCACATTTAAAAAATACTTGGAATTCGATGCGTTTTATTTGTTGCTGAGGCTCTTTTTTTTTTATAATTATAATCTTTTAGTTTAAGTACTAACTATGATAGATAAGCACATTTCATTTATAACGCTGCTGAATAGTGTAAGAGTATACATCAATTGTTAAGTTAATTTTTTTTTTTTATAGTACATCGACGGATAGTTTTGTTTTTGTTTATAAAGGCATATTGCGTATACGCAACGCATACTCAACTCAGTAGTATGCAGTTTGCTCTTTAGCATCGTAAAGCTCAGCATGGCATTGTGTTGCCAGATGCACGCGTAGCGTATGATAGGGCAATGGGCGACCCTCACTAAGATTTGCAGTAATATAAATGAGATAGCTATCGCCTGGCGTAAGATTGAAAATTGTATCTGATTCTATCGAAGGTGCGCTATACAATAAGAAAAAAAGAGAAAGAGAGAGACAGAAATTTAAACTGTTTGCATATAAACTCTTTGTTATTTCTTTTTTATTTTCAAAGTTTTACCTTTTATGCTTTTCCATGCATTTCATAGAATGAAATTGCGGATGCTGCATAATACGCTTGCCAAAATCCAGGCAATAATTTGTATAATCAATGGAGCTACGATTACGTTGTTGTAAGTTGAACACAATTATGCAGTAGCTATTGAAAGTCATGAAAACAGTCGAAACAATAATCAAGAAAGAAAAAAAAAAAAAACAAAAACAAAAATGATTGCTTAATCTTGTTACAAAGAAAATAATGAATATTTACCTCATGGCGCGCACTTCCGGTGCACTGTACCATGCAATTGTGGTCGATCTGCAGCGTGAACGCACTTCGAAAACTGTTAAATTGTCTGGCATTTGTGGTAAGTATTGGAAAAAGGAGCTTGCTGTAACTGCTACCTAAAAGTGGAATAAAATGAAAAATAAATAAATAAATAAAATAAAAAAATAAATAATTTAAAAAAAAAAAGCAAAATATTTTTAACAGCCATGTTCCCGTTATCGCAAAAAGTTTGCAATTTGCGATTTAAGAAATTCGTACGATTTCATTTACCTTTCATTTTTTTCTCTGCCGATTTGAAATCAAAAAAAAAAAAATTAGCTTTTGCCATAGCCGGAGTTAAAAAATTTGCAATTTGAAAGGTAATTTTTACGATTGCGATTACGGGGAGCATGGCTTTTGGGGTGCTTGTATTAAGATAAAAATGTATTGAAGGTTTGAAAAAACTAACTTGGACAGACGAACATGTTTGTATGAAAATTATTTCAAATGTGTAATTAGCGAGTTAACATACACTTAGGACCATTATTTCAATGTTCAGTTAAGTTAGCTGTTAGCTAACAAAAACTTAGCTTATTCTATCGGAAAAAGTGCAGTTAAAATTTTGTTTCTGTTGTTTTTTGTGGAAACTTACAGAAACGCATTAAAAAATACCTGTTTCAATTATAATACCCGACACACATAGTGTGAAAGGGTATGCTCAGTTTTTCTGAAAGTTTGTAACGCATGAAAGGAGTAGCCGTAGACCCCATAAAGTAAATATATTTTTGATCAGCTCGACGAGACGAGTCTAGTCATGTCCGTCTGTCTGTCTGTCTGTAGTTGCACGTTTCATATTGAGATGAGAAATTCAAAACTTAAGCTTTTCTCAGTTCTAAGCAGTTAAAGTGTTAAAACGAAAGTGCCACGCCCATTTTAAGGCGTAGCCCCTATACAAATTTAAAAGTTTTTTACACAATGTACCCAAAGGGTAAAAGGCTATATTAAGTTTGTGCGAAGATAAACCATATAAAGTATATATATTCTTGATCAGCATTGGAAGAAGAGTCGAACTAGCTATGTCTGTTCGTCTGTCTGTCTGTCCTGCTGTCTGCCGAATGAGATAGATTATCTCGGAGACTATAAGAGGTAGGGCCACCATATTTGAAACTTAGACTCTCCTAAGCCGTCAAGTGTTCACTTGCAAACGGTTTTTCTCTAGACCCATTTTAAGGGGTACCACCCCCCTCCCCATAGAAATGTACCCAAAATTTTTGGGTTTTTGCATAAAAATGTCATTGATTTTCATTCTAGGAAGTTTAAATTTAGTATAAATTATGTCTATGATAGTCCCAATAAAATATCCCATTATGGGTAGGACCAACAAAATTATAGGTATAGCCTCCATACAAATTTTTGTATAAAAATTGAATTCAATGAGGTATGGTAGTAAAATAGCACAGATCTTTAAGTTCATAAAGATTGGGTACAGGTGCAGTCGAGCATATTCGACTTCAGCCTTCTTTCTTGTTTTATTAATTATATTATTTTTTTTGTTTGCGTCACATACAGTAAAAACATTATAATAGCACCCCATGTTTATGGAAGGACACATAGTTGAGGTGGGCCCACTAAAGCATATAGCGCCCATACAAATCAACCCAAAACTTTTGAGTTTTTATAAGAAAAGTGATTTATTTATGAAGCTGTTTTTGTCGAATACGGTAAAAAAGACTTCTAATAGCAACCCATGATTAAAAAGAGGCCCATGGTTGAAGTGGATCCATTATAGCATATAGCCCCATACAAATCTACTTCCTATTTTTGAGTTTTATTTATGAATCGATTAGTGTCAAATACGGTAAAAAGCCTTCTAATATTAACTCATGATTTGAAAATGAGCCATGTTTAAGGTGGGATCACTATAGTTTATAACCCTTATATAAATTTACCTCTAATTTTTGAGTACTTATATAAAAAAAAAGTTTATTGATGAAGCGATTTATTTTGAATATCTTCATAATAATTATAGGACACATAATTAAAGTAGGCTCATTATAGCCCATAACCCCCTTTTTTTTAATAACAGCGGAACCACGATATGTTGCGGTTAGTATAAAAACATACAAAAAGCATAACAAATTTTGTATGGGAAAAGTCACAAATCTACTTCATAAATGAATCGAATCAACCTTATGAACTGTTTTAGTGGTCTATAATTATACCGGCACTGTTGCCTTTTAAATGTAACCGTTTTGGAGCTCAACGCTTAAATATTTTCAAAATACATAGCGGACATAGAAACAATTTTATTATTTAATTTTTTCTATACTGCTCATTCCATACTTACAGCAACTTTATTTGCACGCAATTTCTCATCATCATTACTCGGCTTAAAGCGCAACATGGAACGCTCGCCTGGTATAACGGGACTCAATTTAATAAACGTCGGCTGATGTATAACATAAACGCCCATAATGAATTTTTTCATAATATTTGTATCGTTTGTAATGAATTTTTCATTGTAACTGTTACGTTCATTTCACTGCCACCGCATGGCAATATCAAATAGCGTAAGATGCGTTCATCTTGGATTACTTGTGTTGTATTCGGTACCGTATAGCTATAGACCTGCACACCATGCAAAACCGGAAATACGCAGCAGCGAAAGTGTTTGCAGACGCAATGAAACCGGATGTGCACGACTAAAACGTGTACGTTTGCTAGCCAAATGAAATGTTAAATTCTGACGTCGCTGATGCACACCAAATATATCCAAATAATAAGTGCTATTCTCAACAAGTCCTTTTAGTATCTGTTGTGTCCTGCTGCCGGTACATATAATATTTATGCCATGTGCATCTATTTTTTTGCCACGTTCCGGTGCTTTTAGCCAAATGTTATCCATAATTGAACTCTGTATGCCGGCGGCACCAGCACAAAGCGTTGATTTGTGTTGTCGCTGCTGTTGTTTGGTATAAACGCATTAACCGCCTCGCAGAAATTCAACATAGGACGTCGCGTATTCACGACGAGACAATAGTGCATTGCATAGAAATCGACTTTACTGAAATGTTGCATGGAAATAAATAAATATTTTATGTGAGTAAAATTTGAAAATGAAAGAAAAATATATCAAATGTATACCTGCGCTCCCATTTGACAATCATTTGACGCTTTCGCGCTAAATTCTGACTTCGTATGCTAATGCGATGCGTTTGATTGAGCAATGCCCAACTTTCGTCCAAATGTGCTGCATGCGCTTCGATTTTAATGGAGCCGCGTTTTCGCGCCTGCAAAAAATAAATCATATTGTCCGGGCAGCGCACACGGTAGGAAAAGCGGTAATTGTTGTTTTTCACGTAACTGTGTCGGATTACCGCGCGTAAAATGTAGTAGGTTGGCTGAAAGCGTAAACATAAAATAAAATAATTGAGCAAAATAATAAATTGTTAAATTCTACAATTTTCGATAGCAGCGAAAAATGATATAAAAAGATTTGCAAATCCCGTCAAGAGCAAATCTTGACCGGGGGAAAATGTTTTAAAGAGCAATTATTACCATTATCCGCTGTATATGAACTTTTTACGTAATATTTCGTACATTTTATGAAATTTTTCGTAACCTTTTGAAATGTTTCGTACGTTTTATGAAATGTTTCGTACATTTAGCGAAATGTTTCAAACATTTTACGAAATATTACGTACATTTTACGAAATATTTTGTACGTTTTATGAAATGGTTCGTACATTTTATGAAAATTTTAAAAATTATGAAAATTTTAAAAAATTTTAAATTTTACGAAGTGTTTCAAACATTTTCTTAAAATTATAACAAATATTTTACAAAATATTTCGTATATTTTACAAAATATTTCGTATATTTTACGAAATATTTCGTTTATTTTACGAAATATTTTGTATATTTTACGAAATATTTTGTATATTTTAAGAAATATTTCGTATATTTTACAAAATATTTCGTATATTTTACGAAATATTTCGTACATTTTACGAAATATTTTACGAAATATTTTGTATATTTTGAAAAATTTCTTATATTTTACGCAATTTTTCGTATATTTTTCTAAATATTTCGTACATTTTGTACATTGAAATTATGAAAATCGACTAAATTATACCATCGTGAAAAATCAAGACTCGTTTCGTTAAGTTAAGACAGATTACATTTTGAAACAAACATATTGTAATATAAAATTCTATGCTTCTTTAAATATTCCAAACCTATAAACGTTTTTTTTTCTCTTCCCATCCTCTGTCATTAGAAAAGTGTTCTAATCAGGCTATCAAGTATTACAGCTTTTAATCCACTAACCTCATGGAACCTTTTCCTCTGGGCAACTCTTCAACATTATGATATACTACAACACCTTTCCCATGGTCGTAAAATCACCATTTGCTGGGTACCTACATACAGAAGTATTGACGGTTATGAGTTAGCCGATGAACTTGCTAGATCAAGCTTTTATTGAACCATGCTGCGTTCGGAACCTTTCTGCTGACTTGGCTTGAGAGTTTTCTAATAGATTCTATTCGTCAATAATGTTTGCACTTTCTAGGTCTTTGGCAAGCTGAGAACTTAGCTTATCCAATTCGCCCCAAAACTATGTAGTGGTCATCTCAGTCTTAATGATCTTTGGCTGATCATAATCGCATGGTCATAATCGCCTGAGATATCATCTAAATTAAAAAAGGCTTGTTCCCAGAAACTAAGTGAAGGCTTTGTCTTGAGTGTGATGAAATAAGCATAATCTTTGAATATCTGGTCTAGCAATGGATTGAATATTTAATGCGTCGTCAGCTAGCTGAATTCGCAACTCTGAAAGAGGGATGTCATCTTCTTTATCCCAGTCGGATGATTTATCAAACAGTTTTTGAAATGATGATCAAATTGAAGATGTATTTACGGCATTCCAAGCATTCGCTAGAAAGCATATTGTGTCTTTCAAGTTGATATTACGCAGAGAATCGTCTATTGTTTTTCCACGATGAACAATGTGACTTAAGAGGCTTTTTTTGTAGTTCATTTTCGTAAGCCTTATAACGTTCTGGTCCATGGGCTATATAAGAGCTGTACAGTTTGGAGGCAAGCACATTACCACTATACCAACATCATTACTCTGTAACTCGCCTTGTTTGGGATGGCATGGGGCATTATCAATAAGTAAAAGAGCCTTGTCAGGAAGATTTTTGCCACGCAGGAATTCTTTTACCTGCAGACTTAAGAAATTTTAAGATAGTGAAAGGAATGTTTTGAGTGCCAGAAATGTACACACCTCTGGAACAAATGTTCCGTGAAACCATTCTTCAAATAGGGCTAACGTCATCCAATTTGACGATTGTCCAATAACCATTAATTTAACTCTATGATTTCCAGCAGCATTCGTACAAGCAAGAAAAGTTATTCGTTCTTTCCTGATTTTATGTCCCGGACAAGAGTTTTATCGGGCAAAAACTACCAAAAAAAGGCCAGACTCATCAGCGTTGTAAATCTGTTCCTTTTTTAAACCTAAATCGGGTTAACAGAACCAGATTTATTCGGCAATTTTTCCAACATATTTTGAGTCTCCGGATTCTATGTCTTTTTTTAAAGTTGCTAGCTTGGAAGTCACTCGAATTTTTGTGGTTTTTGGCTTGCAGTAATTTGGCCTTTTCCTTGAGCATATCGGATTTGATTGGCAAGTTCTTCGCTCGTTGATTTGCAAACCATTTGAAAAATGCTTTTTCCATTTTTGGAAACTTTGAACGTTTAACATAAGTGTCGAACTTTTTTATGGTGTGTTCATTTTTCTTAACACGAGTTATTGTTAATCTATGCACGTGAAAACTTTTGGCTAAGGAGTTGATGGAAAATCAAGCACTTAATTTCTTTAGAATGTCAGCTTTTTCTTTAATTGTCAGCAACGTAAACTTTCTCTTTGCCATTATGAAACCGCACCGCGCAAAAGTCAGCTTACTGATTAAACTGATTTGATTTACTACATTTCATAAGCAGCATAAAACTACGGGAAATCCCCGAACTTTATTTAGTCTAAGAAAACGTAAACAAAAACAGCATGGAAAAGCAAGACAAAAATGTCGCAAGTATCGAGTAAAAATTTCCAGATGTAGCAAGTACAGAGTACGTAATCGAAAAAAATGCTTTGTTGCAAGAATCGAGGCGTGCAAGTATGAAGCATGTGCAACAATCGAGATACTACTGTATCTCTGGGACTATTTGGATATCTAATCTATTAATATCTTATATTTCAGTAAGTTTTTCTAAGAACTAAAATAATATTTTTTTCTCCTGTTTCATAAATTCGAACAATTAAATATATTTAGTGTATCTTAAGAACATAAATAAAAGCAAAAAAAAAAACAACTTACTTGTATGATTGAAGTAAAGTTTGCGTGGCACATGCTCTGAGAAATTGATGCTTAGTGGCGTTGAATAATTTAGTTGCAGCAAAAATCTACAAAGAGAAAAAAATATGAACAGGAAAAGAAAAAAAAAAAGATTAAAATATGAAAAATTATTAACATAAATATAAATAAAGATACAAATATACAGCAGCTTCAGATATGCACTCATTGCACGCATAATGAAGTTGCCAGCGAGTCTGGGCGTCAACGCCTGTCAAAATGTTGACATGAACTCATCATCAACGATTTGGCATTGTTCCACGTACGAATACGAAAACGTATTGCAACAATGTTGCAGCGCCATTGCTAGCGGCAACATTAAGGTGCACACACTAATGATGCCGACAAGAGACTTGAAGCAATTTCGATTTCAATGAAATGCCAAGCAAGAAACTAAAAACCAAAGCAAAGGATCAGATGAGCTGCTGCAGTCGTACAAATACAATACTTATAGCAAAGTCATAAAACAAACGCCATCTTGGCGCATTTGTAATTAAACTTAAAATTTACGAGCAATTTCTATAATGACAACAATAAGAGACAAATGTGTGCACCCACACACACACACACACACACACACACACAGTAGCAGAAACCATTAAAAACCAAAATGTACGATTTGAAAGAATACAATTGTCGGCATACTTGTCTTCGGCTGGCAGCCAACATATCCTTAAAACACACACACATACTCATGTAACTCAAGATCTTGCAATTGATGTCAGCCAAAATGACTCATTGACTTCCAACTTCAAATTTAAACTCAACTAGCAGCAGCATTGTTATGGCTGCTGCTGCTAAGTTTTATGACCGGCTACTTCCGTTGCTGCTGCCGCCGCTGCTGCTGCTGCTGCTGCTTGTACGCACTTGCAGTCGGGCGCCTGCAGTAAATTTGGCTTCAAATACTTTATAAGCATTATTTTACCAATAATAATAATAATAATAAGTACCATGAAGCCCACTTTAGCCTGGCACTCGATAGACTAATGCAGACAGACAGACAGACAGTTAGATGGATAGATAGACAAGTTATCTACAGAAGACTGCCGCCATTTTTAACTGCGCTGCGGCAGTAAATGGCAACGGCTGCCATGTCCGCCAACGTCAGCAGATTTTTGATTTGTTTGGTTTTCTGTTTTTTATGATTTTGCAGCTGCTTAGTTGTGTCGTTTCGGTTTGGTTTGGTTCGTCCTTAAAAATCAATAAAATTCACTGACGTAATATTTTTTTTTTTTTTTTTTTGTTTTTCGTGTTTTTTTTGAAAATCTATTCATTGTGCATATTTAATGAAGTGTTTGCATGTTGGCGCCATATTTGCATAAAAATTATTTTATGGTAGGCATTTCACATCACATAACATGAACTGCAGCAAAGTTCAGTGTTGCAGTTCGCATTGATTGGCATAAGCCTCAAGCAAATATGGCGTCGTCCTGTTCAAACAGTACAGAACAAACAAAGCTGCATGCAAGTTGAAAACTAGAAAATTTGAACATGTTACAAGTTAGTGTTGGCAAAAAAAAAATGAAAATCACTTTCGGTGATTTTTTCACAGTGATTTAAAAATCACAATGTCGCAGTGATTTGTGATTTTCTTGTTTCTCAGTGTACATGTACAGTTATTGGCGATTTTGTGCATCGCACTACGCGAACAGTGATTGGTGCTTTTATTACACTTCGCTTGAACAGCGCATCTGTACAAATTCGTTAGTACATTTGCCAGTCACTTTATGCGTCAAAATGCGCTGTCTATTGAACCGATTAAATGGTGAAAGCGCAATTGCAACAAAAATATAAATAGAAAACGAGTTGATATTTTTTTAATACAAACAAGAAAAACAAACAGCAGAATGCAAACTGTTTTCTACCAAACTGGCGTTCAAAAAAAGGTTGACTTACTTAAACCGGTCATTGCAATGGAAGCAATTTAAATTTTTTACAATTAAAGCAGTGTTTTAGCGGTGATTTTGTGTATCACTCTACGCGAGCAGTGATCGTGTTCAGTACTACTTTGGGCAAAAAGTAAGGAGTATTTTCAATTTAAACTTCGCGGGCTTAACATTTCGGGCTAGTTCTTTTTTTTCTTAAGTTGGCAGGACTGTTAATAACATCTGGGCCTTATTTCATGTCATGAGCAGAGAAGTGTCATCAAATTTTGTTTTCTAAATGGAATAAATTGAACAAAAATGTTGAAGAAGGCTTACGGGGACCGAGCTCTACCAAAATCAACAACATATGATTGCTATAAATTATTTAAAGAAGGTTGAGAGAGAACCTGTTAAAGACGAAGAGCGCCCTGGTCGACTAACGACCTCAACGGACGATGCTCACATCCAAAAAGTAAAAGAATTAGTGCTTGCACACCGTCGATTAACTATGAGAGACATTGCTGATGAAATTAGCATATCGAAAGGATCAATTAATACAATTTTGAAGGATGTTTTGGGCCTCAAACGTGTCAAGTCTCGGTTGGTACCAAAATGATGATTCTTTTTTAAAACTGTACTGATTTTTCGTGACTTTTTGGCCAAAAATCCAACCAATATCGTTCCGCAACCACCGTATTCGTTTGATTTGGCACCGTGTGACTTCTGGCTATTCCCAAAACTCAAGAGACCACTCCGGGGAACGCGTTTCGAGTCGATTGAGGAGATAAAACCTAAATCGAAGAAGGCGCTGATGGCTATACCGGAAAGAAACAATTTGGCATGTTTCGAGGATTGGAAAAAAAGTTGGCATAAGTGTATTTTATCGGGAGGGGATTACTTTGAAGGGCATGAAATTCTTTTACAAGAATAAATAAATATTTTTAATTTTACAAACAAATTCATTTTGTAAAATGATTGTATTTCACGAATAGTGATTTTATCACTGCTTGCAGTCACTGTGATTTTCAAAAAATCACACTTTTTGGCAACACTATTACAAGTTATAAGAGCAGAAGAGCAGCACAAAATTTGTTCATTCAAAATGTTGCATCGTTTCACGCTACTTGTGCTGCTGCTGCCACAGCTATTCCAACTGCCGCCGCTGGTTACTGGCATAGTGAATCCAAATAATGAAACTGCCAATATTGTCATCTATTTGCTACGCGAAACTGAGCTAAGCGCCGAGACTTGGTTAGCTGGTATCGATTGCATCGATGTATTTGCGCGTCTCTTCTTTCGACGTAATTTAGCGGAGCGTTTTACACGCGCCTATAATATGGTTCTAACGAATGTCTTCAATATGTCTACGCCTGCGGCACAAATTCAAGAAGGCTACATGAAACGCATCAATGAAGCCGTAAATGAAAATGCACAAGAAAATGCAAAAAAACGTGAAGAACTATTTCAGCTGCGCATTGTTGCCGATCGTACGCCGTACAATGTTTCCAAAGTGACGGGACGTGAATTGTTGCTGGCCGATTATTATGTCATTGTAGTGGATTCTGTTGCACGGCTGCAGCTACTTATGCGTAATTATTTGAGTAAGACAAGTTCTTGGAATCCGGGTGGACGTTTTATAGTGCTCTTCAATAATCTTGAGCTAAACGGCAAGGCACATGAAATAGCAGCACAAATTTTCAGTGAATTAATGGAAAATTTTTATATATTTCGTGTTGCACTGTTGTATGCGGAAAAGCCAACACAATATGCATTTTTAGTGAATGATTACTACAGCAATGTCGATTGTCGCATCTTGCGTGTGCAGCCTGTTGGCGCCTGTCACGAGGGTAAACTATTTCCGAGCGAAGAAATTGTTGATAGACTTATGAACACGTTTATTAGCGGTTTTAGTCCATTGAATTGTACCTTCTATGTTTGTGCATCTGTAGCGGCGCCATTTGTTGAGGCGGATTGCGTTACGGGCATTGAGTTGCGCATACTCAATTTTATACGTAATCGTTTGCAGTTTACGGTGAGTGAATTTTAAGCGCTTAAAATATCATTTTACAATTTTCGCTTACTACAATTTATAGATCAATCAAACCTGTTTACATGATTCACGCGGTGTCGTCGACAAATCTGGCAATTGGACTGGTCTTCTGGGTAAACTTACTGCAGGCGCTTGTGATTTCATTATGGGCGGTTTCTATCCCGATAACGATGTTGCCGAGAATTATTGGAGCTCCGATTGCTATCTCGATGACAGTCATACATGGTTTGTTAAGATTGCCGAGAAACGTGCTGCCTGGAAGGCAATGGTTTCAATTTTTTGCACCCGACACATGGCTTGCTTTTGTCGTAACGCTTATTTTCTGTTGGCTTTTCTGGTATGCGCTCAATACAGCATTACCAGAGCCGCACTATTATCAGGAATTCGCGTTGACGGCAATCAATGCTTTGGGTGTTGCCATTTGTTATGCCATCAATGAGCGTCCAATTTGTCATGCGTCGCGTTTATTTTTTATTATCTTTGCGCTTTACGGCTTAAATGTGATCAGCACTTTTACATCGAAAATGATTGAAACATTTCAGCATCCCGGCTTTGAGCATCAAATCGATGAAATTGAAGAAGCCATGGAAGCCGGCATACCATTTGGTGGCTACGAAGAGAATCGTGATTGGTTTGAAAATGATGAGGATATGCGTATTTTTGATGAATACAATTATACGGATGACTTTGAGCCAATCGGCGTAAATCTGTTGGCAGTGAAACGTGGTGAACGTGTTATACTGGCCAGTCGCATGTCTATATTACAAAGTGAACAATCGGATGGCATCTTACCATTTCCAAATAATGTCTTTACTAGTCCAATGCAAATGATTATGAAAGCGGGTTTTCCGTTTCTCTTCGAAATGAATTGGATTATACGGCAAATGCGTGATGTGGGCATATTTCAAAAGATACAAGCGGATTTTCGTTACAATAATACATATCTGAATCGCATTAGACGTATGCGTCCAAAATTTGATGGTAAATTATGGAGTTAAGTACGAGAAATAATAAAAAAAAAAAAAAAAATTATTATTATCTTTATAGCAACTGTTATAGTCTTGACCACAGCGCATCTACAGGGACCCTTTGTCATACTTGTTGCCGGTGTGGGCTGCGCAACTATAATATTTTTTGTTGAACTCATCATACATTGGGGTCTAATGACGCTAATTATGCAAAAAGTTGTCGGTATGTCAGCGTTGGGCGCTCGCAAACATAACAAAAAATCAAAGAAAACGAAGAAAACGCGAAAAACGAAGCAGACGAAGCTGAAGCAGAAGCAGACGCAGCAGGAAATCTCCAATGCGAAACGTGTCAAAAGACAAAGACGTCGCGCATTGGAATTGCGGCAACATGGAATTGTGTTGCACGTAATGCCTGAAGTACGTTTTACGCCTGTAAAACGACGTAATGTGTTGCAGTAGAAGTGAAAAAAATTCAAGAGATCACTTCAAATTAATTTCAACAAACAACTCTAAATGAACAAATCGAAGTTGAGTCAATAACAGCAGCAGTAGTAGACGACAATGATTTTTGTTGAAATAAAAATTTTAAAAAATTACTTAGCTAAACAAGCAAAAAAAAAAAAAAAAAAAAAAATAGAGCAGCGTTAGGATGTGAGTGTGCGGTAAGCGGTTTACACTAGACACAATATACGTCGTCGTCGTCGTCGCGTCTTATAGTATCTAAATACATAAATGTAACCAAAGTATCTACAACCAGAAGAAGAGGAAGAAGAAGATTCACTTGAAATACTTAAAATCAGACGAAAAAATATCTATTTTTGTAAAAAGAGAAAAATCAAAAGAAAAATACGGAAAAAATATTGTTGAAAAAAAAAAATAGCAAGTATAGGGGGAAAATCAATGCTGTCGTTTACTACTAAACTACGGCGTAGATACATATATAAGTCCGGCATTCCCTGTTGGCATGTGTTGTCTTAGCTTGAGTAGCATTTTGCAAACGCATAATGCCGCCGACGACAACAACGACGTAGGACAATGGCAGCATTACGAAAAATACAGAATAGAATAGACAAGACAAGACATGACTAGAGAAGAGTAGACCAAAACCAACAAGCCACAAAAAACAAATTTGATAACTGCGAAAATGTGTAGTGGGGGGGTGGGGGCTATGGCAGCGAATGGGATGTAAGACGTTTACGCTGTGTAATCAAAAACAACTTAGTACACGCAACGCAGCAGAGCAGAATAGAAAAGAATAGAATAGAACACAGCAACGCATCCTATTTTTCGCGGGGTTTTCTCTAAATTGACAATCAACTTTGAATGAAAATCTTTTGCACACTATTTACTTTGCCAAACAACAGAGAACGAACGCATGAATAGATTGGAGCATAGACAGACGTACAGAACGTACAGAACTCGCAAATGAGCAAGCAAAGTAAGTAAGCGAGTAGCAAATAGATATCTGAAAATAAAAAAATGTTTTGAGGTACGTTTATGCCTGAAGTGCTCGTAACATATTCTTGAAGTTTTTGGAAAAATCGTATAAGTTTTAGAGATGGAACGAAATCGATATATCGTCAAATTTATCGATTTTTTTATTTATTGTTCGCTCGATGTTACTTTATTAATAAATTGATGATAAGTTTATAAGCTTTTTGGATGGATGTTTTTTTTTTGTTACTCCAAAGTTTTACAACGCTGTGTACAGTCGAAATTGATAAACTCTAGAGATGGAATAAATATCGATATCATTTCAATACATGAGAAAATGATTCTTATACCGATTTGAAGCGTAGAAAAAATATTTAAGGCCTTAGGAATGGAACAAATATCGATATCATAGTAATATTTTGTGGTCTATTTAGCCATAAAAGCGCTAAGGATGGTAGATATGTCGATATATCGTTAACCTTTCAATATTTTTTTCATATATTGGTCTCTTGATTTTATTTTTTTATACCCGTTACACATAGTGTAAACGGGTATATTCAGTTTGTCCAAAAGTTTGTAACGCATTAAAGGAGGCATCGGAGACCCAATAAAGTATATATATTCTTGATCAGCTCGATGAGACGAATCGATCTAGCCATGTCCGTCTGTCTGTCTGTCCGTCTGCCCGTCCGTCCGTCTGTCCGTCTGTTTGTTGCTATGCGATTTATTCGATGAAGATATAAAGATATTGGACTGAAATTTTAAACTTAAGCTTTTCTCGGCAACGACTAGGTTAAGTTCGAAAATGAGAGTGCCACGCCCATTTTAAGGTATAGCCCCCATACAAACTTATCAATTTATTTCGATTATTTTTATAAAATAGTAACTATTTTTAAATGTACTCGCTCCCAATTGGATAAAAACATTTTTTTGTCATCCAGGGTCAAAACCAAGACGACACGCCCATGTAACGAGTATTTCAGCTTCGGTTCCACCGAAGTTAACGTTTTTCCTTGTTATACCTGTTACACTAGTGTAAACAGGTACATATATTCAGTTTGTCGGAAAGTTTGTAACGCATTAAAGGAGGCATCGTAGACCCTATAAAGTATATATATTCTTGATCACCTCGACGAGACGAATCGGTCGGAAAGTTTGTAACGCATTAAAGGAGGCATCGTAGACCCTATAAAGTATATATATTCTTGATCACCTCGACGAGACGAATCGGTTTAGCCATGTCCGTCTGTCTGTCCGTCTGTCCGTCCGTCTGTCTGTCCGTCTGTCTGTTTGTTGCTGCGCGATTTATTCGCTCAGTTTTGAAGATATTGGGATGAAATTTTAAACTTAAGCTTTTCTAGGTCCTGTGCACTTTCTATGTTAAAACCAATGTGACACGCCCACTTTTAGATTTAGTCAAGTTCTTATAAGAAAAAAATTTATTTATAAAGCGAATGGCTTCAAATATGGTTCAAATGTTTCTTATACCATGCCAAATCTTCAGTTTAAATTTGGTCCAAATCGGACAGAGAATTCCTAAATTTTTAAGAATATATTTAATTGATTTACTATTTTAAGATAAAATTTAATACAAATGCTGCACACGAAGGTCTATCAACGTCAAATGATGTGTAACAGGTATAAGCTTCGGTCCAACCGAAGTTAACTTTTTTCTTGTTTTTTTTTTTTTAATTTTAATCTGAAAAATGATTAAATGATGACAGCAGCAAATATTCGATGTATCAAAATTATACATATTTTTTGGAGTATCGATACATTTTAAAAGATCTAATATGGTCTCCAAAACTAGAATTTTCAACATCGGAAAACAACGAAATTCAGATATCATTACAATATTTATTTATTTATTGGTTTTCGATATATTTTAGTGCTGGAATATTTATCAATATATCGTTGTGAGCCATTGCGATGATTTCGTCTTAAATATTTTATAATAATTTTGTTGAAAAATAACTAAATAATGCCAGCAGCAAATATTCGATCTAAATTATCGAAATTTTATATTATAAAAAATTATCGATAAATTGTTGACAAAATTCCATCTCTAATAAGTTCTCAAAAGCTTTGTGTTTCTACAAATTTCAAAGTTACAAATCGCCGTACAAAGTCGAGTACATTTGTAAGTAAATCTAAAAATTGACTGTAAAAAAAATTTGAAAAAATAAACCGGCACAAATACAAAACAAGCAAATAAGATACGCAAATACTCGTGTACACCAAAAATAAAGCATGCATGAACGCAAAGAAGCAAACAACGCGAACATAAAAAATAACAAAAAAACAAACGGGCACATTTAATTTTGAATCCGAATCCAATTGCGATTTTAGATAGTTCTATTGATAGACTATAGAAACGGAGGGGCTAGGCAATATCATACGGACAGACGCCCAAATGTCTGCGATTGGTGCGACGTTGTCGTCGATGTTGTTGATGAAAATGATAAAATGGAGCACGGGAAAACGGGTGAAACTGACTGACTGAGTGACTGACTGATAGACTGAATGTCTATAGTAGGCCATATTTCTGTGGCATTTCAAAAAAACAAAACAAAAAAATAAAAATACCGCAAAGTGGTGCACATACATAAAATTATTTGTTATGATGCTAAATTAATACACGACAACGGCAATGTCGATGTCGATGTCTATGTCGACTGCTGCTACTACATAGAAGGAAGGCGACGTTGTTATTTGCTCCTTGAACAGCAGTAGCACTGCGTGTAGCGCCATAAAAGTTGTTTACATCTCAGAAAAAAAAAAAAAAAAAAAAAAACTGAAAGCGTTTTCGACTGATCGCGATGCGAACATAAAAATGAATATTAACTGCAGCAGAACACAGTCTTCTAGTGTGAAGCATAGAGCAGAACAAGCCAAACCAAAGCAAAGGATTGTATATATTCATGTACAGGTGGTCGCGGGTGAAGTTTTAAAGCGAGGGGCTGCTGCTGGTGCTGGTGCTGTAAGCTCGTCGGTACTTGGCCTCCATGTACGCACATAAAAGTAATTGGGGCGTTTTAAGTAGTTTTTTTTTTTTTTTATATTTTATACACGAAACTGTACTTGAAGCGGTGGCGGAAAAACTTTATTTTTCGAATAATTATTATTGTTTTTTTTTTTTTTTTAATTTTTTTTTTTTTTATTGCACACAAATGTTGCAACATAAAATAAAAATTTGTGCACATAATTTGTATTGGTCTACATAAATTCACACTGCACTCTGGCCATAGTTTACAGCAACAAAACTGTCGACTTTTGTTTAAACAAAAAAAAAAAAAGCAAAAAAAAAAACAGGGCTGCAAACCGAATTTGAAGCGAACCGGATTTTAAACCGAACTACGGACATTGTTTTCTGAAAGAACCAAAACCCGAACCACATATGAAGCAAAAATGATTCGGTTCGAACCGTTTCTCCATTTCTTTAGAAGCGTGCTAGAGCGTGCGTTTCAGCTGCTCTTTTGCTCTTTTCCGTTTGGAATTCGATTCGATGGCATTTTTCACCTCCTGTTTCTTTTTTTTGTGTTTTGATTGCAGCGCAACAAAAATATGTAAGGGCTAGTATGAAAAACGTACTAAAAAATACCATTTTTTTCATTACGGCATGTTAAACTATGATGGGACTAGTAGGAAAACATACACAAAAGAACTAAAAAAATACATGTTTTTTTTTTATTTTATGATTGTTGAGGGACCACAATATTTTGGGGATAATATAAAAATACAAAAAACAAGAAAAAACTTTAACTTCAGTGGAACCGAAGCTTAAATACCCGTCACACGAATCTTTGAATAGTTTATGTGTGATCATCAGTGGCTTAAATACATTTATAAATATATATTCGAAAATAATTACTTTTTCATACATTTGTTCGAAAATAATCGATAAGTTTGTATGGGGACTATGGCTAAAAATGGGAGTGGCACCTTGGTTTTGTTATTGGATGTCATTAGAAGTGTTTTTACCCAAATTTGAGTGAATATTCTCATAAGTAATACCTATTTTTATAAAAAAAATTAGAAAATGGGCGGTAAATTTGTATGGGGGCTTTAGCTAAAAATGGGCGTGGCAGATTTAACATTGGATGACATTAGAAGTATTTTTACCCAACTTGGAGTGACTACATTCATAAATAATAGCTATTTTCATAGAAAAAATCCGAAAAAAAGTAAGTTTGTATGGGGGCTATACCTTAAAATGGGCGTGGCACTTTGATTTTAACACTTGAACTGCTTAGGACTGAGAAAAAGCTTAAGTTCCGAGTTTCAGGTCAATATCTTTAAAACTGAGTGAATGAAACGCATACAGACAGACATACGGACATGGCTGGATCGACTCGTCTCGTCGAGCTGATCAAGCATATATATATACTTTATAGGGTCTAAGATGTCTCCTTTAATGCGATACAAACTTTCTGACAAAATGATAATACCCTCCACACTGTGTGTGACGGGTATAAAAACGGAAAAATTAGAAAATTGGCTTTATGAGCGAATCGAATGTACCTAACGCATTGTTTAGGTGGTATTTTAATTTAACTGCATTGTTTACTTTGAAATGAAGCCGGTTTCGAACTCATCGGTTGGATAGTCTCAACGTCCACAGCGGACATAGAAACATTTTAATTATTTTATATATTATATATAAATATAAATAAATATGATAATGTTTTAAAATGTACTTGAGTGAGCATGTTGCTTGAGCTTATGACGAAGTATATGCGAAAATATTAAAAATGTTAATACAAGTTCACGTATACATGAAAGTAAATATTAAAACCCAAAGTAAGGGGTGGCCTCTTAAGTGGACCTTTTTTCGATTGCCAGTTCATTTCAGCAAATAAACAAAAAACAATTATTTTAAGTTTACAATCAATCTGAATGTCACGTTCGGATCGGAGAAGAGGGTCATGATTTTAGAAGATATAAGTAACACAGCTCGAGATTAATGTTCAGTAATATAGGTGCTCATATCAATTAGCCAAAATTTTATTAGTTGATGAGAGGCTACATTTTTTTAATATATGGAATACTTGAACCATTTGAGCCGAACTTTGACTAAAAAACTGGTTCGAAAACTAAATCAGCGATTCAAAGACATCTCGATTGAATCAATGAACCGAACCACTATCAATTTTTTAGCTGTTTGCAGCCCTGCGAAAAAACGAAAAAAAAGTTTTATCGCAACGAATTAAATTGTATGCCATGAAATCATTTTGCCACTCTTGCCATTCGTATTAAGTCGTAAAATTAACTTTTATGATTTGTTTACAAAACAATTTTCGACTTGTTTCAATGTATTTTTGCAACAATATTTGATGTTGTTGTTTTGGTTGTTGTTGCTGTTGCATTGGCAATTTCATTGCAATTATGTATGTGTTTGTGCGAAGAAGAAGAAGTAGAAGAAATTTAGAACTAGAAATAAAATCCTTTCAATATTAACTTAAATTATTTATAAAAAAAAAAGAAAAAAAAAACATAATTTTTAATGACTGCACGCGCGCTTAGCAAATAAATAAATAAAAAATAATTCTAGAAGTGCAGCAGCAATGGAAGGCGTTAATGGTTTCATTGCATAATATCGTATCTCATAGCCAACTAGTAAAGTCATTTATACATTTCCTGCAAATAGAATTGAACTGGTGCGCTCCTTTTACACAAAAATCACGTTCGTCGCGTTTTTTTATTGCCTGCAAACGTTTCGAAATCGTCAAACGTCATTGAAAGCGTTTCGAATATAATATTCGAGTATAGCGGCGACCCGTTCTGAAACTGAAATTGGAGCTCTTACTACAACAAACAAATAAATGGCTTTTTTTTTTCAACTTGATGGGAAGTAAAGCTAAAGTGCGCTGAGCTATATGAAAATCGGCAGAGAGGAAGAGTGTGGAAAAAATTGTGACAAAAGAGAAATAAAGTAAAAAACACCCAAAGTGTTTTAGTAGCATTCGAAGCGAAGAATCAATGAAAAAAAAATATACAGTTTTAATTCATTGATCACGAGATTTTCTTATGTCGTTTTTCCTTCCTATATACTCCACAGTTTCAGATAGAGTTATAATTTTTTAAATTTGGTCGAACAAAAACTTAATGAAAGGTTACCAAAATGAAGAAGATTATCTTTGTCCCAGCTTAGAATCAAATTCTGAAGTAAAAACATAAAATCTTTTACGGACAAACAGACAGAAGGACAGAACACAAGTAAAAGTTCCTATGGTCAGGCTACTCGATTTTATGTATGTGTAGGGCATTTTTTTTTCAGAATATGCTTTCACGTAAAAAGTTTAAAAAGAACTAAAAGGGTATAGCCGGATAAAAGTATGGTTTTACAAAAAAGTCTGCCACATACGCATGATCACTTAAACTTTATTGGCCGACAGATGGCAGCTTTATCGTCAATAGATGGCAGACTGAGCTATGTAAACATTTACTTGTATTTTGAGTAAAAAAAAGAAAAATGGGCGTGGCACCTTGGTTTGTTATTGGATGTTATTAGAAGTGTTTTTTCCCAAATTTGAGTGAATATTCTCATAAATAATACCTATTTTTATACAAAAATTCGAAAATGGGCGGTACATTTGTATGAGTGCTATAGCTAAAAATGGGCGTGGCAGCTTAGATTTGACATTGGATGACACTAGAAGTATTTTTACCCAACTTGGAGTGACTACATTCATAAATAATTGCTATTTTCATGCAAAGCCCCCATTACAAACGGTAAGTTTGTATGGGGGCTAAACCTTAAAATGAGCGTGGCACTTTGATTTTAACACTTGAACTGCTTAGGACTGAGAAAAGCGTAAGTTCCGAGTTTCAGGTCAATATCTTTATAGCTGAGCGAATGAAACGCATACATACAGACAGAAGGACAGACAGACGGATATGGCTAGATCGACTCGTCTCGTCGAGATGATCAAGAATATATATACTTTTAGGGTCTAAGATGTCTCCTTTATTGCGTTACAAACTTTCTGACAAAATGATAATACCCTCCACACTGTCGCTATAAAGTCGTTGACATCGCCTATATCGGTAAAGTACTCGAAAAGTTTCTTATATCAAATGCTATCGAACCTCATTTAATGGGATTCGGAATATTTTTTTTTTTAACTGATTTGAGGTTTTACAATTTTGTTGCATGGTTTTGGGCTGGCAGAATCCGAATTTTATTTCATCACTTCAGGTTTGGAAACAATTTACCTATGTCCGTCTGTCCGCATTATAAGCTATGCAAAACTCATTTACTCAGCTTTAAAGATAGTGTGCTAAAATTTGAATATAGTCATTAATATCGCCGATAATGGAAAAAACATTTCTCAAATCAAGGGCTATCTAACCTACTTTAAGGATATTAAATATTACTGGAGCCAGTTCCTCCTTGCTACGCCCTTTAGGGTAATTGCGTTATTCTCTCGTCAATATTATAACTTTACTGCCCCCAAAAGCATATATTATATAAGATCAGATCTGCAGAACAGAAAAAAACATTTTCTGACAGACGGACATGACTAAATTAGTCAAAGATTTGAAGTGATGGAATAAAACGAAAACCAGCTTTGAAAAATAAGTATGTTAAATATATTTTATTGTCTTCGTTGTCTGTTTAAATGTCTTAGAAACTATTCGACAAACCAATAAAAACGATTTTTTTATTTTGCCATTTTGGAAACGCCATTTTTAATTTTACTTTTGAAAGTAGACCATAAGAACATTATACGTCAAACCAAACCGATCTCTCGCGGGTCCCGCTTTAGGAGGGGAGGGATCGGGAAACTTTTATATTTTGGGAGGATAGCACGACTATCCCGAAAATTGTTTTAAAAGTCTTAAAACTATTCGACAAACCAATAAAACCCGAAATTTTGACATTTGGGACTGCGTGGTTACCTAACAGTACGCCCATCTCTAGTACACATATTTGGAAAGTATCGATATTTTACTTACATATATCGCTAGAATGTATCGATGCTATGAGTTGAATACTTTTCTATACAATTGAAGACATTTGAATGACATTATTTTTACTTGACATTTTAGCTGAGTAATTTATAGTTTCGGAAAAGAGCACAATATCGATACTTAGTATCGCAAAAAAGCAAAGCTATGTATCGAGTATTAATGCATCACTATTGTGTATAAACAAATAATGAATCACAATGCACGTGTTTTGTTATTTTAAAGCGTTAGTAATTTTTTCTTCAATGTGTTTTAATTAGAAAAGTATTTGAAAAAAAAAAAACAGAAGCATTTAATTGAGTTTGCTTGTGTCTAAGTTTCAAATATGACACATTTTAAAACGATGCTCTTACAGCTAATTGATTTTCTAGACTATTTTTCCGGTAATGGCAAAAAATTGTAAACTACAAAAAAAAAAAAAAAAACAACTTAATACGTTAAAATACGATTTCGAGTGCAAGTAACAAATCAGACGCATTAGAAAATCTTGCCAAGAAAATGCTACCACCAAACTAAGAAAAAAATTAACAAAAAAATAACCACAAAACTGACAAACAAACAAAGAAAATGAAACATGTACACTGAAAAACTTTTGCCATTGTTGTTTTTGTTGTTGTTACATTAAAAACTTTAAAAGTTCTCAATTTATTTTTTTTTTTTTTTTGCAGCAATATAAGGCTACAATATTGTTTATTTCCGTCCATTCGTTTTTTTTTTTTTTGTACGTTTTCTACTTTATCAAATAAAGCCGCAGCCGTAGCGCAGCTGAAACGTGTTAATACGCTTGACCCTGGCAAAATCAGAAAAAAAGAAGAAGAGAAATTGAAAAAAAAATGTTTGCGACACTTGCTGTCGAAGGCGAATTTGTCACGGCAATTTTTCTATGATTCTATACACATCTTCCATGCGTCCTTCACTTCACCCCAAACTACACAACAAATTCAATGGACGCAGCACACACACAGCCCGCGCCATTTCCGTTTCCGCTTGGCGCGCATTATTACATAAAGTTGGCATCAGCTGTGCAGCAGCACTTTGGCAAAATGGCGACCAACATTGTCGTCGTCGTCGTCGTCGTCGTCGTTGTCACTCTATCTTACCACGTAGCACACATGCTACTCGACTCATATATGTGCTGCAACAAAACCTATGTGCAATTTTTTTTTTTGTTTGTTTGCCGCACGTTGTGGATATAAATTATTTTTTTTTTTTTTTTTGGTTTGCAACTTGTGGCCATAACTTTTCTTTTTATTCTTATTCTTATTCTTTTTCATTTTTTCTTTATGTTTTCTTTTTATGCTACAAACTCTTTTTAGTGTGTGTAATATGAGTACTCACCGCTTACGCTGTCGCTTGTCAAGCGCTATATGCACAGGCACGTCCAATTCGAGATCCTCAACATCATCGATGGCATTCACCATATTCAGATACTTTTGTGATACGCAGCGTTGTTGTTCGTGTGTGTAGCTATTCAACATGTTCGTTGCTAAAATCTCGCCGCATACAAAATGCTTCTCAAATTGTAATAGAAAAAGTGTCGCGTAGATTAGCAACCATTGCCATTGGTACCAGAGCCAACTGTAGCGACTCATCTTACACGGATTATTATGTTTTTTTTTTTTTTGTATGTTTGCTGAAAGAACGACGTCGTAAGGCATTCAATTAAGCGCAGCCAATAATCCGTATCCAAAATGGACTCATTGACCTTTTTTAAGTGAAAAAAAAAAGCATTTTATGAGCAAACAAACCAATTCAAACCAAATCGATAATTAAACACAAAAAAAGAAAAAAAAAAAGTTATTAAAAACTTAAATCTCAAATTTGCAAATATTGTCGTCGTTGTCGTCTCAAAGTCTGTGTTTGCAGCGCACTAAACGCTCCGTTTGCTTCGATTCGTGTCAATCATTTGGCGATTGGCAACTGTCAAACCTTTGGCTGTCATGTGTCACCGCAACTGTTACATTTTTTGACAACGTCTTTCCTTTTTTTTTTTTAAAGCAACTCGCACACCCTTCGTAACTATAATTTTTTAGTCGCACATGCTGCAGCTACGCTTGCTCTCTTTTCAATTTGTTTGCCGGTTTGACTTTGGGCAATTAATTTTGCTTCGGTTTCTTGGAATTGTTAGAATTTACTAATTGCTTTTGTGTGAGCGTAACGAATGAATTGCAAATAAATTGTAGCTGACCGCCCTTCGATTTCAATGTTTGGTTTGGTTTCGTTTGAGTTTCGACAGTTTTATTTTTAGCTATTTGCATTGAAAAAGTTAAGTTCTTTTTTCTTTTTTAAATATTTTTAGAGGCCAAAGGCAAACCAATCATCAATTTGTTTGGCGTTCGTTTGAGCAATTAATTTTTGTTGTATGACACGCGTATATTTAAAAGATAAATATGTATTTGTATGTAGTGGAAAGTATAGTGAAAAATTTAGTGGACAGTATAATGAAGTATAGAGAAAAGTATAGAGGAAAGTATAGTGGAAAGTATAGTGGAAAGTATAGTAAAAAGTATAGTGGAAAGTATAGTGCAAAGTATAGTGAAAAGTATAGTGGAAACTATAGTGGAAAGTATAGTGAAAAGTATAGTGGAAAGTATAGTGGAAAGTATAGTGGAAAGTATAGTAAAAAGTATAGTGGAAAGTATAGTGCAAAGTATAGTGAAAAGTATAGTGGAAACTATAGTGGAAAGTATAGTGGAAAGTATTGTGGAAAGTATAGTGGAAACTATAGTGGAAAGTATAGTGGAAAGTAAAGTGGAAAGTATAGTGGAAAGTATAGTGGAAAGTATAGTGGAAAGTATAGTGGAAAGTACAGTGGAAAGTATAGTGGAAAGTATAGTGAAAAGTATAGTGGAAAGTATAGTGGAAAGTATAGTGGAAAGTATAGTGGACAGTATTGAGGAAAGTTTAGTGGAAAGTATAGTGGAAAGTATAGTGGAAAGTATAGTGGAAAGTATAGTGGAAATTATAGTGTACGGTATAGTATATTGGACAGTTTATATACTATCAGACACGCAGACTACTATATTCCCAGAACAGAATTGGACAAAAGATTCGAAGCAAATATACCTTCTCGGCAGGCTTGACAACCACGACAAGAAGGAAGATATAATGCCATTTCAGTACAGACGGATGGCTGTAAGTTAAACAACAAAGTAGGGGGGTTCACAACGACCGACATCCTTCCCGAAAAATGATCAGTCGATTTGCTATTCGCGACATGATAACTGCCTATTAAAGAAGAAATCATCAGGTCATCAAACTCACATTAAGCTAGTCTCGATAATTGTTTTATATTTTGAAGAAAATTTTGAAATTGAGAGAAGTAGTATCTCAGTGCTGATTGCAGTGAACAGAGGCCATTGCCTCACAGGCAGACATGTCAGAAGACAAGGGGTACTGACACTTGAAAGCTCCAGAATGACGAGGAGAAGAGCGTTGTGCACGTGCCTTACAGATGTCCAGCCTTATGTAGAATATAATTTAAAATATTAGGAAAGTACTTTTAGAAAATAAGTATGTCTGAGGTGTCCAAGAACGAAGTAAGAAATATTGTATTGTTAAATATGTGAAAAATATGCGTGTGGTTGTAGAAAATAGGTTCCATATCTTAAGTAAACAAAAAAAAGGATCTTATATGGCATCAATCTTTTAATCTATGTGGTGGACAGGCCTACGTTTGTTCTGCCATAATAACATATCTTAACCTACAGTGGAGAGTATAGTAGAAAGTATAGAGGAAAGTATAGTGGAATGTATAGTGGAAAGTATAGTACATAGAACGTACATAATATCTGTTATCGCTTAACCGCTCAATATACTCTACTCTAATTCAGTTAAAAACAAGAAAGAACGCTGAAGTCGAGTATGCTCGACTGCAAGATACCCTGTACCCAATCTTTATGTACCCTAAATTAAGTCCTATCTTTGTATATACCTTATTGTATTGAATTTTCAAACAAAAGCTTGAAATATTGGGTAAATTTATATGGCGGCTATACCTAAAATTTTGTTGGTCCTACCCCTACTGGGATATTTTATTGGATCTATCACATACATAATTTCTACTAAGTTTGAACTTCCTACAATAAAAAACAATGACGTTTTTATGCAAAAACCTAAAATTTTGGGGGTATATTTGTATGGGAGCTATACCTAAAATTTTATTGGTCCTACCCATATTGGGATATTTTATTGGGACTATCATAGACATAATTTATACTAAGTTTGAACTTCCTACAATAAAAAACAATGACGTTTTTATGCAAAAACCTAAAATTTTGGGGTACATTTGTATGGGGGGTACCCTTTAAAATGGGTCTAGAGAAAAACCGTTTGCAAGTGAACACTTGACGGCTCAGGAGAGTTTAAGTTTCAAATATGGTGGCCCTATCTCTTATAGTCTCCGAAATAATCTCTCTCATACGGCAGACAGCAGGACAGACAGACGGACAGACGGACGGACGGACAGACAGACATAGCTAGTTCGACTCCCCTCCAATGCTGATCAAGAATATATATACTTTATATGGTCTATCTTGCCTCCTTCTGCCTGTTACACACATTCGCACAAACTTAATATACCCTTTTACCCTTTGGGTACAGGGTATAATAATTTTATTTTTTAAACAAATTTTTTTTTCCACATCAAAACAAATAAACTTAATTTTGTAATCACATTACTGCATATTTGCTATTTGAGCATGTAAGCAGTCTTTTTCCGCCTTGTTTAGCTAAAAATGCTGATAAAATTCTACGAAATTTTATTTTGTAGTAAAGTAATTGACTTTGGAAAGCGACCAAAAATTGATTTTAATAATGAACAAAAGCTAAAAGCTATGCAAAATGTTAACAGGGGCAAGAACATGAAGGGAAGGCGTAACTATATGCTTAAGTATGTTTCATATACATACATACATATGTATGGTATGTATATTTGCCTAAAATATATTAAAATGAAAATGTGAAAAATTTTTACACATTACAATAAAAACAAAAACAAAAAAAAAAAAAAAAGTAGCGCGTTAAGCGCATTGAAAACTTTTTCTCGCATGCGATAATAATAATAATAAAAAGTAAGGCGAGCGTGAAATTGCATTAAATGCGAGCGTACGCCGTTTATGGCACACACACACACATACACACACAGTGCGTATGAGTGATATTAAGTAGATGCGATAAAAAAAAAAAAAAAATATATAAAAAACAAAGAAAAACATAATAAAAAGAAAAAAAAAGTGGAGAAAATGGAAATGGCGTAGAGAAACAAAGTTTAACGTTTTAGTTGCAAAATATATGTTTTTTTTTTTTTTTTTTTTTGCAGCAGCAGAAAAAGTTTGGTTTAATGCATTAAACGCTTTTGGGCAAACGTCATCATTTAACTAGAAACGAAGGGCGAAAAAAAATATCACAAAAATAAGTAGTGTGAATATAAAGTTAGAAGAGCATGAGACAACATTTAGGATTGTATAAAGCCATTATGGCAACATTATTGTTGTCCGTCTGTCCCCTACTTGAGCATGTGTAATTGTTATAGCCAAAAAGTTGTAATTTTATGCTGCCAAAAGTTTTTGGTGTAGCTTTATTTTTTTGTGTTTTTTTGTTGAACTTACTATAAAAATATAGGAACTGATCTAGAATAACAAAATTAGCGTTCAGAATTTAAATATTGCACAGAAATCGAAACTACATTAGTCGGCATAATTATTTTGACATGACGTAAAAAACATATTTTTTTAATTTTCAATCCAACAATCTATATTTTTTTTTTTGTATAGTTTTTCTATTGTATTTTATAATCATTTTTAATGTACAATTTCATTTAGAATCCAAAGATGAAATAAATTTTTTTCAAAGTTAAACGGTTTTGGAGATATTGTGGTCTAAAATTTCATTAACCTTTTTAGCAAATAGTTTTTCACAAAGTTTCCTCTTTAAAAATTGTTTTGCAAGCCAAGCCAAAATAAATCGAAATGAAAACGACTCGTTCTGGATTCCCGAAACGCATGCGCTTATCTGATTGCTTTGATTATTTTATTTGATTTTTTTTTTTTTAAATAAAGTTAAATTTATAAATCGATAATTAATGCTTGGCTTGACAGTATTATTAGTACAGCCAGCTGATTTTTATGGAAAAGAAATTGAAATATAAATATGTAATTTCGAGTCGAAATAAAAACGATTCAAAGGCGTTTCGAACTAGAGATGGACGTCGTGAGCGAATTCGCTGGGTCCCGCTACGTTCCGGTTGCAAATGTTTATAAAATAAATCACTGCACTGTTTAGTTTTGAGCTTTTGGATAAATAAATCCAAATTAAATTAACAAATATTTGTGTTCTTATAACTAAAAGTCATCGGGACACAGAAGCACCTGCGGGAATCCAGCACGACACCCATCCCTAGTTCGAATTTACTTGAATTGAAGAACACTTAATTCAGAATTAACTCGTTTTATTTTTTTGAAACAAATTGAAATATAGTACAGGCTACATAGATTGATATACGTTTGTATGCTAGAATATCTTTAAAAAAAAGAGTATAGAAATAATTTTAAGTAATAGTTAGGAACCATTCAATGCAAACGTATGAGAGTAAATGAGTCAGAAGTATGTTCGGCTTTTTTTTTAGACTTTCGAGTGCAAAAAAAATAGAGATATATTTATTTGCTTCGCTTTGCTTTCCTTATTTATCTCTAAAAATTATTGGCATTTGGAACCAAATACATTGAGAGCGAAAGAGCTCTTAGCATCACCCGGAACAATTGTACCACGGTGCGAAAAATTCAAAAACAAAAATACAAAAAAAAAACATTATCTCACTGGTTTGTTACACAAAATCTCTCTCTTATTGGTTTTAAATCTCTTCTGAAATTCAATAAAATAATGAATATAATTCACAATTAGTTCAAATATTATTTGAAAACAACAAAAAAATGTAAATAAAATATGCACCGCATTTTTGTTAGTTTTATAAATTAAGTAATTTATTAATTATTTCATTGAATTTAGAAAGTTTTGAATCAAATCTTGTATCTAATAAAAAACAAAATAAATAAAAAGAATATAAAATTGCGCACATTAAATGCGTGTGCTACTTTAAAACGCTTTAAATTTAATAATGGCAGCGGGTGTATCGTTTAAGTGCGCGTTTGTGTGTGCAACGTGTGTGCATGCGTATGGCTATGTACGTATGTATATGTAAAATGCTATTGAGTCCACCTGTGGCATGCCGCAAACACTAATTAAACTGTGCACAGGTGTTGCATGCCACAAAATTAAAAAGCGAGCGAGAGTAATGATAACAACAGCAACGCAAATAAAGACGTTGACGACAATATTTGCTGCTTTGATTTGCATAAATTAATTTGATTTAAATTTTTGTTTATAATTTTTTTTTTTTTTTTTTTGGAGAAACACAACACAAAAGATATTTTTTTAATATATTCGTACGTATGGAATTTATGCTGGCTTCAAAAACTCTGCACAATTTTTATGTCACTAAAATTTGGCATTTTTTTTAAATTAAAATTTTTTTTGTTGTTATAATTTTTCCGTTAATATCGCGCTTTAACCTTTAAATTTTCGCAAAAGGATAATTTTTTTTTTTTACATTACGCTTCCGCACGGATTCAAATGTCGCGCAACAATAAAGAACACAAACCAAGACAATTTTTGCCGACGACGACGTTGATAAAATGCCGAAACGAAATACTACATTAAGCACGAATAAAAACGAAGACGACGACTACGACGACGACGGATGCTGCTGCTAGTGTGCGCTGTGTTCTGTGTTTGCACGAAGTAAACTCAAAATAAATGTTTTGTTACTTTTCGCCTCTCGTTTTGTTTTGCGGATGCGACCAGTTGCTCCGAGTGGCACTTTGCATCTGTTCGCTGGTAATCGAAATCTTTTGATTTTTTCTGTCGCTGTCGCTGCTACTGTTTACTTTGCTGCTGCTGCTGCTACTAAGCGCAGTTGCTGCGCTGCTTTTTTTTTGCTTAAATAAATTTTGTGAGAACTTAAGTGAAGACGTTATTTGCAGTTGACGTAGATGTTGACGTTGACGTTGACAGCGCTGTTAACTGTGTTGTTGTTGTTGTTGTTCGCGAAGTTGACGACGACAACAAACGATGATGATGACGACAACAAACAAAAAAATAATACAATAAAAAAAAATTAAAAAAAAACAACAACAAGAAGCGTAACGATGACGAAGCAAAAAAATGAAAAGTCAAAAAATTACAATAAGATTTTTTGAAAAAAAGAAACAACAACAAAATCTAAACATGAACAATCATGCTGTTGTGTGTCTGTGTGCGTGCGTTAAGGAATTAGTCGATTAATGCCGCATTTCCACTGAGCCGCGTTTTGTTATCGCGTTAACAATTTATCGAAAAACGCGGAACGGTGTTTCCATTGCGTTTTAGCGTTAGCGTTCGAGTTAAAACAGCTGATTTTGTTTGTTATGCAGTAAAAAAATTGTACAGGTTAAAAAATTTTTTTTTTTTTTTTTTTGAAATGCATATTTTTAATGTCCAATACGAGCATGATAAGGTAATCCGTCATTTGAATATATGCAGCTGAAGCTTTTATGTAAATGTTTATTTTTTGCGGGTACTTTGTCAGCTGTTTTCATAAGTATGCGCAACTTACGATTGCCAAATTATTCGAACCGATAAGAGAAATCGGTTTGAAATCGGTTGAACACGTGTTATCGAAAGACGCGTTCAAAATGAACGCGACTTTTTCCCATACCTAACTGCCTATCTTTTTTGTATACGATTTAACGCGAGTTTGTCGTATGTTTTTTTAGTGAAAATATATGTTTATTGCAGAAAGATATTAACACAGATTTTATTCGAAGTAATGGTCATTACTAGCTATACATTTTTCCCATATCTGAGGCAATTTGTGGATGTCGTGTCAGGAAAACAATTGCTCCGTATGAGGAAGAACCTCCCAACTTAGGGCCTCCTTGTTTCCGGTTCTGCAGCTCTAAGTTTTTTTTCAAAGCTCCGTTAACTTAGAACAGTTTTTATTGGTACCGCACAGTATTAGGCCATTTTAGCAGGTATCAGTTAATAATATATCAAACCTCGATGATTGATCGGTCGGTATTGCTTCGATTAGAGGGAAAATGCCATAGGTTGATGTTACCAGAGTCCGTTTTCAATGGTCAAAGAGTTTCAGCAAAAAAAAAAAAAAAAAAAAAAAATATTAATATTTTATTTTTCATATAGAAACATAAAAATATGCAGTGAAATTGTTTGAGGTCCAAGCCAACAAGTTGGCGGGTCATACTAATTTTAAAACTCAAACTTCCTAAGTCTAAGTAAAGCTCAAGTTTTAAGGTCAATACCTCTGAAAAAGGAGAATTAAGCGTACATATACAGTCATATAGACGGAAAAACAGACAGACGGACAAACGCAATTTTCTTGAAATGTAACAAAAAGGAGCAAAAAAGGCTTGTCACTAATTAATATGGACACTTTGTTTAATCACTTCTCATTTATAACTTTTTGCAAGGCTGTGCCCTACAAAAATATTGAACCACGAAACGAAATTGCACTTTTTAAGGTTCATTTTTAAAATACACACAGACAAAACATATCACAATTAGACACAAAGCATCGACAAAAAACGTTAGTAAACCATAATTTTGCATACCTGGACTATCGATTTTCATATTCAAATCTAAAAATTTTGGTGCAATTGTTTTGGTGAAAAGACTTGACGATTTACACCAAATGAGTTCATATATCAAATTATTTCAGCATTTCTTTTTTCACAGATAGCCTCTATTATAAATTTTCAAGTTCAAGTTTTCTTGAGTGGATTACTTTTCATTTAGAATGAATTACTTTAAATTTGCTAATAAACAGAAAGACTTACAATAAGAGTTTTTTTTTTTTTTTTTTTTAGTTGGAATAGACACTTCAAAAATAGCGCAAATTAAAATTCGTTCGTGCTTTTTAGCAATTTAATATCAGATTTGCATTATAGATATGCATAAATATATATATTATATATGAACCTATATCAAGTTCTAACACAATTTCAGTTGTTGTCATCGGAAACGAACGCGAACAACGCGGAAGATAAACATTAGACAAAACCAAATGCAAAAAAAAAAAAAAAAAGCCTTCAAAGACAAGCAATCCAGACACCAAAAAATAAAAAAAAAAACGTTTCAGATACATTTCAAAGCGGGAAAGCTATGTCAGCTGTTTTTAATATTTTTTAAATTCAAACAGCAAAAAAACGTACAAATTCACATAAAGCGCCAAGTCAGGGCGGGTCTAAAGTGTTGTTAACTTCTGTTCTTTATTTGTTTTATTTTATTTTATTTTTTTCAATTGTGGAAGTATCTAAGACGCCATGGAATGCGCTAACGCAAAAGCAGACAGTCGTTGTACGTACGAGTATGTTATGCAAAAAAAAATTAAAAACAAAATTATGCCTAGCTGTCACTTAACTGCCAAAGGGATTTCCCGGAATTTAATGTCAGACATCAGCATATTTTTGTTTTTTTTTTTTCCATGACAGACAGATACCGATACAGGTGAGTTACATATTTAAGCATACGTTTGTATATTTTCTTTTTTTTTTTATATATATTTAAATACATACGACAACTTACGACGACTCGACTCAAATTTTGATAAGTTATCAACGGAAAGCACAGAAGAAGAAGGAAAAAAATAAATGGGAAGAAAAGTTTCCGGCTGTGTAAAATATTGCAAACGCAAATAATTCTTCAAATATAGACGGAAATACGGGTTTATATATTGATGAAAATGTTTGTAACATATTAAACAAGCAAATAACGCATTCAGAGGTCTCGAAATCTGAATTAGGAGAACATTTTAAGTCATCAGTTTAAATTTTTTAATTATTTAACTAAAATGTAAAGCTACCCAAGTGTTACTCACAGATCTTAACGAAACTATGGTTATTTGACTGAGATAGAAAAAAAAATAGACACGTTTTTTTTATATCGGCAAAGGTCAAAGGAGGAGGGAGGGTCAAAAAACATACATTTTTAAACTTTTTATATTTGCTTGAAATTTATTATTCAGGGGTTTTCGGGGTCACTGAATCCAAATTTCATGCCAGAATTTTTATTTTCAAAATGACGGATGCAATATGGCGACCAAGAAATTCAAAATCTGATCAGATTCACTTTCACATAGATACTAGGATGTTTTTTGGGGTCTGTTTATTAAAATTTGACACATTATGACTATTTTAAACTCTGTCATGAAATTTGGGTTCAGTGACCCCTGAGTAATAAATTTCAAGCAAATATAAGAAGTTTAAAAATGTATAAT